>VBSM01000483.1:16192153-16287837 GCA_008086735.1 Cheirogaleus medius
CACACCATCTGGGGGATGGACACACTTGAAGCTCTGACTCAAGAGGGGAGGGGAGGCAAGGGCAATATATGTAACATTTGTACCTCCATAATATGCTGAAATAAAAAAAAATGGGCAAAAAACAGGAACAGAAACTTTTCAAAAGAAGATAGACTAATGGTCCATAAATACATGAAAAAAATGTTCAGTGTCTCTAATCATCAAGGAAATGCAAATCAAAACCATAATGAGATATTATCTAACTCTAGTGAGAATGGCTTTTATCAAAAAGGCCAAAACAACTGATCCTGGTGAGGATGCAGAGAGAAAGGTACACTTATACACTGTTGGAGGGACTACAAACTAGTACAACCTCTATGGAAAGTAGTATGAAGATACTTCAAAGAACTAAAAGTAGACCTACCATTTGATCCAGTGATCCCACTACTAGGTGTTTACCCAAAGGAAAAAAAAATTATAAAAGAGATACTTGCAGTTGAATATTTATAGCAATACAATTCACAATCACAAAGATATGGAATCAACCCAAGTGCCCATCAATACATGAGTAGATTATTAAAATGTGAAATATATATGTATAGCATGGAGTGCTACTCAGTAGTCAGTTTAAGATGACAATTTATTCATCATATTATCAAAATAATGAGATAAACATATAAGCTTTCCCTATGTATATTCCTGGTCTGTCCCAGAGTCCTTGCAGGCACACAGCAGATGTTCAAGAAACACTATTTTGATGTGAACTCTAGGAAGACAAAACTATTCAATGGACAAATTATATAAGAAGTTATCATTCCGAATCACCAGCTCAAAATTTCTTATTAAAAAAACAGGTTTCTCAGAGCATCCTCAGTCAAAATAGCTTTTAATATTTAAAGTGAAGTCCCAGTGTATACTCAGTCTCTCTCTCTCTCTCTGTCATTCACAACACACGTACAGTTGAAAATTCTAGAAAATATTTTTATTTTCTAACTCACTCACTTATTAAATGGATATGCATTGAATCAGATAATGTTCAAAGTATTCTTTACAGATATGAACAAGGTGGGAAAGGCCTTTGCCCTCACAGAGCTTATGTTCTGTTGGGGAGATTTAATGTGACATTGGTGGTGAAATGGGAGAAGGAAAATTGACACATTGAAAGTGATGGTAGAGATCAGGGGGTGGGGAACCTTTTCATGTTGGAAGGTCACATTAATGTAGCTGTAATCAAATAAGGCCACATTCAAGAAACTTCAATTAGATATACTTAAAAATGTACATAATTTTGTAAAAATCTACTAGTAGTAGTATTAAGTACTATTATGTACTTAATAATTTCAAATAAATGAAAACTATTTATTAATTTTAAAGTTAACTAACCTTTTAATGACTTTGTTGTGTCTGCTTTTTGTTGGAAAGCATTTGCAGATTTGGTTGCACCATGGAGGTCCTCAGTTTCAGTTGATGTTTGAGATGTATCCATCATTTGTGCTTTTAAGGGGAGTCTTGATTTGGGTTAGGTAGGAGAATGTAGATTCTAGCAATAAGTGGTTGAAAAGCAAGAAAGCATTTTTCAGGCATATTGCCAATGGTGTGGGTATTCTCCTGCATTTTTCCATATTTCAATTGGTTCTTTCTTCACATCAAACAATGACTTGAGAATGTCATCTACTGAGAGCTCAATCAATTCCATCTGTAGTTCTTTAGGTGCCTTGGTGATACCAGCTAGGTGAGGCTGAGATGCTAACTTGACTATGATGTCATGATTCTCAAAGTCAGTAAACCTTTCATTGTATTCTCCAATTAGGAGGTCTATAACAGCTGCATATTCTTCAAATGATTTGCATATATCATCCTCCTCATCAATGACCTTTGCTAACTGAGAAAATGTTAACTGAATTTCCTTTTGAAGAAATAGTATTTTGAAAAAAAAAAGATAGCTTTTTTGGAAATGCTTGGAATTTTTGCCATATATAATGTATAGAATTAGTTTTACCTGCAAAGAAATATTCACGTTGTTTTGATTTAACATGCCATCACATGGAAATGCTGCATCCCTATAGAAATCTTCTTTTAATAATTCACATTGATGATTCTGTTCTTCATAAAATTTAACCATCTGTTCTCACAGGGATAAAATTTTGGCTAACATCTGTCTCTACAATAGTCAATGCACTTTAGAATGATTTGGCAAATCCACAATCCTCATTGTTCAACTTTAGCATGTTATGAAACTGACTATGCCATGTTGCATTTGCACAAATAGAGTTAACAATACTTATAACTTGTTGCAAAGTGTCACTTAGAAGAGTAGCTTTAGCACAGAGATTTTGCTGATGCAAGATACAATCAAAAGAAATGAGAGCATCTGGCTCTGTTAATATTTTTTTTATCTGCGCAATAAACATTTCAGGTTTTCCTGTCATGGAAGGTGCACTGTCTGTACATACACTCCTTAAATTTACCAAATTCAGTCCAACTTCATGACATTTATCTTGAAAGTTGCTGAAGATACCTATTCCTGGTTCTCTGTTCGCAAGAGTGTGCAAAGCAAGTGATTCTTCATAGCAAAAAAAATCTTCTGTTATGACCCAAATGAAGTATAAAGCCTGTGCTGAATCAGCAGTATCAGTTGATTCATCCAAAATGATTGAATAATATTTATTTTCCTTTTGAAGTATTGCTTGACATTGTTCTGTTAAGTTGAAGGCTAATTCATGCTGCTGATCAGTTATGGTTTTCCTTGAAAGAGACAGTTGTTTGTAGTTTGAAACATTATTGGGGTCTAAGCACCCTAGGACTTGGACAATGCATTCTTTCACAGTTTATCATTGAATGGCTTACCTTTCTTCTCGCATGTATAAACTAATTTATAAGTTGCTTCAGTGGCCTTATTTCTAAGTCTTATTGCTGCTTGAAAGAATTGTCTTTGCTTTTGCTTTTCATCTTTTAATTTCTGCAATACAACCTTTTGTGCTTTTCCCTCTAATTTAAAATATTTGTGGTCCTTATGAGTGTTATAATGCTAATGAGCATTGAATTTCTTTAATGTTGATAATGTTGCAATATCACAAAGCAAGCAAATTATCTCATCTTTAGCAGAAACAAGATATTGCAATTTCCAATCCTCATTTAAAAATCTGTTTTCTTCCTTCAGCATTCTCTTGGTCTTCTTTAACACAATGAGCTGTTAAGCAGATAGAATTAAAAAATACTGTGGAGCTACGCAACTATTTATAAATTCCATTTCAAACAGAAACACAGTGCATCATTGTCAAAAGCTAATAACAGACAGGTGTACTCGACCCCAATAAACTCTCACCAACCAGACTCCTGCAATAGTGGAGCCAGTCGGGTGGGGAAAATTATTATGGAGCTAAGTCATGAGTGTAGCAGCCGTCAATTTAGCCCTTAAGACTTACTAAATTTTTTTTTTGCAGGTGATATGATCTTTTTTTATTATTTCAGAATATTATGGGGGTAGAAACGTTTTGGTTACAGGTATTCCTTCTATGAAGTTTGAGTCAAAGTTATAGGAATGCCCATCACCAAGGTAGCATGCATTATACCCATTAGATGTAAATTTACTTGTCCCTTCCTCCCCCCTCCTACCTACTTGGTTTCCTTTGAGTTTTGCTATCATATGTGCACATGGATGTTGATCGATTAGTTCCAATTTAGTATTGAGTACATGTTCTAATTGTGCCGGTCAATAATTTGGGAGTATTATTTCATTGAAACTTATTTTATTTTTGGTATTTTAAATCTTTTCATTTTAAAAATAAAATAAAAATATAAAAGGCAAACAAAAATGTATCAATAAAAATAAAAGGATTTGTTCTGTAAAATTTGGATTCAGTCAAAAGGCTGCACTTAAGGACCTAGAAGGCCACATGTGACCCAAGGCCACAGGTTCCCTACCTCTGATATAGCTTCAAAGCCTCTAAATCATTTAATAACTTCATTTTAGATCAGTGGAGATGGAAGCTAGTTAATACTTTAACCATAACACTTTTTATGCTAGAATTAGATTATCCCACATATCTGTAAATTAGTTAATCTTTGCCATTTAAATAAACTAAGTGTAATAATGGGATGGCCATAAATAAGCCATGTTGTCTACTCCTGTTATACAAAGTAAGGAAATAGTCTCCCTTAATAAAATAGCTTATTAAAAATAAAAATATTGTATTTTCAAGTTGACAAATGCTGTGTAAATTATAAAATAATTACATTAAAAGCAGGATCATTCCATAATCCTACTGTCTGTGCTTCATATGTATTCAAACAAATGTTTTAAATAAACATCCTGTGCAGCATGTGGTTACATTGTAAGAGCCATAATTTTCCCTAAAGTTCGTCAGCAAATTTCTTTTAACGCAGAAGTCTGCCTTCTGGCTTTGTATAATAATAAAAGCAAACAAAAATATTATTCCTTAGGTGTATGCTATGTGATGAGAAGCAGCTTCTTATATTCCCAAGCTAGGAAAAAAATGCTCACCTTTTTGCAGGTGTAAGTTAGCATTGCCAATTTTAAATGAAACTGTTTGAAGTCTGGGTTACATATAAGCCATTAGGATAATTGAGCAATTAACACTGCTCCCAAGATGGATAAAAAATTGCTGATGCAAGACTTTGTAAATGTTGTCACTGAGTACAAAGTAACATGATATATATTATATAAATATATATCCGTCTATGTGAGTACATGAATGAGTAGAAACCTGCACTTCCCCTAAAAACACACACACCCCACATATGCCATTTGGCAGAGTTCTGCTAATTGTTACATAATGATAAATGGATATGTGGAAAATATGCCTTTATAGTTTATTTCTTCTTGTGAATGGTTAAAGTAGGTCATCTTTTGAAAGGGATACCTTGGCTTAATATGTCTTCTTCAACCACAATTTAGGCTTTTTATATTTTTGCAATGATCTGAGAAAATGATAAATGCTAGTTGACATGGTGAGGTATGGCATTGAAGGTTCTTATGGGATGATGGTTTTGTTTATGTGGGGAACAGAAGTCATGTCTATCAGAAGGCATATGGATGAGACAACAGATTGTAATTCCCAATTTGTTCTTTGGAATTCCGCCTCTATTTACAGAGGAAGCACCTGGAAGTAGAAAAATATAGCTCATTTCTCTAGTATAAAAATCTCAAGGGAATCTTCTGTTTAATATACAATCTATTATGTGGAAAAATAAGATGCCAGTGCTTTTGCTGTTACAATAGACTTCTGTCTATGATGGACAACAACATATGTAGGAGAAGAGAATTAGAAGGCTGAGGGACTGAACAGACTGCTGGAGGTCAGCCTAGCAATGTGAAGCAGCTCTCTCTATATAAAAGGAAAGAAAAAGACACTTTCAAAGGCTAGTAAAAACAATTAAAGGATCTCTCTGTAGGGGTGATTAGTAGAGAGAAAAGAAGCAGTAATAGTATTAGAAGTGAGTTCACTGAATGTTAAGGAAAACAAAAATTGCACATGCCTTATGAATGCACAATACTTAGGAATGTTTCACCTGAGCCAAATAGTGGACTCTACAATGACTAGGTAGCTGAGGCCTGAGAGCCATTATAATAAACACATTAAAATAAATGTGAATTTACTTTTACCCCAAGCTAGTAAAATTGTACATTGTATATATCTGTATGAATTATATAAGGAACAAAAATTATCTTGTAACCCAAAGTAATTATTTTTTGAAACTATGTAGTTTTGTTTAGAAATTGTTTATATTTATTGGTTTTTTTCCATGGAGACTTTGTTTTGTCGTCTTAGTATAGTTTTATTGCTTTTGTTATTTTCTTGGTATATTTTCATTGTTGTTGACAAGGGTGTTGTGCCTCTTCAGTCTTTTGGAGGGGGAGAAGGTTTTGTCGGATATATATCCCCAGCTGTTTAGGGGCATCGTAAGGAAAATAGTTTGATTATGTTGATAAAATGAAACAGAACTAAATCCCTGATCCTGTTGGTAAAGGGAAGGGGGATGAGAATGCTAATGAGAAGAGT
Organism: Cheirogaleus medius; assembly: GCA_008086735.1. Taxonomy (NCBI): domain Eukaryota; kingdom Metazoa; phylum Chordata; class Mammalia; order Primates; family Cheirogaleidae; genus Cheirogaleus; species Cheirogaleus medius. The sequence continues at coordinate 16,198,156 of VBSM01000483.1, forward strand.
GAGAGAATGGAAATATGCTCAAGAGGCCTCGAACTTGGCTCAAAAGAGGAGTAAGGAAAAAGCAGCCAGTGAACAAGGGCCCACTATTGTCACCATCTGTTACTGGTCATTTCACCTCTCTCCACTTAACATGCTTTGCTTTTCTTTCTTGTCTGTGCCATCAGAGGGATTCTGTTGTTTGACCTATCTGCCATCCTCTCTTTCATTTAGTGTTGTCACCTTGATTTTTCTTTAGGGAGGATCTCAGACTATGTGGCTTAGATGAGGCTGAACTCACAGCCCAGTTCCAGGGGCCAAACGTTAATCTATGGTCATTTACAATCATAAGGATTAGTTTAGGGATAGTTCAGCCAGCCAAAAAATAGAAGTCAGTTCTAAGACTTTTATTTGGAATCACTGGGTATCAGGCCTTCTATTTCTGTTGATGTCTTTAATATGGTAGTATCTAGGCCTGGAGCTTTGAGAAACATACAGAGAAAGGGTTCTTTAGGACAAAGCCTCAGAAGAAGAAGAATAGTCAAGATATAATATAAGTAAAAAAGACAAACTCCTGGTGATGCAGCTTGAGATTCTTGATCCAGCTATTCTTGAGGTCATGCCCTGCATATTGCAATATCGTGAGCCGTTCATCTCCCCATTTTCAGATAGGTTGGATTGCATTTCTTTTACTTGTAACCCAAGAATAATGCTAATATGCCACAAAACTGATAAAAATAATAATCCAAGGTTAAAATGATAGAAAATTGTCCCTAGATAAGCAAAAAACAAAACAAAAAGAAAATAAAAGCTATCAAAGGCCCTGGAGGATGACAAAAAGTAAGCAGATTCAAGTGGAAATAAAACTTTGGATAATAGTAAGTTATAGGGACAATTTCTCAATTTTTCAGTTTCTAACATGTGGGTTTCTAGACTATGCCATATGTGCTGGCTAAAGCTCTGAATAAAAGCCCACAATTTGTCTTATTTGGGACAATCACAACTGCTGGAAAAGGAGGGAAAACTCCCAGGAAAGATGGATTTGTAGAATAGAGAGCCCCCAAAACTGTGTGGAAACTATGCCCAAATCCCTGGTTGGCTCCTGACCCATGCATTTTGTGTGGTAGATTTCAGGCACCCCAGTCAAGAATAAAAACACTGAACTGAGTTTTGAGCTGCCATCCAAAGAGAGCTTACAATTTAATTCCAACCAAGTTAATTGATGGCTGAAACAGCAACAAAAAACAACATTCTTCATGAGAATATAATATAATCCAGAATCTTTAAAACTTAATATTCATAATGTTTAGAAGACAAAGCAGGATTATTTGAAAAAAGAAAAAAAAAGAAAAATGAAACTGATTCTCAGGAAAAAAAGAGATTGAATGGTAATCAATATCAATATACAAGATTTTTGAATTAGCACAGATTTTAAAGTACCTTTTATGATTTAAAGAAAATATGTTTTTAACTAATAGAAAAAATAAGAAAGCTCAAAAGAGAAATATTAATGGCCAAAAAACCCCTCAAAAATATTATGATTAGGGAATGAAAGTATGATTCCATTTAAAAAAGGACCTGAGAAAATCGGGTAGAAAATCAAACATCTCTTATACAGAGTAAGAAGTATCTCTTCTTCTTCTGGCAACATTCTCTTATAATTGGTATCAGTGATTAGTTCATATATATTAATACTATATTCTTAATTTAATACTAGTGAGGCTAGCAACAATGACTACATTAGTCTATAAATGCACTTCTAAATTCTTTATGACCTAAGGGAAATTTTACAAAGAAACAAAAGAGTAAAATTCCACTAACTTCGGAACCTGTCATTTTAACTTTTGTTATTTTTACATTTTAAGCTGATTTAAATTTATTATGGCATAAAGTAGTAGAATATAAATAAGTAATTATTTTAAAGTGAAGTTAGAGGAACTAAGTAAAAATGTCCAAAAACATGAAGGGCATAAATAGTAATGTAATTTCTCTGTCATACAGTGTAGACAGCACTTTCACAACATTCCAGAAAAAAAACACCAAAAAAACGAGTTTTAATAGTTTTGTAGGAAAAGCAAAGTAACACAGTTATAAAACATATAGGCATCAGAATCACATATGCAGCTGTATTATTTACTAGCTGAACTTGGGCATGTTCCTTAGCTTTTTTTTTGAACTTCAGATAGCTCATCTGTAAAATGGAGATAAAGTTGCCTACCTTGAGCAGCGCCAGTAATTCAGCTCCTCAAAACAAACAAAAAATCTCTAATTTGTAGTATTTTTTTTTCCAACTTTCTATAGTGTAACTGCTCCTACCACAACCCCTTTCAGGTTACCAAGACATCCCTTAAAAAGGAGTTGGGAAGAGATGTGTCCCATTAATTCTCTTCAGCAGGGATGAGTTGGCTTCCTCTCACCACTGCCTATCTCAAAAGACTGTTGTGATGATGAAATTATCCAATGCACTTGAAGTGCTCAGAGCTGTGACTGACATAAAACAAGTATTCAGCAACAGGGAGTTAAATGGTGACTGAGTTTGCCCCAAACTACAGAGAGTACCATGAAATGTAGAGTATAAAATGTATTCCTCCTCCAAATAGCTTATAATGACACTGGAAACATTTAAGAAGAGCGTTAGAAGATCCATTCTCATTGGGATTCTCACTTTACTTTCAGTTACTGCACTAAACATGGGCTAGCTGAATAAACTGGCTGAGAACTACATAGTGAAGAATGAAGCACAACTTTTGCCGACAATAGGATTGAGCTCAAGTTCTCAATTCTTCTCTAGGCACAGGAGATAATTTTCCATTGTTCCTTAGTTCTTATCAGACTTTCCATGAAAACTTGGTCATAAACCAAACTTTATTCAAATTGACGAAGCTGGTTTATCAGCTACATTTACCTTATAGAGTTGTTTTACCTAATTTTTACCTGGTTACATTGACATATGGGTATAGATTAGTTATAGATAGACTGAACACTTTGTCAGTTTCCCAGGTCTTTCTCAGTTTTAGTACTGAAAGTCCCATGTCCTGGAAGTCTGCTCAGTCCCAGGCAAGTGGAAATAGTTTGTCACCCTCCCATAGATAGACTTTCAACTCTTGATTGCATAGATGTGGTAATGAATGAAAACAATGGCCTCAAAACAGAATAATTAGATTTGTTCTTGTGTTAGGTGGGGAAATTATTAAAATTAAAAATAAGCCATAATTCCAAATGATACCATATCTATGTCATAATTGAACAGAAGTACAATCTTCTGAGGGGACTTGGTGAAAGGTTTCCACCTGCTAATGGACACAGTGGAAAACAGGATTTTAAACTTTGTAAATCTGAATGGTCCTCCAATCCTAGAGTAAAATATATACCATTTAATAAGGACTGAAGTTATGTGTACTTTAATTCATTATTCCCTTATCATATTGAATATTTACTGGCCTTGCTAACAAGAGTTTTGGCAATTACCCTTACCAGTTTCTTTTTTCCTATTTTAATGTTCATTATTTTCTCAAGGTACTTATAGCTATGTTAACTGTTACTAAAGGCCAGTGTACATTATCATCTCTTATGGTACAGTATAGATAATTGTTTAAGAATATCTTATTTGCAAGTGGTAAAAATTAAATTATTCTTTAAAATAGAGATCAATTTGAAAATAAATTAAGGCACTATGGCAGTATGATTCTTCATGATGGTAAGCATAGCAAGTCACTTCCCTTGTCAATGCCATCAATAAATTGTGTTATCTTTTGGAAATAAAAATTCAGTATACCTTTCCGTTATTAAGATGTGTTGCAATAGTAAATCCAGTTTCAACACAGCAGGGATTTTCAAATATATACAATTTTTGTCTAGGTTTCATAATTATGAAAAGGAAACAGTTATGTTTTTATAGTTTCTGATAGTGTTAACTGGTCTTTCCCACATTTCCTTTCATCTTTGTATAGCTGCCTTTCTTTTCATCTACTGAAAAGAAACAATTTATAAATATCCCGTTCCATTTGCAACTACAACACATTCTTGGCTAATTCCCCAAGGGTTCCCTCGATGTGCCTCCACTTTGGAATTATTTATAAAATTCATCTTCCCTCTTTGCCAGTAACTTCAGTGTGCCGCTACTCCTCCATCTGGTATGAGAAGTAGAGAGCTGTTCTGTTCAAGAACGCTCATTAAAGGAACAAAGTACTCATTTTTCTCCCACACCGTGAAATAAAAAAAAAATTAAAAATGATTAGTCTACTGAAAAAAATTCAAGCTATTTGAGACTTTCAAAATTCTAACTGTAGTGTCAAAAAGATACTGCTTTGATTATGTATGAATCATCACTTTTATAGAGGGAAAAAGGAGACACATACTGGGTATAGCACTTTCTCTGGGAAATGATCTAATAGCTCAGCAACTCCCACAGCCTGTCAGTTGCTGCATCAGAACTGTCCAATGAAACGCAATCGGTCATTTATCTCAGCCTACAGTTGGGGTGATTGTCAACAGAACCCCTGAGGCTTTCTGAGGTATCCCTGTGTAAATTGGAAACATAGGTGGCCATAAAATTATCTTAATCACTAAAAGGGAAGCGAGGATTAAAAATTGACAATTAGGAATGAGTGTATAAATTTATGCTCATGGGTTGGCTGAACTCTAGACAGAATGGCGGTAAATTTTTATTTCCTCATGACAAGGCATTACTTAAAAAGGGCATAGAATCATACATTAGAAAGTTTAGAATATTTTTGTGTCTATGGGAATCCACCTGTCTGTTATAAAACCAAATAGTTGAACATATTTAAATCTTTTACACATACATTTCTACACATCCACACACATATTAACAATTTATAGACAGACTAGGCAAGAACAAATGTGACCCATTTCTTAAAGCCACAAAGCATTTAAAAAGGTTATAAAATTTCTCTGCTATAACCTTTAACAAAATAACATTGTTTGGAAAAAATAAAGCTGTAGAGGATTGGATATACACTAGAATTTTGGAGTTTGATTTTTTTTTTGTCTGTATAATAGAATTCGAGAGGGAAATATAGAAATTCTTTTGTCTATGTTATAGTTATAGGATTATGTTTGGAAGTTTTGAAATCTCTTTAATATGTGAATAATATCCAGATAATTTAATAATTTAAAAATTGTAAGAAAAAAAAACTATCTTAAGTCATCTACCACTTACAGTTCCAGCACCCATATGAAAGAAGAGTACTGTTGCTGATAATAATAAGGGTTATTAAAATCATCTACTCTACCTTTTTTCTGCTGTACATATAAAACAAAGAAATCCAGAGTAGTTTGGGTAGGTTTGACAAATAGATAGAAGGTTAAAAAAAGGCTGTGATGGGGGTGTATTTGTCTGAGACCTTTGAGAAGCAGACACTGAGGTGGGGTTAGAAGCTGATAAGAAAAAGGTTTTATTGGAGGAAATACCTGTGAAAGAAAAAGGGGAGAGAGCCAGAGGAGTTGGAAGAGGCAGTGACCTTTATCAGATAGCCATAAAAGTATGAACCAGTGAAGAAGAGAGTGAAGGAAGGAAGGTAAGATAAATGGATTCTCAGACTGAAGAAGCGTTCTAGACAATTTGGCCTTGGCCAGGTTTATGGGAAGTACTAGAGCCAAAGTTGCTTATCAGAGGTGTGCTCTGGCTCCTAGAAATGAGCCTGCCTTGATATCATTGTCACATTCAGTCACTGCCTAGGATCTGCCCATGGGGAGTATGGCCTCTTGTGTGAACTTGGTGGTGGATTCAAAGCAGAGCAGCTGGGGTCCTGCATCACTTCTGCTCCCAAACAGAAGATCTGGGTGGCAGTGCACCTTCATGGCTGCCAGAGGGTATCTCTCACCTTTCGTGTATCCTGGATCCACCAGTGAGAGTATTCCAAGACACCTCTGACTTTTCATTGTATCCTGAAAAGATGAAGGCAAACAAGTCACAAACTAAATGGCTAATGTTGAAGCCTATTTGGAGAATTGGAGTTATATGAAATAATCCAATGACAAAGAAGGGGGAATCAGGAATTCCAAGAATTCCAAGACTGAACACAGGGTGGTTTCTATGAGGCAACAGGTGGTAGCCTACCATTCTGGAGCCAAGAGTGAAAGAGAGGTTTATGATGGTCTCAACTCAAGCTTTTATGAGTGAACTTATTTTACTTATAGAAGATAGAATTCAACAAACAGAAATTGAGTGATTATTTCCATTGTTGGGCAGGTTTTAACGTAGCCATACTAAATGCAACCCAGACCTAACTCATCTACTGAGGAATAATCCTATTTTAAATATTCTTTCTCTAGCTACCTAGTGGTGGAAACATGTTCTCTTTTTATTCATTTAGCTGTGATTTGGGGGTAGTCAAAAGCGATAGAAGTGGGAGTAGGGCAGGAAAGAGAGCAAAAAGCCCAATGTCAGTTCTAGATGTAAGTGAAGCTATCTGTACCTAGGAAGTAGTAATAAAATGAACAATTCTTCACAGTCACTAAAAGAAGAGTGAAATTACTTTTTACCCTGAACACACTATCCAAGCATTCTTTCCTGTTGAGTCAAAGTTGCTGCCACAACGTGAACATTAGGACCTAGTGTTATGCTCACAGGTTTAATTATTTTTAAAAAAGATACCAAAACATCTGTGCTCTGCCATTTTACATTACATTAATTTAAGATTACAGCTTCTTCGACAAGACAATTGTTTTTCTGTTTTACTTGCATACTGTGCTCTCATGGCGATTATTGTAGACATTGTTTCACATGGGGTGGTCCATAATCATTTAGCACCTTATATCACATTGGGATTTCTGGATAGTGACTAATTAATTAGGTGGACAGAAGAGAAATGTGTCTGTAACAGTGGCAAGAAGCCAAGGACTACTCCTCCCAGGTGTTCAGAGAAGTTGCTAGAACCTAATCCATCTTCAGAGAATGACTACCTTAGGTTCAAGAGGAAAACACTGACACAAAAGAATGCTATTTCAAATAATCCTTATAAATGAGATGGATTTGCTCATTCAGCTGAATTTTTTTTTAAATAAATCTCCCCAAAGAGTTACTAAGCAACGATTTTGGAGTGCTTCCAATTTTGAGTTGATACAGCTTTCTGGAGAGTCCAGTAAATGTTTTGAGAAATCTCGTAGTAGGGTCATTTTATTATATTTCAGGATTTAATAGCAATGAAGGTACTCATAAAATACACCAGAACTGGTTTTCATTTGGAGACAATTAGAGGGCCTTTTATGTCTAGGGAATGAAATTCTTTGAACAAGAAACGTATTCACTCACATGTTTCTCTTTACTGGGGTCTTTTATATATCTTAAGTTGTATGCCTTTTTTTTTAAACTGTCAATGTCTGTGATGTTTCAAATCAATTTTTATTTGAAGTTCAGGAAAACAGAGTTTAGTTCCTGATGATTCATTTTCTATAAAGTGTTTTTTTCAGATGTATTTTTCCAAAATAAGGCTTTACCATGGCATAGGTTAATTTATATGAAAGGCAGTGATAGCCTTGAAAAAAGTGAGAAATATCTAATTAGAATATGGTCTGAAATGGTCTGCAAAAATAAGATTTGAGGATTGTGTATCATATAAATATATTCTGTCATAAACTTTACTAAAACAAGTTTTAAAAAATCAAGTTAAGTTGCATAAAAATGTCAGCCATAGGGAACATTATTTTAACTATAAACCATTGCTGTGGTTTGGATATCTGTCCCTCCAAACCTCATGTTGAAATTTGATTCCATTGTTGGAAGTGGGGCCTAACGGAAGATGTTTGGTTCATGGGGACGAATCCCTCATGAACGGCTCTATGCTGTCATCCTGTTAATGAGTGAGTTCTCCTTCCATTGGTTCCTCTGAGAACTAATTAAAAGAGCCTGTGCACCCCTTCTCTCTCTTGTTTCTTCTCTTGCCCTGTGGTCTGTACATGCTGGCTCCCTTTGCCTTCTGCCACAAGTGGAAGCAGCCTGAGGCCCCCATCAGATGCGGATGTGGGCACCATGCTTCTTGTACAGCCTGCAGAACTGTGAGCCATGTAAGCCTCTTCTCTTTATACATTACCCAGCCTCAGATCTTCCTTTACAGCTATGCAGCAGACTAAGACAGAATGGCACTGCCCTAACAGAACAGGCACCGACATACTGAATAGGCCAGACAGATAAATGCTTGGATTTTAAGGAATATCTTCTTATTCTTTGCCTTACATTTTAGATATAATGTAACATGTTATTTAAATTCTACTCTGATTAGACATTTATTCTTAAATGTTGCAAATGAATTAAACAATAGGAAAAATGCAATTCTTGGAAAAATGCCTAACACTGAAGCCCAGATGTGTAGTCTGTCACTTCATTTGTTGATTATACAATATTTAAAACAGGAATGTGTGTTATTGTCAAGGGATATGTATTGCTGCCAGCCTCTTTTTTTGTTGTTGTTTTTACCTTCACTATGTTTTGTTTAGTCATAGAAAGAAAACTCTAAATAATTAGCAATTCCTTGCCAAATCTCATATTTTTTCCAGGTATTTGAAAATAAAACTTCCCAAACATGTATGGCTTTCCATTTTCAGCATTCACCAATTATATTGTGAGGTACAATTATTTTACCAATGAAAAAAAATACAAAAAGCCATGATATTTAGAAATAAAACTTCTCAGTTCCTCTCTTTTTAAAAGTACAACTTTTTGCAATAGAAATAATATTTGTCTTTTAAAATATTTCTGCTCTTTCTTTTTGAAGAAGAGTTCTAATTTCTATATTGCTAGTTTTATTTTAAAACTATAAAATAGTATTGGATTTTTTTATTCCTAGTTGAATAGATGCCTGGATTAAAGTGCCTTTGGCTAATAAAATACATTTTGAAATCAAAGTAAGCAAGAAGTGCTTCTCAGATATTTTCTGCTTTAGAACCTCTGGAAGCAGAAATTTTTACAAAGATAACAGAGAATTCTAGGGATTGATAAGAAGAAGAAGAAACTCAAGGTTAAGGTAAATAAGAACTGGGTGTTAGGATAGAAAGGCACAATAGTTCTTTTTTACTTTGTCACATATTAATTTATTTAACAGATATTTGATGATCTCTCACTAGGCTTCAGGTGCTATGTAAGCACATATTTTGTCTAGCAATAAAACTAAGAGAATAAGAATATGTCTTCAATGTAAATAGTGTAGAGGATTGAATGAAACAATAAATATATAATAAATCCCAAAGATTTCCCATTTTTAAGTGTGTCATTAAGATAAATTATTTTAGAAATTGAATTGTCCACATAAACATATTGCTTTATTCATTAACATTTAAGAATAAAATTTGTAATTTATTATTTTCCTGAAGTCACATTCTAAGTGTTATTATGTAATATCTACCAATTATTACTGGCATAATACCAGTTTTACAACAAAAAGTCAGAGGTCTGACATTACTTGACTTCAAGAGATATTATAAGGCCACAGGAATCAACACAGTATGATATTGGTGAAAGAATAGAAATAGAAAGAATTGGCAATGGAACAAAATATATCCCAGAAATAGACTCAGATAAATATAGTCAAATGTTCTTTGACACAGAATTAAAGGTAAATACAATGAAGAAAAGATAGTCTTCTTAACAAATGGTACTGTAAAAACTGGACATCGACAGGCTAAAAGATGAATCTAAACACAGACCTTAAACCTTTCACAAAAATTAATTCAAACTTGATTATGGACTTAAATGTAAAACACAAAGTTATTGAACCCCTAGAAGATAATATAGAAGAAAATCAAAATGACTTTTAGTTTGGTGATGACTTTTTAGTTGTAATACCAAAGGCATGATCCTTGAAAGAAAGAATTGATAAGCTGGACTTCATTAAAATTAAATATTTTTACTCTTGATATTGTCAAGAAAATGAAAACCACAAACTGGGAGAAAATGTTTGCAAAAGATATATCTGTTAAAGAACTTTTATCTAAAATATGCAAAGCATTCTTAAAACTCAACAAGAAAACAAACAACTCAATTAAAAAATGAGCCACAGACTTTAACCAACACTTCACCAAAGGATATATACAGATGGCAAATAAGCATTCAAAAAGCTACTGCAAATTATATGTCATCAGAGAAATGCAAATTAAAACAACAATGAGATAACACTAAACATCTATTACAATGATCAAAATCTGGAACACTGATGACATCAACTGCTGGTGAGGATTTGGAGTCACTAGAACTCTGGTTCATTGCTGTAGAGAATGCAAAATGAGACAGACACTTTGGAAGAGAGTTTGGTGGTTTCTTAGAAAACTAAAAATAATCTTACAATCCAGCAGTTAATTTTCCTCTTTGGTATTTACCCAAAGGAATTTGAAACTTATGTGCACACAAAAACTTACACATGGATGTTTATACCAATTATATTTAGAACTGCCAAAAGTTGAAAGTAACTAAGATACCCTTCAATATATGAATAGATTAATAAATTGTGGTATATCCGGACAATGGAATACTATTCAGAGCTAAAAATAAATGAGATATCAAACCATGAAAAGACATGGAGGAACTTTAAATTCACATTATCCAGTAAAAGAAGCCAATAGAAAAGACTATATATTGTATGATTCCAACTATATGAAATTCTAAAAAGGTAAAACTTTAAAGCCAATAAACTATCAGTGATTGCCAAGGATTAGGGGCAAGGTGGTGATGAAAAGGCAGAGCATAGAGGATCTTGTGGACTGTGAAACTGATGATACTACATATAAGGTGGATATATGTCATTGTACATTTGTCCAAACCCATAAAATATACAACACCAAGAGTCAGCCTTACTACAAACTATGAAATCTGGGTGATAATGTTATATCAGTATGGATTCAATTGTAATTAATTTGATGGGGGATGTTGATAAGGCTGGAGGCTATGCATATGTTGGGGATATATGAGAAATCTCTGTACCTTGTACTCAATTTTGCTATGAACCTAAAAGTGCTCTAAAAAATACAATCTATTAGAAAAAAATAGAGTTAAGACCCTCTGGTGAATTTGCTATGAAATTTCTACCAGACTAACTTTTAAATTATATATATTTTTTATATAACTAAAATTCTATTTGCTCGTGGAGTCAACCCTGGAAAATACATGTAAATAAATAGTTTTCACCTGGGTTACGTGAAAAGAAACATGAGCAGAATGTAAATGTATGGTTTGTTTCATAAAAGATGAACCAGTTACTAGAAGTAGGTACTATTAATGGAAGAAGATATTTTTTAAATCTACTACTTACCTCTAACCAGAATGTACTCTCTCTATCACAGATATTTAAAATTCTGATGTGCACAATACTCATTGTTAGTTACTGTTCCTCCTAGCATGGTTAGCTCTTATTTAATAGATTATTTTATTGCAGTAGAAATATCAGTGCTTTATTATTATTCTCCATTCAATTTAATCCTTTTTATCTTTGAGGTTGTACTGCTTTTTGGTTTATTTTATTTTTGTTTGAATATAAACAAGATTGGGACAATGTTTAGAGTAAATGAACTTGCTAGTTCATTACCCTTCCTCTTGGTGATACCGCAGATCTTTTTGTTAGCCTTTACCTCACATTGTTCTTTTTAAATAATCTGAGGTTATACCTGGACTTTACTGAGTTATGGACTTATGCTATTGACACTAAAATCTACATCTCCTTTGCAGGTGTGTCTTATCTTTTTTCTCCATGTGCACACTGAATTGCCTTACCAGACATTCACTTTACTCTCAAGGAGTAATCTTGAGAGTAATCTTTTAATCTCCATATGTCTCAAACTAAACCCATTATTTTATCCATTACCAAGCCTCTGTTTTTTCCAGTATTTCCCATTTGGATTTGTAGCCCAACAACAATCCCTATTTATAAAACCAAACTATTGATATTGAAAATCATTTAGCTTAGCAAGGACGTCAGCTTATAAGGCAGTTGCCATAACCAATAAATCTCTCAATCATAATGGCTTAATTCAGTACAATTTTTTTCTCACTCTCATCAGAGTTAAAAGTAGATATTCTTGGTTGCTAACTCTCCTGCAAGAATTGACTCAGAAATGCAGATTGCTTTCATCTTTTTTCTCTAACTTAGACATGTGTTTCCTAGAGTCACTGTGAAGGTAATTTCCATCTAGTGGTCAACAGGGGTAGAAAGAATAGAGGTTAATTCTTCAGAAGCTTTTATGTACCAAGCCCAGATGGGCATACATCTTTTTTTGCCATATAGACCAGATGTTTGTGTGTGGCTGTATATAACTGCATAGTGGTTGAAAAATTTAGAGTAACTGTGTGCCCAGAGGGGAAAAAAGAAATGTGTTTAGGTTAATACATGGAAGGGTGCACTTCATCATCATAGGTTTTTCTTCAAAATCTTTCCGTCCCATTTCAAAATGTCTTCATCATATTTTTATGTCTCTCTCTTTCTCTCTTTCTTTTCTTCTATTTTCCCTGAATAACTGTAATGGGCTTATAATTGGTGTATAAAATACAATGGTGATAGTGTTAAATTTTTAAGTATTTTTAAGGAATAAAGATGATTGATGTGACATTTTTGGCCCATAATGATGTTTAATAACTGGTAGGTATTCATTATCATCATTGTTATCATCATCTTCCTCATCATTTGGTTCCCATGCACACGAAGAGATGCTTAAGGACAATGTGCATTTTTGTTCATCACTGTATCAACAGTTCCTTTTTTATAGGATTTAAAGATTCTTTTCACAGTGGACACAACATGGTGACAGCATGAAAGACAGAAATCTTGTTATTTACAGCTCCAAACAAGAAAAGGCAGCCATGCATAGCCACACAGGGGCTTGCACGTGGGAACTGGGTTAGGGAGCAGCTTATGTACAGCAAGAGGGATTGGGTTATCTAGGTCTTAAAGTCTCCCTGTGGATTGGCTAATTTGAATAATTTTACAGGCTCTGGGAAATAGGCATTCCCTCTAGTTTTCTGATACTTGACCTGGGTGATTAAGGTAGGTGCATAGCAACCCTTAGTGTGAGAGATGATAAGGGAAGTAGTTAGACTTAATCAGTTGCACAATACAGAACTGGCAGACTTCTAGCAGGGGCGCCCAAAGTGGGTCTAGACAGCATTTAGAAAACAAAAACAAGCTATGTATCAGTACCTTGAAGAGTACTTGGTAAAAATAAGTACCTATTTTATTTTTGTTAAATAGAGTGAAATCATTATCTTGGGAATAATATCTAACATTATTTCTTAGTTCTTGTGCTTAATAGTATTGTTTGGCTTTAGTTATTCTGACATCAATGATGAATTTGAATAATTATTACAATGCCTTTTATCACAAATCTATTAGAAGATACATATATATTGATTGATGTGTTTAATTTTCAGTAACTTTTAAAAACTCCAGAAATTTTTGAAATAGTGAATTTTCAGATATGAGCCTATCATGGCTCATGTTCTTTTTTATCATGTCAGGCAATGTCTCCAGATTTTCACTCCCATCTTTTGACTGAAGAAACATATGCAAAACTGTCCTTCTTATTAGTAGCATTCATTTTATAAATTGCTAATCCAAAAATATCCATCCTAAGCCTCAATTCATCACACATTTTCATTATCAATGGAAACATAGTCACTTTTCTGGTCTCAACATCTGTGAAACATAACCAACATTCAAGAAGAAAATTAAGAATTATCTTATTGTTGTGGTGAATCATGCATCCCTGTTCCGAGTATTTTTCATTCTTAGTCATTTGGGATGCCTTGTACAATTCCATCTGCAATACAGAGTTGGCAGGGTGCTCTCCTTGGAATCGATATGTATTCCTATTATGTCTTCTTATCTTTATAGGAGGAAGAGAGTAAATCGTTTTCATCTCTCCTAATGCCAGACACCTGCTCCAATTATCTGGTTTAGTTCATACCATTCAGTCATTTCCAGGATTATTATAAACTTACATGGGGAGCAGTTCTGGCAAAAGATAACACTTTCATCTGAAGTGCTTGATTCTGGTTTCACCTCTGTATTATTCACTCTCCCACTGCTGCCAGCCTTTTCCTTCGATTTGCATCCATTTTTTTTTTCCTGTTAATTTTTACCGAGTTACTTCCTCTGATGTTATAAAGAACTTCTCTAAAAGTATTCTTGGCTCCCATATGATATATTTTCTTTTGTAGCGCATGATGAGATTGAACTGAAGAGATTTGGGGTTAGAATATACCCAGGAAAACCATGATCCTACTCAGCAGTTTACAAAATTTGTGACCTCAGAGTTAGCGATAGTCTTGCCTATATTGATATGGTTCATTTATGGAAACACCGTTCACGTGCATCAGTTTGCTTGACCTTCACAAAGCCTTATGACTGAAGCAGGTCAGTTATATTTACTGCCATTTTTCATGGATCAGGACTGACGCTGAGAGAGGTTGAAAAAGTTACTGAAAGGTCAGAGTGCTTTGTCTATTAGTTATCATCACAAAATCATACATAAATCTTCAATATTTTAAGAAATCTAAAATAATTATGAAGAATAAGTTTTTTAAAAAATTGTATAATATATTTCAATAAACATCAGAAGAATTAGCCTGAAATAATCATAATTCAAATTGATTCTTAATATTTGTACTCCCCTCCCCTCAAACAATAAAATACCAAAATACTATTGTCAAGATATTTGTCTAGTGTCTTTGGCTTATGGTAAATAAATCTAAGTCATCCAATTTATAATAAAAAATTACAATAAACAATTCTATCCCAGACTAGTAAATGCAAACTTTTTAAGCTTCCTTGAAATTAAAAAATAGAACATAATGCTATAAAGAAATGAAAACATAATACTATTTGTTATAACTCATATTATCTGTCAATGAATGTCATTGTTAATACATTTTACTTCTACATAATTATGATGCTATGATTTATTTATACAATTGATATAATATTCTTTTTGAAAAAATATGTCCTTTATATAACTATAATAACATAAAGCCACAAGTTTTTAAATGTATAATTTAATAGGATCTCTAAAATTATAAGAGCTAATACCAGGAGCACAAAATTATTTTGGTGAACATTTGAAAGCGATGAACAACCTTAGTCAATTTGCATATTTTCTTGTTCATCTTTTCCAGAGAATGTAATCAATTTTTAAAAAATATATAAGAAGTAAAATGTGTGTGAAAAAGTTAGCCTTGTTCATTGTGCAAATTTATTGTACAAATATGTACTTCATGCCTACCATGTGACAATCCTTGCTTAGGCCTTCAGTGCTTCACTAAGCAACCACTCCAACAAATGAAGTTATAGACAAAAATGGGTCAGAAAGTATTTGTGTCAGTAACTTCCAAAGAAAAGCCAATACTCCTGAAAATTTCAAGGAATGGTTTATCCCAAACATTGTTTTCACCACTGAATATAAAGTATTATCAAGTGTTCATGAAAACATGGCTACTAAGCATCCTTGTGGTTGCTGTGATCTTCATTGAAAGCTTTGTCTACTTCATTAAAAATAAAATTTCAGTCCAAGATCATTTTCTTCCCTTATGACATATTATTAATACCTTTGTGTGAAAAGTTATTTCATATTTTAGAAAAATCTCTCTTATCCAACTTATTGCATTTATTCCAGTCTGTGATAAAACACAGCAGACAACAAAAATTCCCAAACAGGAAGGTCTTTCATTTTTTGAGGATGCTCTGTTAGTTTGCTAAGTCTAAGACTGCTATAACAAAATACCATCGACTGGATGTTTTAAACGACAGAAAGTTATTGTTTCACAAATCTGGAAGCTAGAATCCAATATCAAGGTGTCATCAGCAGGGTTGGTTTCTTCTAAGGTCTGTTTCCTTATAGACGGCCATCTTCTTCTTGTGCCTCCAAGTGAACTTTTCTCTATGCTATATTTGTCTAAATTTCTTCTTCTTATAAGGATGCCAGTCACATTGGATTAGTGCCCACCCTAAAGACCTCATTCTAATTTAATTATCTCTTTAAAGGTCCTCTGTCTACACGCAGTTACACTCTGAGGTACTGGAGGGTAGGACTTCAGCATACGAATTTTGAGAGACACAAGGCCAATACCCACCAATCAACAAATACATCAGGAACTCATCCATTCAAGGAATTTCTCAAAACATTATCTTGTCTTCACCTGAACTAAGAAACTCATGTATTCTTTGGTATTCTACCTGGAACCCTTAAACATCATCATCATGGAATTTTATTTATTATAGTGATCATATTGTATATTGATTGAACATTTGTAGAGAATTCTTTGGTGAGTATGAATCTATTCTGCACCACATATTATATAAGCCAGGAAAGTTCTTAAGTACATTGAGAAACGGAAGTCCTAGATATTTAGAAAAGCCTGTGTCTCTCTAAGTCTGAATGCTTTTGGCTCTAATTCCTTGGAAGCTGGAATTTTGAACTCCCTGAACACTTAAAAATGTCTATGTATATGTGTGTGTGCACTTTTTGACTAAAATTTTCCTTGTATAAGCTATTTAGTTTGTCTGCTTTTCATTCTCATTGGTCTCATTAAAATGACAGAGCTAGTCTTCTTAATCACTCCTTTTGAGAGAATAACAATTTTCTGCCTGACTATATTTAGACATTTACAATTTTCTAAATGAGGCCTCTAATCTTAAGTAGCTCATGAAGTACTCTTCTTGCTTATTTTAAACATTTTCCTGTTGTATACTCCATCTTCTTAATACAGTTATAGAGAAAAACACAATTTTTGTACACTATGCAATTATTCATACACCCACTATTTCTTCCCATAGGCTTAATAATGGAAATATTTATATCCTCTTACATTTTGAAATAAGTAAGAAAAATCTCTGATCTTTTATGTCTTCTATCAGAGTTTAACCAGCGGAAATAGCTATTTCAGGTCTTTTTCTTTGTATTTTTGGTCCTAAATTTCTGAAAATTTATTCTTAACAGTGAGCAATTATGTTCAAACTATTTAATCATTCCCTTTATTAAGCAAAACATAGTTACATAAAAGTGAGGACATTAAACTATGTCCTTTGAAGCTATTAAACTTTGAAGTATAGCAAGAGTGGCATTTGTTTATATGTTTGTTTGCTTCTTGGGTAGTTTGTATTTTACCACTGTATAATTCTTAGACTAATCAATTGAAGCAGATATAAATGTATCAGAGAGCCACCAAATCTAGACTTCCCGCAGATTATTTTCTGATAAATCTCCCAACATATATAAAATTAGTAGAAGTTAAATCCAAATTATTACTTCCCCAAAACACCTGTAGCATACCACTATAATAATTTTAAATTACCAACTTATTTCTTTTTATCAGACAGAGGAGTTCTCATCAGTGAATTGGCCATGAAAAGCTTTCTTCAGTGTAAAAATCCCTCAGAGTTCACAATGAGCTTCCTGCATTCCTGCCTCTTCAGCAGCACTCTAAGGTCTACAGGGAAGACCCTAAGAAAGGAATCCTCACAGATTACTTTTTCTACATCTATCAGTTGACATCTTCATATTCCCCAGAGCATCATTTGATTCTGTATGGGTTCCTGGAATCCTTGAGTTTCCATAATAATATTTCTTATTTCCATAATTATTATGAAATAATTCATATTAGGACATTCATATAGGACATTTTTACCAGGTCCTCCAATTAGATAATTTCAGCTATGCATTACACTGACCCTCAACTTCTCTTGCCATAGTCTCACTTTATTGAACCTCCCAGTACTGAGATATTGTCTTTAGAAATGGAAAATGAAAAGTCAGAATAGATTCCAGCCAACTGCCTTTGTGAGATGGTATTGTACAGAGTTCTTACTGATTTGGGAAATAAAATCCAGGCATTGACATTTGTATAACAATTCAAATTTGGCCCCAACTGTAGTTTTGTCATTATTTCCTCTCACAGTTGAAGAAAATGCATTTTAGTTCATTTAATGGCCCTATCGATGGGAGGGAACAGGAGAGATTTGAGAAAATGTCTGCTGGCTATTTTTAGCCAAGAAAATTGAAGCAATTATGGGAGAGGTGGAAGTATAGTTAATGTTGTTAATGAAGAATCATTGTCCACTATGCTGTCTTGGAAACTCAGTCTTAAAAACATTATCAATAGTAACAATAACAAGATCCTAACATATTTATAGGGAGCTATGCTTTCTTAATCTCACTCTCATGAAGGAAGAAACTGAGGACATGAGAAGGAAATTAGGCCAGTTTTCACAAAATAATGATTTCCTGGTCAAGGTCAAGAGGCAGTATTCCAAGGATAGTATTAAATTACTAGAATGGTTCAGTGTACAATTCAACTTTCAAAATTCTTTGTCAAATGAAATTGGTGTAGTGTCAAAAACCATCAAAACCCTAACACAACAATTTCTCCCTGGAGAAACATACTGTAACTATTACAAGGCACTTTTAAGGTTTATTGATTTGGAGATAGGAAGCACAGCTAGATGGGAGAGATGACAGAGATAAAGTGCATTTCTCAGACAAGCCTAATAAACATGTCCCCAAGTCAGGGATCATATAAATATGAAATCAGAACATCAGTTAATTGTCATCTATTCTGCTTTCACAGCTGTATTTGTGCCACATTATAAATACCCAAGACAAAAATATTGCTTCTCAAGATGTTGGTACTAATATAATTGTTTTATCTCTGATAGGAAAATTAAGATGATAGCTTTAAAAAGGCCAGGGACTTTGTATGTAGATGGAGAAATCATGGGAGAGCTTCAGCTTCCAAACTCTAGGCAATATCGTGACAACTTCAGAATTCAGAGATTGACCAGATAAGCATTTCTGGGTAAAGGTGCCTATTGAATTAATTTTTCCTTTGGTAGAATTATTGACATAATTATGCTTGTTTACAGTACTATAAATAGTGCCAATAGGGGTAAAGTGTGTTTTAAAATAATCTTATTTAGGAATATTCTAATGATTTTCATTCACTTTGACTAGTGTCTTCAAAGTTATTTGATCAACCTTGAATTCTGTATTAAAATTGGCAAATGAAACAATGACTTAAAAGCCATATTACCAGATGTATAATGATTTTCGAATTCAAGAATCCCCATTGTACATTTTTCATTAAGTTTTAATATTGAGTGCTATTTTTAAGTCGATACAGATTATGTGCATGTCCTGATAATAATATAATGAATCTTCTTCATTATTTTACATATTTCTAAGTTCAAATAAAAAAGACTATTTATAATTCTCAAGTATGAAAAAAGACTGTGTCTACTAAGTTAGGGTAAATACACTTTGACAGTCTTCAATAAGCATTTGAATTTTGCAAATATATCCAAGAGTCTTTTGTATGCCATCACAAAAAATGGGGTTCGTAGTTCTTGTAAGGTTTTCAAAAGGTTTTTTAACCCTAGCACATTAATCACCACCACATTGGAGGCTTTTCTGCCTAATTGAGGCACAAATAAATGAAGCCCAGCATCACCCCTATTACCTATGTTGTTGTAAACATCACAACTAATGTGTAAAGGCATAAAAAAATGATAGAGGAAGTATCATTATTTATAGAAGACATAACATTCCACATGATATTTAAAAGTTAAATGATCGGATGTGTAAAGAAAATGTAGTATAATGGGTGGCTATAAGAAAGATAATGAACGTGACAACCAATCATTTTTTATGCTGCAAAAGTTAGTTAGAAATATATAATGGGAAACCCCCTCATTCACACTAGCAAATATAATCATAAAATAATTAGAATGAACATAAGAAGAAAAGTATTGGTCATATGTGAAGAAATCTATCAAATATCAAATATATAAAAAGAAGGAAAGTAGACATTTAGTATATTATAGAAGAGAAAGGTTGAACATTTGAAAAGTAATTTTTTAAAAAATAATTTAATCCAAACCTGAATCATAATTTTTAAATTTTATTTTGGAAATTTGGAAAAATGATATTAAATTCCTGTGAAAAAGAATCAAATAGATGAAAATAAAAGGAAGGGACCATAATCCCACAACACACTGGAAAGATTCAATAAGACAGGAATAATTTATGATTAGGGATTAATACCATCAGCACATATGATTAAGTAGGCTCAGGGTTAATTGGAAAATAGAGAATTATTTAGTCTATGATGTTGGCACTGTTGGTTAGCTATTATATTTTAAAATGTGTCTTACTAAGGTTGGTACTAAAATGCAAAAAATGACCACTGCACATAAATAAATAGCATTCCTATATGTTACTATTAAATAACTTAAAAATATACAAAATGCATAAAGCACATCTAACACTGGCAACAAAAATATATGAAATACTTAAGAATAAAACTGGCAAAAAAGATTTATAAGATAAAAACAATAACACTTTTCCAAAGGCCCTAAAAGAGCTAAGAGATGGAGAGACATGTCAAAACCCTGGATAAAAGGACTAAAAATTCTACAGATGCCAATTTACTCAAATAAATTGGTATATTCAATGGATCTCTGAACAACTGTACCCCAGGAATCTGTATGAAGCTAATTATATTTGAAAGAGAAAGATGAAGATTAATATCCTAAATAGTTGTTCAAAAAGATGAACAAGCAAGACATCTTTCCAAGGATCAAAGATTATTGTGAAACAAGAGGAATTGAAAGAGCAAGTAATTGGAGCAAACAAGAAAACCAGGAATGGAATCCTACAAACTGACTTCTTTGTATCTGAAATTTTACTTAATGATAAACATAGGATTGCAAACCAGTAGGAAAACAGTAAGTTATTCAATACATTTATTGAATGATAGTTATTGATAGTTATTGATAGTTATCTGATAGTTATTGAAACCATATAGAAAATTCCAGATGAATTGATAATGAACTTCCAATTCATTTATAATTGTCTGTATAGTTTAATATATACAAATGTATATAGATATTAAGGATATCTTATAAGTATATCTTATATACCCAAATGACATATTTGATCAGAGGGACATAATTTGGAAAAATAGTTTTGGGGCAGAGAAGACTTTCTAAGTAATTAAAAAAACCAGGAATTATAGAAAAGATAATACATGTGGCTACATAAATAATCTCTATTGTAATTGCTATTTTATTCGATGTTGAAAGGTCTTCTACAAGTCAATTACAATTTTTATTTTTTATTTTTATTATTTTATTTTTATTTCAGAATATTATGGGGGTATAAACACTTTGTTCACATAAATTGCCTGTGCACTGCCTGAGTCAGAGCTACAAGCTTGCCCATCCCACAGACAGCGTGCACCACACCCATTAGGTATGAATTTACTCATCCCCTCTCTCTACCCCCCTGCACCTCTCCATCCCAGATGAAGTTACTTTTATATGTGCACATAAGTATTGATTGATTAGTACCAATTTAATGTGAGTACCTGTGGTGTTTGCTTTTCCATTCTTATGATACTTCACTTAGAAGAATGGGCTCCAGCTCTACCCAGGTTAATACAATAGGTAGTTCGCCATTTTTTATGGCTGGGTAGTACTCCATGATATACATATACCACTCAAGTATTGGTGGGCACTTGGGTTGTTTCCAAATATTTGAAATTGTCAATTGTGCTGCTATAAACATTTGAGTGCACATATCTTTTTTATAGAGTGTCTTTTTTTCCTTTGGGTAAATATCCAATAGTGGGATTGCTGGATCAAATGGTAGTTCTACTTTTAGTTCTTTGAGGTATCTCCATACTACTTTCTCTAGAAGTTGTACTAGTTTTCAGTCCCAGCAGTGTATGAGTGTTCCTATCTCTCCACCTCCACACCAACATTTGTTGTTTTGGGACTTTCTGATAAAAGCCGTTCTCACTGGCGTTAAGTGATATCTCATTGTGGTTTTGATTTGCATTTCCCTAATGATTAGAGATGGTGAGGACTTTTTCATATGTTTGTTGGCCATTAGTCTATCTTCTTTTGAAAAGCTTCTGTTCATGTCCTTTGCCCACTTTTTAATGGGGTTGTTTGATTTTTTTCTTGCTGATTTGCCTGAGTTCTTTATAGATTCTGTTAATAGTTATCAGCCCTTTATCAGATGTGTAGCATGCAGATATTGTCTCTCATTCTGTAGGCTATTTGCTCTAATGATTGTTTCCTTGGTTGTGCAAAAGCTTTTTAATTTGATAAGGTCCCATTTATTTATTTTTGTTGCTGCTGTGATTGCTTTTGGGGTCTTCTTCATAAATTCTTTGCTTAGGCTGATGTCTATAAGAGTTTTTCCAACATTTTCTTTAAATATAAACAGCTTACTGCCAGAATATATGCCAATACATTTATAAGAGTATGACCTAATACAATTATTCAGGGAAATTTAAATAAAGCAACACTGAGATGCCGTTTTTTCACTCAGATATTAAATTATTAATCACAAGAAACAAACATGCTTCTGCATTGCTAACATTATAAATTGGAACAGTCCTTTTAGTGGACAATTTAGCAACATCTAGTAAACTTAATATGTTTAAATATATTGACCTAGCAAATCCATTTTTAGTTATCTATCATAGAAAATTTATGTTCTATAAAATTATATATAGCAAAAATTTAATTATTGATAAATGTGGAAATAATTATAGATAAACTATATTTCTATCATCAGTATGGGATTAAATAAATTATAGTACATTTGTATAATTGCAGAAAGCCAAAGAGCAAGGTGGATCTCTGTGTACTGAGGTGAAATGAGTTCCAAAGTATTTTGGTAAGAAAGCAAGTGACAGAACAGCATATAAGATATGTGCTTATTTGTAGTAAATAAAACAAAACTGAAAAATATAACTTTGTATGTTTTTTATTTCATTACATATTAGAAACTGATAAACATCAAACTTTTAACTGTAATTGCCTCTGAAAATAGTAGTGTTTGAGAAATATTAAGAATTGTGGTATAGGGAAAATTGAACATTTAACTAATCATATTTATTTATCATTTGAGTTAAGAATATGTTCAAGTATTACATACAATTTTTGTAAATCAAGAAAAGCAAAAAGTTTGATGAAATAACTGTAGTAAAACTATAAATATCTCCAATAAACTACAAATATGCCAAAACTATAAAAAGAGAACTTTCTAAATTTTAGGAAAAAAATTTAAAATTAACAAAACAACAAAGAAAAATATTAATAGCTTAAACAAATTTAAATTCAATTAATAATTTTCCATAAGAGATTATAAAAAAATTAAAAACAATAAATAGACTTGAGCTGAAAACATTACAAAAAAGGTAATACTCTTTAAAATGAAGAATTTATACAAAGGAATAAGAAAATATTAGGAATCCAACTGGTAAGCAAACAAAAAGCATAGAGACATCATGTGAGAAATATTAGTGGCAATGAAAGTTAGTCATATGTGAAATATGCAAATTTAAACAATGGAATGTATTTCAGAGAGAGAGAGAGGAGGGTCTGGGCCCATTCACCCACAAATATCACCAGGAAAGCATGTGTCAAACAAACAAGCAGAATTTATTCAAATTGTTGCCTGGCAAGGGAAAAAAACTAAGAACAGTGTTCCAAACAATATCTTAAAGGAGAGTTTGCAAAGTTTTGCTTTGTTTTTATATTTCATTGTTGTTTTTCATAGAGATAAAGATAGAGCTGAACCCGAGTGATTTGGGGAAATGGATTTTGGAAGGAGGAGCTGGGCCCAAGTAAGATTTGGTTGAAATAGGCCAGGCTGAAGTCTTTTTCAACTTTTTGGACTTTTCAAACCAGTAAAGCATGAGGGTTTTAGACAGAACACTTGCTGAGTTCTCTCCGGAGTGTGATTTGTTAGGATCCCTGGGTTAACATGGGGCTGTGGACAGTCTCTCACTCACACTTCCCACGTGAAGCATTTGCCTTCATCTTTTCTACCTTAGGACTTTCTAGCTCACCAGGACAAACCTTACCCAGTGGGTGATGGGAGGTGTAATCCCTAACTACCAAGGGCACAATTCGGAGCCATTTTCCACACAGTTTCTCAGTGCCTCATGGGACTAGCTCAAGGTATGCTCATTGAGATATGGACACAGCCTCCTGACCATTCTGAAAGTCTCTATCCTCATTCTGTTCATTGTACATGATTATTTCTTCTTGAATATGGTGTCCTCCCATTTTACCTAGGCAAGTTACTTCACTCTGAATCTCAATTTTTGCATTTTTAAATTGTAGATAAATACCTGTAGCAGTGACTGATTGTAAGACTTAGTTAAATGATTAAATTAGTAAAATGATTAGATGCATGACTAATATTATTTGTAAAAATAATAATAGTCATGATTATTACTACCATTATTATAATTATTATGATTGATATTACTTAAGTTTCCTGCATGTATCTTGGCTTTAAGAAAAAAAAATCCCATTTTTTAAATCAAGAATACCTTTCAGCCTTTACTCACCATTTACCACTTTCAGAATTTGCTCAAAATCTTCCTTTAAAAATGTTTTTAAATGAGATGCTTAATTTCAAACCAATTGTCATTTCCTCAATACATTTTTAAATATAATATACAGAATAAAAAACATGTAGCATATAATAAGTGCATGCCTTGTTGAATTATCCCAAAATGGTCACAACTATGAACACAAACCCAGATCAAGAAATAGAATATTGCCAACACCCCAAGGATATCCTAAGCCATCTTCTATAACAACCTCATTAAATGGTAACCACTATTCTAACTTTCTAAAGAAAACATTGATGTTTCCTGTTTTAAACTTTGTGTTAATTAAATCATTGCTGTGTAAGTCATTTTTCTGTGTCTGACTTCACTCATTCAATACTGTATTTGAGAGACTTATATATATCATTGGGGCTTCTTAAAGCTATTGTTGTTTTGTTTCCCAAATGTATGATAAGCTTTTTGACATTCAAGATTGAGACTTTTACTTGGATCTCACCATACATTCAATTTACTCTATACCTTGACAGATGCTCAGCAAGTTCTTCTGTTATAAATATTTTGACTCCTTGCTTCTCAAAACCATAATTGCTCTCAAAGATTTTTCAAAACCTTCCTTCATAATCACGCTAATCTATTCTTGGTTCTCTTCTGTAAAACATTGCCCATATGCCCCAGAACTACTTACATCCTTACAAATATTTTTACATGATGATGCATATTTAAAGGAATGATTTATAAAATAAAAAATAAAGAACTATTCAAAACTTCCTTACTGAATAGAGACTACTCTGCATGTAACAACTGGTATGCTCTTCTTCAGTTCTACATTCATTGTAACTTGGCCACAGATACTTTTACAATTTACACAGATTAATTCTCAGGTATCATTGAATCACCTTTTGTGTCATCTCCCTTTTCCATTACTGGAACAAATATGTAGATCATGTTCTTTGTTATTCACACCATTCATCATCTTTAATTGAAATTTCTAGCTGGTTGATTAAGGGATATAGGGAAATTGGTGTCTTGAAAGAAAAAGGTCTATTCCTTTTAGATAATTTTATTGTCCTTTTTAGGACCATTTTTAAAAGTTCACTCCAATTTTGGTTTATGGACTTGATATATTTCTAAAGACGTTTTTAATCTGTTGCTTCTTAAAATGCTTTTTAAAAGTCCCTATTGAATATTTATTAGAAAGGAAAATCAGAGAGAGCCAATGATGGGGGAAATAAACCTACAGTAAAACCGACTACAGTTTTTAAAGAAGATGAAAATTAAAACCACGTGCCTGAGGGAGAATTATTTCTTTTCATCCTTTTTTTGCTCAAAGATAGAAATTTTTGAAGTAAAAGGAAGCCAGTTTAGTTTACTGTGAACGTAACAAATGCACTACCCACAAGTCTGTTACAGCACAGATGAAGTTAGTTCAAAGTGACAGAGAGGAAAAGCACCATTAAGATTTCATAACTCTGCTACCAAACTCACACTGAAACACCTGGTGAACTTGCATATTTGAGGAAAGGTAGAAATAAGTTCTTAAAAGGAAACTGAAAAACTGATTGCATACAGGTGTAGCAATCGTACTATAAAAATATGTGATTTTTTAAAGCACACGGAGTTCTTAGAGATTAAGTCTTCATTACTTAAATCATTTAGAATATTTTAGAAGCTCAAAAAGTTACTCAGTTAGCAGAGGAAAAAATATCCCTTCTTTGAGTAATCTCTACTGATTCTTTTAGCATTACCTTGAAAATAATATGAATCCTAAGCTATAGGATCAAAGAGATAATATTTTACTTTTGTTTATAAAATTTGGAAAAGAAAAATCTTTTAAGTTGAGGAAAATATCTATATTCATAATATCTACTTACATATAAACCATATCAAAGGAGGCACAGATGATAATGATTATTTATTTTATTAGTGAGAAAAAATCAATGCTTTTTGTTTTGTCTGTTTTGCTTTGCTCATACTTAGATTTATTCTACAATAATTAACAACATTGGCATTATTAGTTACCTTCTGAGAGTTATACATTTTAATGAACCTTTTCTACATTTATATTGGGCCTGAAATTCAACATAATTATTTTTAATTCTAATGTATTTACACTTTTTATCTGTATGAAGGGTAACCCATACCTGTGTTTCTCGAGACAATTTTGAAATGCACATTGATTTGGACCTCAAGTAGCTGGAGTACTTCCTAACAACTTATTTTCTCCCCAAATCAATATTTTAAAACAAGGAAAAGAACTTCTGTAAATATTGACTGCTTGTTTGAATGTCAAATATAGTGAACTTTCTGATGAATTATTTGACACATTTTTGATATTCTATTTAAATTATTTTGAATACTCTAGAAGGGACATATAGATAGTAGTGATAAATTAACCATGAATTCTTCTGGAAGGCATTTATGGATAAGTGAGGCATATATGAAACAGAGTTCTCAAAGTTAAATTGTTAGAAAAAAGTTTAAAAGTTACTCTTCGTGAACCCTAACAAAAACTATGGACTTTGAGTGAGTATGATGTGACATTGTAGGTTCAAGCATAACAAATATAAAACCCTCCTGTTGGAGGCATTGATAATGGGAGAGGCTATGCATGTGTAAGTACAGGGACATATAGTAAATATCTGTCCCTTCCTCTTAATTTTGAGGTGAATCTACCACTGCTCTAAAAAATGAAATCTTAAAAATTTAAGAAAAGTGTTGGTATCTTTCATTTCTCATCTTTCTGCCTGTGAAATAAAGTGGTTTGACCACCACCACCAACAAAAAAGGTACTCTTCTATTAGTGCAATATGAATAGGACTGTTTGATGCTTTAATGTTCTAGATATACACATCTATAGGAGATAAAACATGGAAATAGTCTATTTCTAAGTGGGTTATGATTGAGCCATAGAAATTTCAAGTATCTCACCTGAAACTGGTGATATTTACAAGGGTCACTCTTTGTTGTTGAGCTCTAAATTCCAGATGTTGTCTCTCTAGGAGTATGAGATTGCAAAAACTCTGTTTAGCTTCTCTAGCCTCTTAATAAGTGCTGTCTGCTTGGTTTTATGCTCTTGTTCTCCACGTAAACAGCATTTGACCAATGCCTAGAGGAATATTTGCATACAGATAGTTAGACTCACTCCTTTTTAATTTTTTTTTCCCCCAAGAAATACTGGTCCCTCAAGTCTTCCCTTCCTGGATGACTTTGTTGTTTTTCAATGCCCCTTCCTTTAAAAAGAAATCTAGCTTTCATTGCTGTTCTTAGTTGGAGGCTTAGATTAATATAAACTACTCCAAATTACCTGCAACAATCAACTAGAGATATGATTTTTTAAAATATTAAATATATAGATTTTATATATTAAGGCAGAGGAGCTTAAAATGAGCTTCCTGGTCAGATTTTGAATTGTCAGGGCCAATGGAAAGTTAAGAGCAGTCATTCTAATTAATGTTCTAGACTTTGGGAAAAGAATGCTTTAATTTTATCTGTGGTCACTTGATTTTCTTAGAAGGTGTATCTTTCTAAATTTGTAACACCCCATACCTTCTAAGGAAGGTCCTGATGCTTAAGGACAAAATCTACCCTTTACCTTTGTTATGGATTGAATTGTGTCCTCCCCAAAATTCATGTTAAAGCTCTAACCCCCAATTTAATGGCATTTGGAGATAAGGCCTTTGGGAAGAAATTAGGGTTAGATGTATTCATGAGGGTAGGACCCTCACGGTAAAAGTAGTGGCTTTATTTAAGGAGGAAGAGAGAGGTTGTGCTGTCTCTATCATGTGAGTCAATAGGTAGGCCTCTGCAAGCCAGGAAGAGAGCCCTCAGCCTTCAAGAAGAACCTAATAGGACAGCGCCTTGATCTAGGGTTATTCAGCCTCTAGTATTGTGAGAATAAATGTTTGCTGTTTAAGCCTTCCAATTTATAGTGCTTGAGTTTTGGTCTCCTTCAGGGTGTCTAAGTACACTTTTGTGGTCACTTTCCTTCTTGTAAATTGAGATCCCATATAATAGGACACACATATTGGTGACAGGACCCAAGATATCATTCATTATCTTGAATTTTATAAAGATATCCATCTTTTTTATTTAAGTACCTAGCTTTTTATATTGATAATTTACTTTATAGTGAGTCATTGGCATTAGCCTGTAATTTTGATGTTTTGGTGGGAGAGAGGTTCAATCTATTATATAATAATTTGCTTTATAAAGCAGATTCCTGAAAAGATATTGAAATTAAAGGGGGCTATATACATATTTTAATCTATAAAGGTAACTTTAATTATATATTCATATGTGAAAATATGTCATGAATAAAATATATAATATGAACTAGATAGATATATTATATAAAAACTTATGTACGTATATACAAATATAAAATATCACGTGTGTATGTGTATTTTATACACACACAGAAAACATTATAGCACACCAGCAATCCTATCCATATTATATATTCACTCCTAAAATTATTTTCATAGCTTTTGTCTAGAAACCTGTTATAATCTTATTTCATGGAAGCCACAGTGACACATGAACATGCCTGAGAAGAACTGGCCCATTCTCAAACATAAGTTTTCCAGATTTATGTAAATGATGCATCAGTGCTGGAGAAAGACAAAGTGTCTGCTAAGTTTTCAGTTGAAATTTTACTAATCCCTGTAAATGCATATCAACCTACCCTCTAAGTCCAGCCTTTTTTGAGCCCCCAAATAGATGCTACCATTCCTTCCTTTGTATTTCTCTTGGGGTCCTTATCTGAGTCTCACTTGTTTTAGGCATGTCATCATCTTATTCAGCTATTTGACTGTAAACTCCGAGCATCAGTTTCTAGAACAGCAACATTTGTGATCTATTCATCTTTTCATTTCCTACATAACTAGCAAAATTGCTTGCACATTATACATGTGCTATTAAATATATGAAATTAAATTTGGATTTCATTTTGATGGTATGCTAGAGAGTAACAAAAATATTAATTTCAATAAAAAATCAGAGGGAACATATGACCTCTTCTACTTTTTTGTCTTACTCTTTTCATTGGACAGTTTAATGATGTAAATTTATGATCATACAGCAAAATATAACTGTGAATTTATTATTAAAAACAAATAGGTTCAGACTATAGTGGTATAACCTTTAAACTTCCAAACTAAAACAACTCTGAATGCCATTAGTAAGCAACATTATTTTGTTTTATGGCACACAGCATAGCATTGTATAAAATATCACAAACTCTGACATGTTTACCTGACAGCTGGGTTACAGTCACTGTGGGGACAATAATTTCAAATTGACAATGCATATTTAACAGTTCAACATTTATACTGCTCTGAGGTAGGCTTTTGTCCAATATTATCTTATATTTTTTTGTTTCATTTAAAGAAAACAGTTACACTTCAAAACCAAAATATATCCTATGCAGATGGGGATACATTTTTCCCATGAATCTTTTAGCCATTTATTTTATAATGAATATGGACAGGATCTTCAGTAAATATTCAGAAGTGTTTTCAGGCCTTGGGTTACTTTCCATTTCTCTGTTGATTTGCTATATGGCATCAAGAAAATGTCTTCATTGCTCTTTGAAAACATACTGTGATTACAGAGTAATGATGACATTGCCCGTTTTTAAAATGAAATAACAAGAAAGTATCTTCGAGGTTTCTTTTTAAATAAAGAATTGTTAAAGAATTATGAATCCGGAGCCAGATTTAGACAGAAAATTTTGTGGTAAAGTTAATTTAAGGAAGGTATCCATTATTCATGATTTTCCTACCTCCTGTCTCCTGTCCTGGGTCTCTCGCGTTTCATACTGTTCTCACGTATTTATTCTTAGCTAAGGTAAGAATGGTTAATGATGGTTTAAACATTATCCTTGAAGGAATAATTTTATTTTCATAAAGACAAACATTTTTAAGCTTAATTCATTCATTAAACTAAAGAGATGGATAGCTTCTATCTACATGCTATATTTGAGCAGTTGTTTCTAAGCGCAAATATGTATGTGTTGGAACCTGTTAACAAAGTGCCTTTGAAGTTTAACATTCAACATTTGTTTGTGTAGAAATTACAGTGAGTGAGGCATGGTGCTGGAACTAGAAAAAATAAAAGTGAGCAAAGAAGACAAAAAGTTTTTTTTTTTTTTTCCTGGCAGGGTTTATAATCTATGATCAGGGTAAGGGGAATAAATTAATCAAATGACCAAAATTAATCAAATAATCACAAACACACACACACTTTATGTGGATATGTATTTGCAAGCTGCCTTAAGTGATGTGATGACTAACGGAGGGTGATGCTAGATCATATAAGCAGAGGACCTAACTTGATATGGTGAGAAAGAAAGGGTATCTGGGAGAGTGTCATCTAAAGTTGTAGGATTAGATATTTCCGGATATTGAACAATAAGGCCAGTTTTTCTCATATGACATTACGATTCGATTACATAAAATTACTTGAAAAAATGAACTTGTCAATAACATGAGAAGAGAAACCAGAAGCTGGGTAAGGTGGGGGTGTTTGTGTGGAAGGGGGTAGGGATGAAGAGCTGTTGGTCAATGAGTATAAACATACAGATAGATAGAAGGCGTAAGTTCTAATGTTCCATAGCAGCGCAAGTGACTGCAGTTAGCAACAACATATTGTATTAATATATTTCAAAATAGCTATTAATAGAAGAGAGAACTTGAAATGTTCCCAACAAATAGAAATGATAAATACTCAAAGTGATTGATACCCCGAATTTCATGACTTGATTATTATACCTTCTATGAATATAACAAAATATCACATGTACCCCCATTAATATATAAAATAATATGTCTCAATGAATAAATTCTTAATACTACTGACTCTTATTTATCACGTAGACTCAATCTTGCCTGGTTTTCAAGGCTCTCCATATCTACACATCATCAATCTGTATCTTGCTTTGCTCTCTAATAATATATCCACTTGCATCCATCAGGCTATTCATCTCACATTTTCAGCCTAAATTTTTGCTTATTTCCCTTTGTTTCCCATGTTCATGTTATGTAGGTCCATTCATTCAGGGGGAAGACAATTCTTTCTCCCTTTACTTTATCTAATCTTATTCATCCTTTCAGATTTGTCCCACTGAAATTGCCTCTGGTCATTCTGACATTTATTCATCTGACCATCTCTATGGCATTTTGGCCTATCTACATAAATCGCTCTTTAAGAATATGCTGATAACTTGGATAATTATTTCACATATTTATATTTTTTTACCTTTTCAGCCTTATTTGCATACTTTTTAAGTTTGGGTGTGTGAATAACATTTCCTTTATTTGTCTTTTATACAATTCCCTTATATCTAGCACAATGATGAGAAAATGATGTGTGCTCAAAAATCTTTGTTGATTGATTGATTGATTGAAATAATTGCATACTATCAGTTTGCTTTTGTCATTAGCTGATAGGA
Organism: Cheirogaleus medius; assembly: GCA_008086735.1. Lineage (NCBI taxonomy): Eukaryota > Metazoa > Chordata > Mammalia > Primates > Cheirogaleidae > Cheirogaleus > Cheirogaleus medius. Next base: position 16,229,949 of record VBSM01000483.1, read on the forward strand.
TTGAGTTTTAGAGATACAGTTAAATGCCTGGCTATCCACCTGCCAACAGTTGATGCAGATGGAAGCCATCATCCCGAGAGTTAGATAACTCATTAACTCAGAAGGGACTGCCACATATTAAAAATTCTCTTTGTGGATTTTGATGAACTATATTAAGTTTGATTTGTTATTTTGTATCCAAACTATATTTATACTGCATCCAGAAATAACATTATTTTTACATATATTAAAAAATTTTCACTTCCCTAGAGTTGTCATCTTAGTTTACTATTAAAAAATTTTAAAAAAAATTACATGACTTTAGCCAAAACCATGTTCTATTACACATAGTGCAGGAGAAGTAGAATGATTTGTAGGGAAACTAAAAAATAGTAAGCTCATTGAGATACTGATATTCCTTATTAAAATAAAGGCCACATAAAAATTAGTTTAAATGTACTTTTAATAGTATTCAATTTTCTAAATATAGTTTTATTTCTTTAGATACATGACTTTAAAACTATATACATATATATATAATATATGTCACAGAGCAGATAACTATGACTTTCATATTAAAGAAATATAAATTCAGGCCATATTTCTTTTCAGATTGCTTTTACATGTCTTTTGGAATATGTGGATAAAATTAATAAATCTAAATTTTTACTATAAAATTTTTTGTGGTAGGTTTTATTTTTTGTATATTGTTTTCTTTTATTAATTATTATGGGTACATAATAGAAGTATATCTTTGTAGGGTATATGTGATGTTTTGATGTAGGTATACAATGTGGATTAATCAAATCAAGATAATTGGGGTACCCTTGATCTCAGGCATTTATCATCTCTTTGTGTTAAGAACATTCCAATTCCACTCTTTTAGGTATTATTTAATAAATATTCTTAATATTTTAAGGCAAAACATTAAGTAATGAAGATTTACTTTTCATCTGATTTTGAGATTCATCTCTTTTTTGGTTGCTTGTATTATTAATTCTCAAAGATTTGCCTTCTCACTGATTTAATCTTTATTGACATTTTTAATCTCCAGCTGTGTTATTGTTACTTTGGGAATAGTTTTTAATTTTTTGCCCTTTCTCTTCTCATAGACATTGTCTTTCTCTGTGAAATCAAAGGTACTTGATTTCCCATAGCTTTCAGACTATTTATTTTCTTATTTTTATGTTCTCCTACTTCTCCACCCCCAATACCACATAGCCCACATTTTCTCTGTATTTCCCTTGATAGACTTCAGGAAATTGCATATGGCACACACACACACACACACAGAGCTATTGGGTGAGAAACACCTTTCTTGTTTTATAGTGGTTCCCAAATATTATTATAACATTTTACTTTTTAAATTGGGGCTTCATTTAATTCAACTTAAAAAAAAAACATAAAATGAAAAGAGAAAGGATATTATGCCTCCATAGGATGAATGTTTGTCTATGTCCTTTCAAGGAGCCGTAGAAAAAGAGGGTGGTCAATGGCAAGGTTAGAATTCGAGTCCAAACTTTCACACTGTCACATTATCACATTCCTAATGGGCAAGTATTTGGCTTTTCAAGTTGGCTTATCTTATATTCTGTTTTTTCCTGATTTAAAAGAATCAGAACCTTTATCTGTTCAGTATTTGTTTTAAAAGCTAAAGCTTCAATAAAATTGGTCATTTGGCTGATCTGAGTGGTGTAGATGGCAGATAGTGGCCAGCCTTGATAATTTATATGGTCAAACAACTACTTTCATTACTGCAAGTGTAACTGGGACTCATATGTGAAAATGGTAGTGTCGAATTGTGAAGATCTCCATCCCTCTGTTGATGAATGTTGAGTAATTCCTGCTGTCTTAAGGCTAGTACTTCCTATTCGCGTGATACTGGTCAACAGAGATCAATGCTATTTTTTGCTCTTTGGTGGTGATCCAAGAATGTAAAAAGAGAACATCTGGATTTTTGTCAATTCCAGCCATGCTGAAAAGCTCTCTATAGTGGCTGTTTGTTTTTATAGATAATACACATTCTCCAAATGTTATTTTCCAAGGCAGCCACATTTCGAAACCATGAACTTTATCTCTTTAAGTGCTAAAACTAAACAAAATGTCTTTTCAGCTCCACATGCAAAGTTCTGGTACTGTGAATCAAGTCACTTTTCAAAACACATGTTTCATGCTTGATGTAACTCTAATTCTTCTTCCTGGGAAACATGACATGACTTTGAGAAACACTCTAAAAATGTCTGTGTTCACTATTTAATGATAATTAACAATTTTTAGTTGGGTTATTTTTTCAGTCTTTGGAAAACAAACAAACAAAATAAACTCTTTCTAAAAAGTAAATGTAATAGCTCTTTGAAGTACTTGGTGTCTCGGAAGTACAAGGTAGTTTTACTCACAGAAAGGATTGGAAAATAGGGAGAGGTAATATAATGTTCTCACTGTTTAGGCAGTGAATGTCAAATCCAAACAGGTAAAAAAAGTTTCTGTTTGGGGAATTTTTTTTAATGTCTCAAATTCTTAGCTGTTTTTATTTTTATGGTTTTAATTTGTCTTTTAAAAAGAACAACCATTTAACATAAGTGTATTTGAAACCAATATCACTACTTCTTCAAAAATGAAAATACCCTTAATATTGATAGTTCACTTACTACCTAGAGCTATTTTGGCTCCATGTTAACTAAATGAGGTTGAAACAGAAAAAACAAAACAGATTTAAATGCTTTATAACATGCTTCCAATTCCCAACAAATAAATTGCCAGGCACCTTAATCCACTGAGGCTGCTATAACAAAATACCATAAACTAGCTTGTAAACAACAACATTTTATTTGTCACAGTTCTGGGGGTTGGACATTCCAAGATTAAGGCTTCAGCAAATTCGTGTCTGTTGAGGGCCTGCTTCCTGGTTCATAGATGAAGCGTTCTACCTGCATCCTCACATGGAAGAAGGGGCAAGTTAGTTCTCTGGGGCCTCTTTTATAAGGGCATTAATCACTTATAAAACATAAAAAGTGAACTGATCACCTCCCAAAGGTCCTATTACCTAATACCATGACACTGCTGATTAGACTTCAACATATAAATTTGGGGATGACTCAGACCATAGTACCAGTTTAAACTTTTTAATATTCTAACATGAACTTAAACCACATATCAATGTTGGAGTGGATGTGGAGAGAAGGGAACACTCATACATTGCTGGTGGGACTGCAAACTAGTACAACCTCTGTGGAAAATAATATGGAGATACCTCAAAGAACTAAAAGTAGAACTACCATTTGATCCAGCAACCCCATTACTGGGCATCTATCCAAAGGAAGAAAGACATTTTATAAAAAAGACATCTGCACTAGAATGTTTATAGCAGCACAATTCACAATTGCAAAGATGTGGAAACAACACAGGTGCCCATCGATACATGAGTGGATTAATAAAATGTGGTATATGTATACCATGGAGTTCTACTCAGCCACAAAAAACAATGGTGATCTAGTACCTCTGTATTATCCTGGTAAAGGTGGAGCCCATTCTACTAAGTGAAGTATCACAAGAATGGAAAAACAAGCACCACATGTACTCACCATCAAATTGGTTTTGACTGATCAACACTTATGTTCACGTATAGTAGTAACATTCATTGGGTGTCAGGAAGATGGGAGGGGGCAGGAGGAGATGGGTATATACACACCTAGTGGGTGCGGTGCGCACCGTCTTGGGGGTGGACATGCTTGAAGCTCTGACTCAGGTAAGGCAAAGACAATATGTGTAACCTAAACATTTGTCCCCCCGTAATATGCCGAAATAACAAATTAAAAAAATAAACCACATTTCAGGTTTTGATTTAGGTCATAAGTCTAGAAAGAGATATGGTTTAAATTTCTCCATGTATTCAGCCCCAGTTCTAAATTCATTATTAGCTATTGATAAATGATAAATAATAATTCCCTTTCCTGATATATCTGTATATTTTTTCTGTGCCTTTAACAATTGTGTAAATGTATATATTCACCATTATTTAAACATATCCAACATTGTTTTTTGTCTGCATTTCATATAGATTGAGTTTATTATCAGATTTTATTAATCTTACTTTTCTTTCCTTTCAAAATACCATATAGTCACTATATTTTATGATATTTTTAATTTTTCAGATTATTAAGGTGTTTCTAAGATGGGGGCAAGATCACAGTTGCATTAGAACTGGGATTATGAAGTTCTAACTATCAACATTTCACCTGCCTCATGCCAACCACATATGTTAACAGAAGTCCATTTCAATCCTGTGTAACACCTTGGCCTGTTTGGTCTTCATTTGTAGCCAACATATGGTGAGTGGCTTTGGAGAAGACTCTGCAAGCTGGCAGGCTGCTGTTGATGTCTCCGGGCTCACATGCCCCATTTAAGTCATACAGCTCCAATTTGGAGCCTGAGCCTTGTCTGCATGTGCTGAAATGTGAGAAGGTCCAGATTTTTTACAGCTTCTAAGCCTCCCAAACAGGCATAATTATCAGCACTCCAAAGAGCTAGGAATATAAGCCAAATGCACACAAATTAGGGAGTGAGAGCAGAAGAGCTACAGCTGTTGGGTCAAGCTGGGTGCAAAGTGGTTTAGGATTTTCAGAAATTGGAGAAGAATGTCACCACAACAAACTTTCAGTGATAAAGTGATCTTGCTTTTTAGCAATTTTCTTTCCAGTACTGGAGGAAATCAGTTAAAAAGGAGACTGGCTTTTAAATAAGTATAGATGTGGCACAAATAGTTGGACAGAAATGGTAAAACTTCTGACTAGGTAAATTATTGGTGATTGCAAATTTTCAGTTGTAGGAATGACTGATAGTAATAACCAATAATTATTTTAAAAATTAATAATCCTGTGCCCAGAATTAGAAAGCCTACTTGATCAGAATTAGAAAGTCTAGATAATTTTGTCTTTCAACAATGTTATTTTAGAGCTTCTCTTCTGAATGCATGTTTTCTGATTTCATGCTTCTTTTCTATGTTCTTATAATTCTCTCCTAGCTAGTCTTGTTCTTGCCCTGAAACATTGCTTACTTGAAGAGACATGCAAATGAAGAACTTCACTGAAACCTCTATTTGCATATTACATACCTTTTATTCTCTGATTTGGAAACAATTTTTTTCTATGATGTATTAGTTTAATTTCTACAGTGGTGGGTTTTTTGGAGTCCCATGGAGCTAGTCAGGCAATGAATGAAGCACAGAGGAAAGGCCTTGAGGAGTGGTGAGGATTATGGAAACCATATGCTCATCAAAAGGAAGCTTCCAGTACTCAGCTTCAGTTGAGTTTTTTTGTTGTTGTTGTTGTTGTTGTAGGCTAGAACATTGACCTGAGGACTCAGAAATCCGGATTACTATAAGATATTATATGAGTTTTAAATGTTCACAAAACAATTTTCTCTAATTTTAAAGGAAAATTGTTTTCTTAAATGTATTACCAAGACAAATATCACATGTTCTCACTTACAAGTGAAAGCTAAATAATGGGTGCACATGAACTTAGAGTGTGAAATGATACACAATGGAGATTCAGAGGGTGGAGGTGTGGGAGGGGGACAGATGATGAGAAATTATTTAATGGGTACAATGTACATTATGCTGGTGATGGTTACTATAAAAGCTCTGACTTCATCACTACACAATCCATCCATGTAACAAAATTACACTTGTACTTCATGAATTTATACCAAAAAAAATGCATTGCCAATACAAAACTACAAGCCCTCTGAAGGCCACATTTACCCTAATGGCCATCAATTCACAAACTTTGCTCTAAGAAAACCAATCCTTACTGGAAATTATTCTAACAAAACATTCAGAAATTTGGGTTTTCTCTAAGGATACTGGCAAATTTTATTCCCTGTGACCTCAGCTTCTCCTCAGTACATTCTTCCTAAAAGCTATCCTCAATACATCCTTTACTTCCACCCTTTTCATGGGATTCAGTTAGCGGCCTAATCCTATTAATTATAGCCTTTAAATATCTCTTACATCTCTAATGTCCTGTCTACGTCCCCTGCCATTGTTGACATTGTTTTCAGTTTTGGTGTCAGCATCCTTTATTGGAATCTCACCTATTGATCTTTTTCTAATCATATCTTACCCCTCCCCTACTTCCTGTCTTAGGTAGATTTGATCATTATGTCTTTATTTTCTCAGTACCCTCTCCTGCAGACTTTTATCACATCTATTAATTTTGTTTTTCGTATTATTGTTTCCATAGCAGCAGGCCTGAATCTCATTCTACAAACACAGTATAAGAACCCCTTATTAGTCCTTATTAGTCTTGACCCTCAGAATATGACATAAACTCCTAGGCATATAAGGCTTTTAATATTAAGTCAATAGTAGGTCATCAAATTTCTTTCTTACTTAGAAAACAACATTCATTTCTCCAAACAAAAATAAGCATCTTCACAATTGTTGTCTTCGCCCTGGGTATTTCTCCTTTGTCTGGAATGTCACTCTCTCTCAATTTTTTCCCCCCAGAACTAATACAGAATATTCAGTTGGTAATTATCTACTTATCTTCCTCTATGCTTTGTGAAATTCTTAGGCATTTCTATACCACCAACTAGTGTTCACCTTTTGGAGAACATCTTGGGGACGCTATGTCTTTTTGCAGCCATGGTGTTTTCTCTGAGTAGAATCATATGCTCTAGATCAGTGATTTTCAACCAGGATTGATTTCCCTCCGACCAGGAAATTAGGCAATGTCTGGAGAAATTACTGATGGTAATAACTGGATGGAGGAGGGGTGTGTTATCACTGGCATCAAGTAAGTAGTGCCCAAGGATGGTGCTAAGCATCCTACAATGTACTAGCTTGCCTCCCATGACAAAGAATTATCCAGTCCAAATGTTAGTGTCAAGGCTGAGCAGCCATGGTCTATATTGGTCAAGGATATTTCTTTTCATTAAAATTTGCCTGTACTATAACAGTTGTCTTAGGAGATTCCCTAAGAGATTCCCATTCTATTAAAATGACTTTATATGGTTTCTGTACTACTTAACTGTTCATCTACCCATTTGTTTGTATTCCAACCAGTTTGGAGGACAGATTTATCTTAAAGAAATCAGAGCAACAAGATTCATTTGGGGGCCTTTTTATTTGAGACCATGAAATATTTGTAGGGCAGACACAGGGGTATTTGGCAAGGAACCAGTTAAAATATGTTATACTGGCTACTGACAAGTAGTAAGTTTCTATCATCATGCTGGGGCAGAGCCAGGCCTGCCTTTGTAGACACTTGGACTTTGGGGATGAAAATACCAGTTTAGAATTATTTCAGCGTAAAGTATACTATGACTTGAATGTTTGTCCCCTCTGAAACTCTTGTAGAAACTTAATCCCCACTGTAACTGTATTAAGAAGGTGGGAAGTATGACCATGGTATTTGAAAAGTGTGACCTTTGCGAGGTAATTAGGATTAGATGAGGTCATGAGGGTGGGGTATTAGTAGTTTTCTAAGAAGAGAAAGAGAGCCCTGAGCTAACAGGCTCAGCCCTCTTGCCCTGTGATGCCTCCTGCCATGTTCTAACGCTGCACAATTCTCTCATCAGAAGCTGCCAAGATGCATTTTGGACTTCCAGACTCCAGAACTGTGAGTCAAAATAAATGTCTTTTTTTATTTTTATAAATTACCCAATCTTAGCTATTCTGTTATAGTAATGGAAAACAAACTATGACAAACTAACAGTTAATACTTTCCTTTTGTGTTTTAGAGTTTCAGAATGATGGAATGAAATTTTAAAATGATTTGTAGAACACAGAAAGTAATTTCTATAAACAAAATAATGTAAATGTAAAAAATTAAACTAGGAATAAAACAATACCAGTTTTTGAAAAAAGAATGAAAGAAAGAAAGAGAAAGAATGAAATAATTGCTAAGTTGGAATAGGGAGGGAGGAAGGAAGAAAGAGAGGGAGGAAGGGAGGGAGGGAGGGAGGAAGGAAATAGCTGATAAATTGGTCTGAAAGCATGAGTTTTCAGGAAAATGCAATTCTAGCTTTAAGTTCTGAATCTAATGAGGGGTATCACATTAGACAAGCTTCTTATTTTTTTCTTATTTCTTAGCTCAAAAATGGATATAGTATTGTGGAAATTAGATAAAAACATATATGGAAACATTCATCACTGTGTCTGGCACATAGAAAGTGCTAAATACATGTGTAAAAAAATATGTTTGACAATCTTTACAGCATAACTTCCTTGAAGTAATAGAATGTTCCAAGATAAGGTTTTTTAGACCAGAGATATATTTTCTATGAATATATTTGTGCTGGTAGCAGCAAAAGTTAGTAAAAATCTCTTTTTTCCCAAAGTAAGTCAAAGATTTTAAGTGAACCAGTTCACTTTCTTCCACTGCCATTTCTACTTTTTAAAGTAAAATGTGCTATAGAGAGATGCTATTACTTACTTTTGCCACACTAGTCCACGCCACCATCACCTGTCACCTAGGCAACGCTGGCTCCTGAAGCAGGCTTCTTACTATCTCCCTGCTTCCCCTTTTACTCTCCTCCAACTTAAAAAAAAAAATCACATTTTTCTAAACGCATACATATATTCATTTACCCTCTGTTTAAGAGTCTTCATTAGCTTTTGTACTTGAAATAAAATAAAAATTCTTGCCATGGCTCTCAGGGCTCCCAAGGTCTTTTTTTATATTTTTTATTTCAGCATATTATGGGGGTACAAACGCTTAGGTTACATATATTGCCTTTGCCCCATCCTAGTCAGAGCTTCAAGCTTGCCTATGCCACAGACAGTGCGCACCGCATCCATTAGGTGTGAATATACTCATCCCTTCCACCCCCTCCCACCTGCCTGACACCTGATGAATGTTACTAATATATGTGCACACAAGTGTTGATCAGTTAATACTAATTTGATGGTGAGTACATGCAGTGCTTGTTTTGCATTCTTGTGATACTTCACTTCCTAGAATGGGCTTCAGCTCCATCCAGGATAATACAAGAGGTGCTAAATCACCATTGTTTTTTGTGGCTGAGTAGAACTCCATGGTATACATATACCACATTTTATTAATCCACTTATGTATTGATAGACACTTGGGTTGTTTCCACATCTTTGTAATTGTGAATTGTGCTGCTATGTACATTCTAGTGCAGATACCTTTTTTATAGAATGTCTCTTTTTTCTTTAGGTAGATGCCCAGTAATGGGGTTGCTGGATCAAATGGTAGTTCTACTTTTAGTTCTTTGAGGTATCTCCATGATACTTTCCATAGAGGTTGTACCAAGATCCTGCCTGGTCCCAATTGTTTCTATGCACCGTCCTGTCATGTCCCTGTCCCTGTTGCTCTCCTCGCTCCAGCCACACCAGCTTCCTGCCCACTCTTCAAGTGCAGCAGGACGTTTCCTCCCTCAGGGGCTTAGCCGAGGCTCTTTCTCTGCTCTTCATAGGGCTGACTTCTTAGCCTTCATGACTCAACTTAGAAGTCACTAGTTGAAGAAAATTTTTATACTTCCCTTTTAAAGTAGAACCTATAATGCTGATGTCAAAATCTGCACTATTTTTACCCCCTTTGTCACTTATGGCAAATGAATTTTTATACATGTTAAATTGTTTACCTATATATATTTTGTGTCCTCACTCTGGAATAAACTCCATGAAGGGAGAGAACACATGTGTGTAGTTTACAATCATGTATTTAGAGTCTATCACTGTGCCTGAGAAAAAATAATTATTATATCAATATTTGTTGGAGGAATGCATAAATAAATAAATGAATGAACGAACAAGGGAAAGTTGGTCAGGATCTGATTTCTTTAAGAATTTATGAAACTTTTCTTGGACTTGAGCGAACTAGAAAAGTAGTATAATGGATGTTTTAGAATGTCTTCAGTTTCATTTCAAGTGTTAATTTTAAAATTATTAATAAAAATACATGCATATCAGCATAAAAAGATGACTCAGTATTTCATTCCTGGATGGCTTCTTTTTCTCTATATATTACCATATGCCTTCTAACCAATAAATTCTGGTTGGGTTATAGATTGTTGTAAAGAAAATATTCTAGAAATACAGATGGGTTTTGTTTTCTTCCTATTCTCAGCTTTGTGTGTATAGAGTATTTGTATGTGGCTCCATATTATTTAGATGAGATAAATCATTTAACTTAGTGATTAATTTTTTTAAACTTGAAATTTGAATTGTGTCAAAGTGACATATTTTTATATCAAAATAATTCTAAAAATCTTAACTTCATCTAACTTAAAAGCACTTTTGTCATTGTTGTCACATCTATTATTTAAAGCAAAATTCTGTGGAACAAATTTTATTAGCATACATAAAAAATGAGGCTCAAAAGTGCTTACAAACTTGTTCAAAATCACACAGCTATTAAGAAACAGAGACAGGAATAAAACTCCAATCAGACTTCAAACTCCATATTTATTCTTCCGCATGACAGCTGTCTTTCCCTATAAATGCATACCTTTCTTTGTAAATATATATCATCTATGTATCACCAAAGAGAATTTTAGTGTGATTTTGAAATTTATTTTCTTTTCCTATGCTGTGCCACATTTCTTACAATGTACCAAATGTTGGACAGATATTTTGTGAGATTATCAATTGAATAACAGCCACTATATATATATATATATTAGTAAAAAGTACTATGGCCTTTCAGCTATTATACATAATATAGAAGACAGAAAAGAAATATGAGACATAAATGCTGCATTTGATGAGCATAAGTTGTATTAACTTTGATTCTCCAGGTGTTTATTGTTTCATGCTATATGCAAATCACTGAAGAAAGCAATGTGGCCCATCCCAGAGAAACATGAAGCATGCCAATGTGCTTACAATTGAACCTTGGAAACAAATCATAAATATGTGGCATTTCCAAATAACAACACATACCAGTATATGAATATTTGAAAAACATTACCGTAAACTCCTGGAAATAAAATATTGTATGGAAATTCAAGAATGGGATGGATTCATATGAACTGCAGTAGATGATGTGGAATCTAAGTTATACTCTAAAGTACAGTAGGCAGAATATGTCTAGGCAGACAAGAGAATGAGTTGACAGTCTGGCTACATTCTTATAAATATCAAGAGGCTTATCTATATATTTATCAAAAAATAATTTATTAATTTTACTCATTATTTTTTAATAAGGTTAAATTGCATCCTTATGGCCTTAAAATACTATTGCTCATCCTCAACTTCCAACAATAACAAAATTATAGCGAGTGTGCATATGTGTGGGCACGTGTGTATATACATGTGTGTAAACTTTGTTTCTGCTCCTACAAAATCTGAGTTATCTTTAAAGCACCTAGAGTAGGGAGTTTATTAGGGAGTATATGGAATTGGTGTTCAATAGAATATGCCAAATTATATACTTGTGTATTAAAATAAATATATTCAGCAAATATACAACAGTATTTTCTAGGTGCTACCTATGTGTTTGCACATATTAATTCATTTAATTTTTTATAACAAGGCATGAGATAGCTTCTATTCTCATCTTCATTTTACAGATGATAAAACTGAAGCACAGACGATTAAATGGTTTGCTCAAAGCCAGAGAGGTAATAAGGGACAAGTTCAAACTCAGGCTTCTGGTTCCAATGTCCTTTCCCTTCATCTACAACCAGTTCTCTGATCAAGTAGTCTACTCTGAAAAGTGGTAAGATGAATTAAATTCTACTTTCTTTTGTTGTTACAGATTAAAGTTAGGGCCAAGGGCTACTCTAAGAAATTGTTGGAATCTCAAAAGTAGTTGACAAGTTTTCAGAGTTCATTTTCAGGGCCTGGTGTATGATACGTTTCTTTATAATGAGTTCTTTAATACGTTTCACTTACTTAGGTGATAGCTACAGGGAAATATTCTGACTCTGTTTCCAAGACTGATCTTTCTATTTGGCTTCAAAAATTGCTTGATGTCAGCAGGACATAAATACAATCTTTAGGTTTTGTGGAAGCTGATGCCCTGAATAAATTTCCAACAGCCTTTTAGAAAATAACGAACAACAAAATTGACTTTTCTTTGGTATTTGTAGACAAGCACGGAAGGCAATATCATTTATGAACTCAGAGGTAGATAACTTCAAAGAGTCTTTTTGCACCACTACAGAATAATATAGTAAGAAACATAACCAGTCTGGGAGATTCTCAGTGATTGAGTGACCGTAAGTGTAATGAGAGTTTCAGTAACAACCCTCCAGTTTCTGCTGGTGTTTTCTGCTATGCAGTGGCTCTTCTAAACTGTCACCATACAACTCCAGCCAGTAGCAACCTCACCATCAGCAGGTAACATCTCCTACTTCTTCCCAGGTAAGGTAAGACACTAAAGATGACCTCGTCCCACTTCCTACCTCTGTCTCTAAACTTTGCATACAACCAACTTTGCACCTTTTCCATTCAACAGGGAGGTGTAACCATGGCTAAAACTTTCACATGTGATAAGATTCCATCTATTTTATTCTCTTATATCTTGCCCACCAAATTCCTACCTTTCTATTTTTTATTTATCACTCTCCTTTTCACTGGTTCCTTTCCTTTAGTACACAAACATATTTCTTTTACCTCAAAAATCAAACCCATGACTTGATCCTATAGTCTTCTATAGCTATTTGTGTTCTCTTTCCACTAATGCTTCTGGACAGATTGTTAATATTTTCTGTAATGTGTCCTCTCTTCCCAGTGAATTTTGATTCCCCTGCTTTCTGGGTTTTCTCCTTGAGATCTTTAATAGAGCAACTCAACATCCAGAGATGATTCATTTTCAAAGGTTCTCATGTGTGAGATCCTTTTGCTGAATATAATCCTCTCTCTGCTTCTTTAATTTTAGTCTTCCATCAAAACTCTTTCAACACAGACTGAGACTGAGGTTTATTTCCCATTGCTTCTGAGACATCTTTCCCTGGGAGAGGAGAAAGGCATATGCAAGTTAGTATGTTCAAATTGAATACCGTACAGATATACACTCACACCAACATCCTTATTTCCTGTCTCAGCTAATAACAATTTCTGTCTCCCAAGCTAAATGCCTTGGCTTCATCTTTAATTCTTTCTTCCCATAATTATTAGATCCAATCATACATAAAAATTTGATATTCTAAGCACTCTCCCTTTTATTTTTCTACTCCCTCTTTGGCATCACAGTTCTCCTGGAATTAAAATAATAATTTCTTGCAGCGTAATCAACAGTCCCCCCACCAATTCATGTCTACCTGGAACTTCAGAGTGTTATTTGGATATACAGTCTGTAATTTATTATTTGGAAATAGAGTCTGCAGATGTAATTAATTAAGGATCTCGAAATGAAGTCATTCTGGATTTAGGGTGGAACTTAAATTCAATAACTGGTGTCCTTATAGAAAGAGAGGGGCACCAACATGGGCACATGGAGAAAAGAAGGTCATATGAAGACAGAGACAGAGTTTGGAGCTATGCTGCCATGAGCGAAGGAACATCTGAGACCACCAGGAGGTGGAAGGGGCAAGGAAGTGTTTCTTCTAGAGGCTTCAGAGGAAGCATGGTCCTCCTGAAACTTTGATTTCAGACTCCAGCCTCTGGTCATGAGAGACAATAAATTTCTGTTATTTTAAGCCATTCAGTTTGTGTTACTTTGTTACAGCAAGCCTGGGAAATGAATAAATTTCCTAAATGGTATCCATAATTTCTTCTAACACCATGATTCTTTGATAATCAGTTGAAAGCTGTAGAATGACTTCCAGGAAAGAGGCACGAACATACATATTCAAAATGTTACCTATCATTTCTAAAGTTTCAAGAAACTCCAAATCTTCTCTACAGATTCTCTTAGTATCCAGGCAGCTGATCAAGAACTCTGCTCCTACACATGTATCTAGAGTTATGTAACACAAATGCATAACTCATTATGTGTGCACAACACTTTGGTCTTTCTTAACTATCAACTCCTTGAACTCACTTGCTGTTAAAGAGACCCCCTCCCACCTCTTCCTAATTTCATCCCTGCAAGCTTTCCACTAAGTTCATGTTTTCCTCTTTTCAAGTGCTTCAGATACTGTTCTGTTGCTTCCTTTTTGTTCTTCCCACATAGTTGCTGATACTATGTAGGTTTTCTTCCCGCCCACTTAAGATCTTGGTGCTCATAGGAATACCATGTCACCTAATTTTGTTGTAAATGTTGCCCAATGTTTTTGATATTACTATTGAGTTTTCTACTAGTATGTTGCTGTAACAAGTTACAATGAACCCAGTGGCTTAAAACAACACAAATTTATTATCTTAGTGTTCTGGAGGCCAGAAGTCCATAATCCGTCTCACTGGGATAAAACCAAGGTGTCTGTAGCGCTGTGTTCCTTATGGGTACTTTAGAGGAGAATCCATTTCCTTACCTTTTCCAACTGCCAGGGCCTGTCTGTGTTCCTTGGCTCATGCACTGTTTCTTCATCTTCAAAGCCAGCAGTGTAGTGTCTCCATATCTCACTTTGACTCTGACACTCCTGTCTTTCTCTTTCCCTTTCTATTACACTGGGCCTGGCAGATAATCCAGAATAATCCCCATCTCAATATCCTTAATTTAATCATATCTGCAAAATCCCTTTTGCCATATAAGGTGACATATTCACAGGTTTGGGGGATTTGGGGGGATTAGGTTATGGACATCTGTGGGGGGCCACTGTTCTGTCTGCCACAATGGGTATTCAGGGAAATCTTTAAAAGCTGCTGCCACCATATTCCCCAAATCCTCTCCTGAACTGTTATATTTTTTTCTCACCATAACAAAATACTGATATAAGCCTGAAATGTTGAAAGAAGATTTTTGAATATCACAATTCATACTTCCCTTGAATAAACATCTTTGTGTGATTTTATGTCATATTTTACCATATATTTTATGGTAAATATTTTGCATTACCAGAAAATATTTTAATCAAGGGTAAGAAAAGTAAGAGGTGTTAAATATTATTGGGGCATATATGTGTGTGTTTATAAATCTTTGACTCCAACATGGTTCAGGTGCTTTATAATAAAAAGATCCATTTAAATGAAACAAGCAGAGTGGTTAAAGTTTGCACATCACTAAATAATGCCAATAAAAAATCATTATCTCATCTGCATGTGGGTTATAGATGAATAGTAATGGAAAAGTCATGCCTCTCATGTCTGTTCTGAATTAAAGCTCTTCTGAAGAAGGATGTGGAAGTCATTCAGGCTTGCACATTCTTTAATTTCTTTTATTAAGGCCTGCACAAAGTCAATGTAGCTAGAAGGCAATACACAGGCTTTCAGAAACTACAAAGTGTAACAGCTGGTCCCAATTACCCTCACTACGGTGTGACCATATGTACAAATGGTCAGCTTTCTGCTTAGGTTCACAATTAAAAAAAATGAATTTCTTATAAAAATTTGAGACATGTAATGATCTGTGCACACATTTATTTCTAATAACTTTTAACTTCCTAGTTTTGGTCTAATGTTTAAGACAGAGTGTTAAGCAACTCAAATATTTAAGACAGAGTGTTTAAGTTGGCAGATCAGAAGTCTTTTTTAACTTTAAGCATACAATGCAATAGTTTTTAAAAAGTTCACTTCCTGAAGAAAACATGTTTCAAGAAACATAGAATTTTTAAATAATCATTTAACAAAGAAATAGAGCAACCTTGCATTAAGCATACAGGCAGATAGGTAACTTTTATGTCAGCTGAGTAAGACTAATGAGATTTGGCATTTCTGACTCCAGTGACCTTTATCAAAATCATAGGCTGTCTCTTAAATACATCATATTGAACTAGAGATAACAAATATACATGCTGAATTGACCTTTTTAATAGCAATCTGAGGCTGAAAATCACACTTTTTCATGTTCAAAGTAGGTTTTTAATATTACAGTTGTCTCAGTTAATTTGAATTTTTAACATTTTGTAGGAACCAGTACGCTTAAGGTCCATTTATGTTATCTATAGTTATGAGTGAAATGTAGCTAGCACCATTAAGGTGGCATTCACTGACATTGAAACTTGTTATCTAATATGAACATGCCTTACTTTTTTAAAGTGAGAATATAGCATTTGTTCAGTTTAGAAATACGCATCGACTTTTCAAGTTAGTGACAAAATGATAATAAAATGCATCTTCTGATTAACTAAGTAGCATTATGAATAAGTAAAGGTGAAATTATGCGCTGCATTGAAAATAGAACGCCTACCATATTTAAGAAGGAAACCAATGTGAATAAGAACAGACTATGCTTATATAGGTTAGACATCTACAGTCCTCCTGTCTTATAAGTAGTTACCATTTTAAACAAATATGTTTTTGTGAAAAAAGTATTTAAGTAGGTATTTTAGAGTATATATCTATAGTTGAAATTATATTTTATAAAAAAATAGTGATAAATGGATACTGCTTAAATGTCTCTAATGTATCATCTGGAAATGGAGAAATGTAAGAAGAAGGCCTTCTTTTCAGACACATTTTACTTACTATTACGTTGGAGACCAGGAAGTGAAACTAAATTACTGGATGGCAAATGGATTCCCATTTGTGTGATCTGGGCTTTTTCTAGTTGTACATTTTCATCTGCATAATATTAAATAGAACATATTAACATGCTGACTTTTTTACGAAATTTTGTTAAACTTGATGAATGAATATTTATCAAAGTCCAACTATCAAAACATTATTAGGAAATTTTACTGACTTTTCACTATTCACAGAATAGAAAATTAGTTGTCCCAATGGTACTAACTGATCTAGGAATTGAATTTAAAAGTTTTTCAACTATCTAGTTTCATTGCATTCTGGCATTATGATGAAACATGCTTTTCTAACTTCTTCAATATCTAAAATACTAATTCATTTGAAAGTATCAGACACAATACCATTCTCAAGACTGGAAATTTTTTCTGCCTATTTCTCTGATATATTGGATTTTTTTAAGTTTTCATAACTACAGGACTATTTTACTTAATAAATTTTACCTTGTAGGTTATTAGCAATCACTTAACCCCTTCAAACTTTTAGCTGTATTCTAAACCTAAATAATAACTAAGATTCCTCAAATTATATGATTCTATGATCTGTAAAACTCATTGCAACTCTGAAAGTAAAAAAAGGTCCTTCAATCATCAACCAAATCTTTCATCATGCAACAGAAATGTGAACATTAATGATCTATTTAAAGTTCACTGTCAGGAATATTTCAGGTTGATAGAAAAGCATCTAATATTTCATATTGGTATATTTCAATAATAGATGATGACACAACTTCAACTGGTATGTCAAGCACAATATTTAATATTCTTCTGGGAAGATTATTTCAAATTATAAATCAAAATCCAAATAAACAACAGTGCTTCACTTGAAAATCATAAATATCTGTCAAATATCAATGAATGGTTTATTATACAGAAGTCAAATATTGATAGATGGGGTGACTTGCACATTTGTTATTGCTATTTTCAAATCTGTTCATGCTTAGGAGACTCTCAATGTGATCAATAAGCATCTTAATAGGGTGGCCAACATACTCAGGAAAGATTTTTTGTCCTTTTTCACCATGGCTATTCTCTTGTACATTTATTGCTACAAAGTTTTCTCTTTCCTATTTGTAATATATTTCAAACAGAGACAAACTCCTTATAACCTAAAAGAAAAAAAAAGAATTTTGGAATAGCTGTAGTTGTAAGTCTTAGATGGGGAAAAGAAACTGCTTGACTCTTACCTCTTCCACTGCACAATAAGGCAAGGTCCCATTTATGCTGATAAAGACAGAACATCTTTAGACTCTCAGCACCTCAGTGCTGCTGTTTCATCTTACTGCAAAACAGAGAATATTTCTGTTCACAATCTAGGGGGGAAAAGACTTCCCTTGATAAAAGAAGACCTCTGCATTAGAATTACTGAATTGATTTAAGTATTTAGTGTTGCTCTTCTTCATTCTGGTTCACTTTCAGCCTGTTAAGATTGAAAAAGTCAAATTGTTATTTGTGTAATCATCCTCCACTTCTTTAATCTCATAAAAGAGAAATATGTGCCTTGCATCTCTATAAATTTACAGATACACAAATCATATGGCATTAAATAACATTCATTTAAAAATAATGTTAGTAATGCAACATGATATCTGTGACTAAAGATGTAAAAAGATCACATTGTTGGCAATACATGAAAAAGTTAATGTTATTGTTAGGGTCAGCTAGAGCTTCTACTTGAAAGTATACTTACCCAATTGATTCTTGAATTCTCTTTATTCTATTAATATGTACAGAAATAAAAAATGATTAATTTTCATGTATGCCTTAGGAAACATTTGGATATATTTCAATATCTAATTTTCATTGCATTGATGAATGAGAAACACAGAGGTGAAATGCCAATAGTAGTACAGGATAAATAGTTTTATTATAGAATATTTTAACAGTTCATATAAATCTTGTAGAGGCAGAATTCTGTGTGTGTGTCTGGGGGTGGGATACGTGTGTCTGAGAATGGTTTAGAAATGAACCATAAAGAAAAGCACAAAGTAGAAATATAAAATGCATGTGGAACATTCCACCCTTCCTCTCCTATGCTAGAGAGTAAATATATGTTGTGTCTTTCCAACTTTGTTAAAATTTTAGTTTCACCTCAGTCATCACGAATGGTTTGGGAGCACAGAGTTACTGGACCAATAATCAGGTTGATAAATGGTTGGGTTGGGATGATGGTCAAAACTTAGCTAGCCAAGCTTTACTCTAAGATTCTCAGAGTTACTGTTTACAGTTGATGATCCTTCTTAGAAAGCAATAAGAGAGGTTGGTGCTTAAAGGAGCTTCCACAGGATTATTTTCCTAGTCTTCTTCTGAGAGTATGTATTTGAAACTATTCTGTGCTATATCTCCTGCCCTATTTCCTTCCCCCATTAGGAAATACTCATGCCTCTGCAGGCTATTTGTTAGAGGAAAGAGGCTTTGGGGGTACACCTGAAAGAGTTACAGGTGGAGAGGAAATGTGGAGAGTTAGAAGTGGAGAGGGAGAACATTAGAACATACTTTCAGACTAATATTTAGTATGACTAACCCTTGGTATGGGAAAGTTGAATGTGATCCTATTAAACTCCCAGAGCAGTTGTTTTTTGCCACATTGATCTCTATTAAGTATTTGAGAGCAGAACCTAACAGCTATGTTTAAAAATTTCCCTGGTGGACAAAAACTACTCATTCTAGGAAATTTCTGTCTTCAGGCCAGCTCCAACAGAAAGCCACTCCAGGGGAGCTTTTAAGGGATATTCCCGTAGAATTAAAAAACAAAAATCTATTAATAGGAATAAGCTTTTCCTGAGCCAAGCCCAGGATGAATTGTTTCATTTTAATATATGAAAATGTGCTTAAACCTAAACTGGGATTTTCACTGTTGGTGGCTGTAGTCTTAACTATTGCCCTGCAGGCCAAGAGCTATCTTAATAATGAAGATACTTCAGAAGGAAAAAAGAGTAGAAGTGTGATTGTTATGCTTCTAATTGAGTCTAATACAAAAATTAAAGGACTTTGGCTGTTGTAAACTTTATCAAACTTGATAATAGAATTTCCCTTCATAGACAACCAATTAACCGGTTCTTTAAGTAAAAGGTGTAAAACAAGTGGATCACAGGTACGATTCCATAGCAGTTAATTAGAAGAGAGTAGGCTTATCTGCTCATTCTAGTGAAACAATATTGAGACGATAAAGTGTAAATACAATCTGTTCAAGATATGTGCTTTAGAACACTTTGATTTTATAAATAGAAAAGAGATAATTCCTTTCTCCTGGATTCTGTTGCTGAAGTAAAAAATCTTGATTCAGTAATTAATCCACAGCTTACAACTAGATGTCTATGAATGTCTTTGCATTATCTTTTTTATATGTTTCTATTTCTTTTTAATTTTAATCAAATAATGGCTTATTTTATTTATTTATTTTTAATTTCAAAATATTAAGGGGGTACAGATGTTTTTGTTACGTGGATAATCTGTATAATGCTAATGTCACGACTTTTAGTATACCTGTTACCAGAATAGTGTTTGTTATACCCAATAGGTAAGTTTTTATCCCTCACTTCCTCCTACCCTCTGCGCTTCACGGTTTCCAATGTCTTTTATATTTCTTTCTGCCCATGTGTACTCATTGTTTAGCTCCAAATTATTAGTGAGAACATGTGGTGTTTGTTTTTCCATTCTTGAGATATGTCGCTTAAGATAATAGTCTTCAGTTCTATCCATGTTGCTGTGAATAGCATTATTTCATTCCTTTTTATGGCTGAGATGTACTCCATGGTTTATACATAAACCATATACACACATACGCACACGTGTGTGCACACATACACACACCACATTTTCTTTAACCACTCATGAATCGATGGGCACTTTGGCTGATTCCATATCTTTGCAATAGTGAATTGTGCTGCAATAAACATTTGAGTGTAGTGTCTCTTTGATAAAATAATTTCTTTTCCTTTGGGTAGATACCCAGTAGTGGGATTTCTGGAATGAATGGTAGGTAAGTCTAATTTTACTTCTTTGAGAAATCTCCATACTGTCTTCCATAGAGGTTGTACTAATTTGCAGTCCCACCAACAGTATATAAGCATGCCTTTTTCTCTGCATCCACACCAGCATCTATTGTTTTTTTTTTTTTTTTTACTTTTTAATAATAGCCATTCTGACAGGGGTAATGTGATATCTCATTGCGGTTTTAATTTGTTTTTCCCTGATGATTAGTGATGTTGAACATTTTTCATACATTTTTAGCCATTTGTCTATCTTCTTTTGAAAAACTGCTATTCATGTGTTTTACTCACTCTTTGATATTTTTCTTGCTGATTCATTTGAGTTCTTTGTAGATTCTGGATATTAGCCATTTGTCAGATGTATAATTTGTGACTATTTTCTCCCATTCTGTGTGTTGTCTATTTACTCCATTGATTATTTCCTTAGCTGTGCAGAAGCTTTTAAATTTAATTAAATCCCATTTATTTATTTTTTGTTGCTATATTTGCCTTTGGGGTCTTAGTCATAAATTCTTTGCCTTGGCTGACGTCTAAAAGAGGTTTTCCTATGTTTTATTCTAGAATTTTTATAATTTCATATCTTATATTTAAGTCTTTTATCCATCTTGAATTAATCAAACTTGGGATAATTCATAACAAATAGGACATCTCCAAGTCTTACATAGTCATCAATCTGGAGTCAAAGTGAAGGAGAAAATTCTATAAGCTGCAAGACAAAAGCAGCAACTAACGTAGAAAGAAAAACCCATCAAGCTAACAGCAGATTTATCAGCAGATACTGTGCAATTCAGAAGGGCTTGTGACCCCGTTTTAGTCTTCTTAAACAGAACAACTGCCAGCGAAGAATTTTGTGTCTTGCAAAACTAAATTTTATAAATGATGGAGAAATAAAGATGTTCCTAGACAAGCAAACACCAAGGGAATTTGTCACTACAAGACTTTCCCCTACAGGAAATGCTTAAAAATGTGCTATACATGCAACAGCACAATAGATAATCACCAATGTAAGAACACCTGAAAGTTAAAGCTCACAGTTCTTATAAAACATTAGCACAAGAGGGAAAACTAAATAACAAAGCATCGTCCAACATATGAATAGAACAATTTTTCACATGTGAATACTAACACTGAACATGAATGGTCTTAATGCCCTGCTTAAATGACATAGCCTGGCTAAATGGATGAACAAATCCAACCCAAATATATGCTGTCTTCAAGAAACCCGTCTAACTCACATGGACTCACACAGACTCAAGGTAAAGGGATGGAAAAAAATATTCCATGCAAATGAAAACCAAAAGTGAGCAGATGTAGCCATTGTCACATCAGGTAAAATAGATTTTAAATAAATAATGGTAAAAAAGTACAAATATGGTCTTTCTATAATGGTAAATGGACCAATGCAATGAAACACATAATAATTCTAAATATATGTGCACCTCAGACAAGAGATCCCAGATTAGTGAAACAAATTCTGCTAGATCTAAGCAAAGAAATAAGCAGCAGCATCATAATCATTAGGGCCTTCAACACTTCACAGAACTAGACAGACCACTGAAGCAGAAAATCAACAAAGAAACACTGGACTTAAATGGTACTCTAGAACATATGGACTTAATAGACATTTACAGAACATTCTAACCCCAAACTACTGACTATACATTCTTCTTATAAGGTCATGGAACATTTTCCAAGACTGATCATATCTTTAGCCAATAACAAGTCTTAGCAAATTTAGAAAAAGCAAAATCATACCTTGTTTCTTCTTAGAACACAGTGGAATAAAACTAGAAATCAATTCCAAGAGAAACTCTCAAATTTACACAAAGTCATGGAAATTAAACAACCTGCTGCTGAATGATCCTTGGGTCAATGATGAAATTAAGATGGAAATCAAGAGTCCTCAAACTGAAGGACACAGGGGATATAAGCTTTCAAAATCTGTGGGATACAGAAAAAACAGCCCTAAGGGGAAGTTCAGAGACTTAAACCCTTTCAGCAAAAAGACATAAATATCACAAATTAACAACCTAACTTCACATCTCAAGGAACTAGAAAAAGAAGAATGAACCAATCTCAAAGCCAGCAGAAGAAAAGAAATAACAAAGCATAGGGCAGAACTAAATGAAATGAAAACAAACAACAACAACAAAAATAGAAAGGATCAATGAAACAAAAATTTGGTTCTTTGAAAAGATTAAAAAAAAAATACATAGACCACTAGCCAAATTAACCAGAAATAGAAAAGGCTCAAATAAGCTCAGTCAAAAATGAAAAAGGAGACATTACAACTAATATCACAGAAATATAAAATAGCATCTATGAATACTATGAAAACCTACAAGAAAACCTAAAGGAATTGCATACCTTACTGGAACACACAACCTCCCAAGCCTGAATCAGGAAGAAATAAAAATTCTATGTAGACAAATAATGATCAGGGAGATGAAAGCAGTAATAAAACATCTCTCAAGGGAAAAAAAAAGTCCCCGATCAGATGGATTTACAGTCAAATTCTACCAAACCTACGAAGAAGAACTAGTATCCATACTGCAGAAATTATTCTGTAACATCAAGAAGGAGGATATACTCCCTAACTCATTCTATGAAGCCAGTATCACCTTGATACCAAAGCCAAGAAAGGACACAGTACAAAAAGAAAACTATAGACCAATATCTCTTATGAACAGAGATGCAAAATCTTCTAAAAATACTCACAAACTGAATTCAACAGCACATAAACAAGATAATCCACCATGATCAAGTGGGTTTCATCCCAGGGATGTAAGAATGATTCTACATATGCAAATCAATAAACATGATTCACCACATAAACAGAAGCAAATATAAAGACTGTATGATCATCTCAGTGGAGATGCAGAAAAAGCATTTCATAAAATCCAACACCCTTTCCTGATAAAAACCCTCAACAAACTAGGCATAGAAGGAACATATCTCTATTTCTTTTTCTTCTTCCTCTTTCTCCTCTTATTAGTCCTCCTATTAGTTATTTTTCTTCTTCTTTATGAGCCACTGCTGTCCCCTACCACCCTCTTCCTCTTCCTATTTCTTTTCTGTTGTTGTTGTTGGATATCAATGGAGACCTGGGTATGAGGGAAACAATATAGACAGTACCTAAGGTAAATTTGCAATACCAATGTAGTTAGAGAGTATATTAGTTTTATATGGCTGCCATAACAAATCACCACAAACTTGATTGCCTAAAACAACATATATTTATTATCTCCTGGTTTCCATAGGTCATAAGTTTCTTTAGGCTTAGGTATCCATCTCAGAGTTTCAGAAGATAAGTGGGCTGGGCTAAATCTACTGCTCATTTTCACAAGGCAAAAAATCTTGGTGTCAGCAGGACTGTATTCCCTTTGGAGATGCTAGGTGAGAATCCATTTCCTGGCTTAAGCAAGTTATTGGCAAAATTCGATTTTGTGCAATTATTGCACTGTCTGGCAGTGTGGCTTGTTCTCAGTTCATAGAGCTGCCCATGTGCCTTGGCTCTTGGCCTTCTTCCTCTTTAATGACAGCAACAGTGGGCGAGTCCCTCTTGTACCTCTTCGTTCCTGCTTCTTCTTTTGCCACATCTCTCTCATTGACTCTCTGACTTCCAATTTTTTTTACCCCTTCCTCCAAGGTGGAGAAAGGTGGAAAGTGGGTCTGAAGGAGCAAATGGAAGACATATAGCATTCAATATTATCTCCTTTAAGCGGTTATTGTAAGGAATAAATAAATTTGAAAATCTATGCAAACCTCTTGTATTTATAAGGGCACGTGTGATTACATTGAGCCCAACTGCAGCTCAAGATAATCTCCCTAATTTAAAGTCAGCTGATTAACATTAGTCCCATATGCAAAAAAAGTCTCCTTTGATAACATATTCACAAGTGTAAGGCCAGGGAATGAAGCTCATGAGGACCCAAATCCTGCCTTCCACACTAATATTGCATTGTTGGCTTAATGACAGAGCATTAAGGAATCAGACAGGAAAGGTATGTGTTTGTAAACCTCATGGGAGATGGAAAAGCTTAATCTGGTCTCCTCCACAAGTCTGCAGTAAATAGAATGTCTGAAAGCAAAACCAGTTTCTTCTTGAAGACTTTTTTTTTTGTCCAGTTCAACAAAAATAACTGCTTAAGTTCCTCAAATTTTACTCAGAGGTGCATGACTGATGTGATATTTTAATGTCCTGTTACTAGTTAACAATTATAACCCTAAAAAAGCCTTAATGATGTTTTCAAGAGTGGTCAGTCTGGGGCAACATGGATTTCCATACTCCCGGAGCTGAATTAGTTATAATATGGCTCATAGAAGTAAAGCTAGTAATCTGCTGTATATAATCTACAGATCTTTTGAATTTTGGGAAATAGTTGTTAAAATTGATATGCATTTATAATAATCAGTACTAAGCAAGTTCTTTTCAAGAGTGTCCTTTATCATGGTGACTTTTTATTAAGGCATTATCATATTGTTTCATATTATATGCAAGTATATTAATGACCATAAAAATCACTCTAAAATGTAATATTATTTTCTTATCCTTATTTATCTTATTCTTGTATATTTTAAGTTTTTTTTTCAATTTTATTTTTAAATATCAGAATCTAGGCTATATTAAATCTCATTTTCAGATACTGAATATTTTTCCTCTTTTAATATTTTATATTCTTTACTTATAATACATTTTAAGATATGAGATTACTTGCTCCAAGTGAAATGATACTTTATATTGTTTTCCAAAAAGAAATCAATCAAATTATTACCAGTGATGTAGGCATGTAGAATATAAATTTCACTATATCTTAACAATACACTATTATTTTTTGAAGTTTTCCCCATTTTTAATAAAGTCCCTTTATTTTAAATATGGTAAACTCTCTATTAGATAATAAGTTCTTGCCCTTTAATATAATACTGTTTTCATGAGCTTTCCTCTCTCTCTCTTTCTTTCTTTCTTTTAATCAAGATTCTGGGAACAGAGAAAAGAGTAGATGGATTCCTTGGGGATTTTTGTATAAATATCTGCCCTGGGACAAAAATAGTTATACATCCCAAAGGAAGTTGGTCAATTCAGGCTTAGAAATGACTAAATTGAACAATGTGAGTCACAGCCTCAATTTTTAAAGAACTATCATTTATATAAAAAAAGATGCACTTGATTTTTTTATCCTTAATTTACACAATAGTGTTGAAAGCAATGAGACAATATCCCTAAAAAGCTTTTGATTTATAGGGAAAGAATCATATAAACCTATGCTATTATTGTTTTGCTTGAAATCTATCTGAAATAAAATTATTACCTAGGGATTTGTTACTTTGCTTGAATTGAAACTAATAAGCCTAATCTCTTTTTCATTTGTTTGTTTTTCTCTTAAAATCATAAAAAACTAAAGAGTAATTTTTCGAATTAATAAAATAGCCTAAAATAAAATGTTGATTTTTGCATTAATTCACTCATTTGTACATAAAACATTTATTCTACACATAAAATATAAATAAAAGTTACTTTACTAACAATTGTAGAATATTAAATAAATCTTTCTGAAGTGTATTCAAATCCTAACTTCCTGTATATTCCTCACTCATCTGTCTATAAGTCAAGCAGAGGTCGTTGTCCCGAAGTGTGTTTTTTTATTAACTTTTTATTTTAGAATAATTTCAGTTTTACAGAAACGTTACAGAGATAACACAGAGAGTTCCTATATACCCAAAACCCAATTTCTCCTATTTAATGATTTACATTAGCATGGTACATTTTAACAAATAAAAATAAATTGATTTTGATAAATTATTAACTTAAGGTCATACTTTATTTAGATTTATTTAGTTTTTACATAGTGTCCTTTTTCTGTTCCAAGATACTATCTAGGATACCACTATACTTTTAGTTACTTTGCCTTTTTGTTCTCCTCTTGACTGAGGTCATTCCTTTGGCTTTTCCTGTTTTTGATAACCTTGACAGTTTTGATGAGTACCAGCCAGGTATTTTATAGACTATCCATCAGTTGAGATCTGTCTGATGGTTTTTTCATGATAAGACTGGGGATAGGGGTTTTGGTGAGGAAGGCCACAGAGGCAAAATGTCATTTTTATGATTGATCACTATTGATGCTAATCTTGATCACCTAATTAAGTGTTTGTTAGGTTTCTCCACCAATCAAAAAGTTACTCTTGTTTTTTTTCCCTTCCCATACTGTACTCTTTATAATGAATTCACTATGCTCTGCCCACACTTAAGGAATAAGACTTAGGCACCATCTCCTTGAGAACAAAATGTCTATATAAGTTGCTGTAATTATTCTGCAAGGAATTTTCTCTCTCTTTCCTATTTATTTATTCAATTATTTCTTTATGTTAATATAGATTCATAAATTTTATTTTATATTTTGGGTTATAATCCAATACTATTAATACTTTATTTATTTCATTGCTCAAATTGTTCTTTGGCCATTAAGAAGTCCTTTGCTTGGCCCCTGTGTACCTTTGACATATCCCCATCATCGTGAGAGTTTTGTTTGTTTGTTATTTGAGCACTTCCTTACTTTGTGGCACTACAAAGATGCTCCGGGTTCATCTTGTATCCTTCCTGCCTTGGGCCTAGTGTCAGCCATTTCTTCAAGCATCCCTATTTCCATTTATTGAAGAGTGGTATTAGAAACCACAAGCTGAGTGCTAGGTGACCTTGAATATTTTTGATATCTAAGTCTGTCCTATAAGCAAAAATTCTTGAAACCATTCATTATCCATTGTGTGTCTTTGACTGAGTCCCAAGAGTCTCTCTTTGATGAATGTTTCCAGGTGTGAGCAAATACAGGATGATATTCCACAAGAGTGTGACAGTGGTTTTGTGATCTTTATGATCTTCTGACACTGCTAGCTGTGAATACACTTTGGTGAATTTCATATATATATATGAAATATATATGAAATTCACCAAAATTGGGTCATGACATATATGAAATCTATATATCATGGTCTAATTTGTCATCTTTTTTCCTGAACCACAATATGGATTATGAAAGATATGAATGATTAAAAGAATGCAGATAAATGTCTGACTCTCTCAGCTATCCCCCTCTGGCGCCAGATACCTGAATATACACAACTTCTGGTGCTGGCCAAACCCACAGAAGAATCACTTATGATGGCCACAGTCTACATCATTTATTTTATTGAACAAAAATTGATTGAGCATTTACCACGTACCAAACACTCTTCTAAGCATTGCGAATACAGTACTGAACACAGCAAAGACCCCGGCACCCATAGAACTTGCATTTTTATGGGGACCATAGGAAACAAAGAAATATGTAAGAGACTTTCAAATAGTGAGAAATATCATGAAAAGATAAAACAATTATTTTATATGTTCAGGAAAGGTGATATTTGGACTGAAACCCAAGTGACAAGGAGGATTCAACCAAATGACAATTTTACAGATGAGAATTCTGGGAAATAAGAAGAGCAAGCACAATTAGCTTAAGACAGAAGCAAGCTTGATATGTCAAAAGAATAGATGAAAAGCCAGTGGCACAAAACCGAGGCTGTGAGGTGGGATGGGGCAACTTCATATGTGGCTTTCAGGAAGTTTGGAATCTATTCTAAGGGTGACGGGGACTTAGTGGGTAGTATTAAACAAGGGCATGATATGATTTGGTCTGGTTGCCACACAGCAAGGCAATTATGAATGAGCACATTTGTAGCTAAGCACTTACCACATACAATGTACTTTCTTAACAACTTTACATGTACCATTTCAGTCATTACTTGAAATAACACTAAGAGGTACGTATTATTTACTCCATCTTTGTTCTAGGAAATTGAGATTCAAAGAGACTAAAAGGACAAATGCAGACCACCTAGCTAGCAAGTAGTGGAGACAGCATTTGGTCCTTACTAAATTAACATCTATTCCATAGGTTCAAATTAAAAACAAACAAAAATATGTGATTGGGTGAGTTTAGAAATGTTGCATTCTATTAATTGTTGAAGAAAAGATGTATTTAAAGTATGATTTCAAATAATATTAAGATACTTTTATCTAGTACTGCCCACAATATTTTAATTCCACCCTCATTCAAAACAAATTTTACTCGCAAATCCTCTAAGAGAGATGTATGCAAGAGCGAGAAAACATAAATTGTTATTAACTACAGTGTTTTCTAAAATCCCACTGCAAAATTTGAGTAAACTAGATGGAGCTATATAGATTCTAAAACCAAGCATCAGAGTTAATCTCACTCTTCTGCCTAGAGAGAGTAAGAAAAATCCATTTTCTCTTCCATTTCCTGGAACTGCCTACCCTATAGCCCTATAGCCCTATAGCCTTTCAGGTTAGAAAAATAGTCCTAATGGTAAATACTCTATAGGCTTTATAGTAGGATAGAAATTATACTCTTAGATAATGTGGATAAATTCACATGCTATCTTTCGGGTTGGAGACAGTTGTCTTTACGCTGACTCATAGGAGTGAGGTTTGTATTAAAGAGATGAAACTTGAGCTTCCCTAGAATGCAATATATTTTGTAGACTGATACATATTAACATATTAAAGACTCCAAGATCATTGCAATTAAGGTACATACATGCCTTCCACAATACATTTACTTAGGGTGACTTTCAGTGACATGTATTTTTCAAAGTATTTTTCCTCAGTCTCATATATATGTATATTTATATATGTATAAATCTATATATGTAATTTTTCAGAAAGTAATTTAATTTAACATTTAAGATAATTTATTTAACATATAGAATAATTCTTAAGCAATCACTACATACAGATGTTATTTCAGGCACTGAATATTAATCAAGAAGCATGCCAATGTGTTAGATGACTTGATCTTTGAAGAAATACTTACAAAATTTAAGTGTTATATGTGTGAGGAAAAAAAGACCAGCTCTGAAATCAACAATTTTGTCTGTAATAAAATAAGAAACATTGAAAATAATGGTGGGAGAGGTAATAGTAACAGCAATAGATTTATAAAAGAAGACAGAAAAAAATTTTATTTATATTCCTATGTAAATATTTGAGCTGTCTACATTAAAATGATGCTCTAGGGTGGTCCAAAGGAAAATAGCCAAACAAAGCAGAATATAATTGAAGCAGAAAGCATATCTTTCCTATATTAGGAAATGATCTTGAACATATGCTTATACTAAGGAATCGGGTGTGATGTAGAGTTTGCATCAATTGTAAACCAGAAAAATTTTGGAATTTCCAAGCTGCAATCCCATGAAAAAGTGCAGTGCAATGATAAGCTGTAAAGGATGTTGTGTGAGAAAAGAAACAGACCCCAAATCCTTGCAACTTTGCTCCATTGGGATAAGCCTTGAGTTAACACAATGAAAGCTGCAGTTTAGTGTCTGTGGGGGTCTGTTAATTTTTGTATGCTCCATGAATACAAATTTTTTCCCTTTCCCTAACCAGTCATTTTACAAAGCCATGCTATTTGTCACAATCAAGACCAGACAAGTGAAAGTATGTGAACCTAGAATAATGATGTGTAAGAAGTTTTATTATTTTGCACACAGGACATAACCACATTATTTTTCTATCACACATTTTTTATTTTATCAAAGAACATCAGAGTTCTGGAAAATATCACTGAGCTCTACAATTCTAAATGTAAATATTAATATTTTGTATTTTGTTATATACTATTTTATGTGGGGCAAATAGCTTTGTTTTTATTGTTTTTCATAATAAGAATATAAGAATTTTTATAAAGGAATCTTCGGTTTAATATATTTAGATTTTAAAAGCAAAACTTCATTTGGTATATTTCATGGCTGTGGTGTATGCTCTAGGATTTAATAAAACAGTGCCTTCTTTTTCCCTGTTTAAAGCAATATTGAAGCAGCATTAATTCATTCAACTGGTAGTTATTGGATCCTTTTAATTTCAGACAGTGAACCGGTTTTGATTACATATAGTTATAAACCAAGGTAGGCATGGACCCTAACTTCAAAGAGCTTAGAGTCTAAATGATAAGAAAAATCTTTGGCAATAATTTGAAAAATCCTATAAATAGTGTCATAATGTAAAATAGTAGAAAATTCAGCAAAGGAAAGGAAGTGGATGATATGTGTTACAGCAAGACAGAATATTTTGATATGTAGCCAATATCCTTATAAACAATATATTTCTTTACATCTGGCCAATGACATATCTAATTATACCATAAAAGTATAATGAACACTGAGGAAGATAGTATGTTTCTTGTTCATTATGATTGTTTCAAATTAAGACTTTTGAAATATTAAAGACAACCAAATATTAATATGATGCTGGCATCTATTCTGAAGTTTCTAAGGGTGCGGAATAAAGCATATGCTTACTTAGTAATCTAAACTTCACTTTAGAGCAGACAACTGCATCAACTTCCTGTTCCTATTGAAACTCAATTAAGGTGTTGCTTGCAATCTGTAAAGCCTTATTGTCTGAGTTTTACTTACTGTACCACCAAAGAGACATCATTAGCTTTTTTTGATGAATATTCGGTTTTGGACTGTGTTTTGGCACTTTATCTCCATCCAACCACTGTGCCAAATACTTGTGATTGTCAAAAAGAATTCGTTTTTCATCACATATAACAATATGGTGTAGAAATGGTTGTCTTTATGTCCCGACAGCAAAGAAAGGCAAGTTTCCAGACTTTTTCTTTTGACGTTTGTTTAATTTATTTATGTAGCACCCATCTTTTCAGTTTCTTCACCTTGTTGATTTGTTTTACATGGTCTAATAGCAACCTTGTTGTTAATTTATGCATAGGTCTAGATGCATTTACTTCCACTAAGGTTTTAGTTTATCATTGTCTACCTTGGTCTCAGGTTGTCCATGTGGCTCATTTTTAAGATTAAAATTATGAGAATGGAACTTTTTAAACTATTGACGTACTGTGTGTTCATTAGCCACATCCTTCCCAGACACTTTGTTGATATTTTGAGCTGTCTGTGTTGTATTGGTTTTACGATGGAACTCATATTTGAAAATAATATGAATTTTGGACTTATGTATGATTGTACAAAAATTGTTCTAAAAAATCTTGAAAGATAATCACAAGTCAAAATGTGTGTTTGAAAGAATGAGGATATACCTTTACAATAAAAATGAAACAAGAAGTGTCAAAGTGAAATATCACAGAAATTAACTGTCAAACTTAGTACATAAGGAAATTGGACATTTCATACTTAATAACCTGTATATTATTGCTTAAATAATTTGAGAAGATTTAAATTAGTTATTTCCAAAAAATACTAAACACATATGAAAATTTGCCAATAATCAATTCATACTAGTCCTAGAAAAATAAATGTGTAATGCTACCCATCACTTTAGAAATGATGGTTTACTGAGAATGTGTTTTAAGTAAAATTTAAAAATAAACTCACATTAGTAACTTTTATGAGTAGGTAAATGTAGGCAATGCTTTTGCTTCAGTACTTAAAAATAATAATAGTAACCAAACTACATTACTCTAATTCCTTTAAAAATTAGACAAGGTAATCCTAGCACTCTGGGAGGCCGAGGTGGGCGGATCGTTTGAGCTCAGGAGTTCGAAACCAGCCTGAGCAAGAGCGAGACCCCATCTCTACTAAAAAATAGAAAGAAATTAATTGGCCAACTAAAATATATAGAAAAAATTAGCCGGGCATGGTGGCGCATGCCTGTAGTCCCAGTTACTTGGGAGGCTGAGGCAGAAGGATCGCTTGAGCCTAGGAGTTTGAGGTTTCTGTGAGCTAGGCTGATGCCACGGCACGCTAGCTGGGGCAACAGAGTGAGACTCTGTCTCAAAAAAAAAAAAAAAAAAATTAGACAAGGAATACTAGAATTATAGGTTAAATATTACATTGTTTTCTTTGGTAAAATTGCCCCAAACATTTCAGATAAGGTCCATTAAAAGAAGAAAATCGATACTCTTTTTAAAGTAATATAAAAATAAGTATAGTTACATTTTATTCTTTCAAATATGATTTGCTTCTATGAAGTCACCCTGTCTTTCTTTGTTTCTATTTATCATATATTAAGTGATTGGAATACCCAAGACTATTTTGAATTATAAACTTTGAACATATTGCTTTAGGTAAAATAAACATTGTATAAAATGCCAAAAAAATTAACAGCATAAAATTGTATTTCTACATTTTTAAAATACTCAGAAATTGTGTAGTGTGGTACACATATCTGCTATAATGCTCCAAAGACTTTTAATTTAGTTAATTTTTTTCTGCACAATTCCAATGGCTCTCAGGACACTAATTAGTGATTTCCCTGACTGCCCAGTAGAATTCACATTAGTATAATGCATACTGAGCTATCCTTTTTTTTTTTTTAAGCAAATATCATTTTCAAAGTGGAGTTACTGAAGGTTCAAGATTACAGAAAGAAAATGTCAATTTTGGTTTTGTAGGAATATTTACCTCTATACTTAATTATCTTCACCATCTACTCTATCTCTGTTGAACAAAATCAATTTATTTCACTTCTATGGTTATTGCTTGCAGTACAGTGAAGCATGACAGAGTAAAATGAAATACCAAGAACAAAATGTAAAGGAGGTCAGACAAATAAAGAATATAAATGACAGGTGGCCACGCACAGATGTTGTGTAATGTTATTTGTGTTTTAAGGTTTCTGCCTCCATATATGACTTGGCTGCCTCCACAAAAATTATTAAATCTTTATATGAACTTTCCTATTTATTTAGAATACAGCTTAATAAATAATCAAGTGAAAATGTTTGCTAAAGGGAAAATAATTCTATTACTGTGAAGTTGGATATATAGGATCATAATTACTAGTTGAAAGTTGGGGGGGGTGCTGATAACTTCTGTTGTGCTCTGTGTCAGCAGGTAGGTTAGAGAGGTTGGCAGATCATGTAGTGTGTGGCTCATCAAGATTATGTTGTGAAAATTAAGGGAAGCCATCCCAGCATTTTATGCATTGTAAAGATATGATAACACTTTAGGAAGATAAATCTGACTGTTCTGTTGATTAATTATACGAGAGCCAAGATGGAGGGAGGAATCTGTTAGGTGGCTATTATAATTATTGAGATTAAAAAATGATAGCAAATTGAACAATGGTAATAATAATATCAGCATACCCTGTGAATAAGATACTCTTTCCTTATTCATTTTGCGGATGTGGAAGATGAGGGACAGAGGGGGGATAAATAACTTACCCATGGTTATACAACTAGCAGAAAGGAGCCAGAGCCAGGATTTATATGTGGGGAGTTTCAGATTGGATCCCACTACATTGCACTCTTTCTATGATTGGTGATGGAGATAAATTGCAGATTAAAGAGATTTATAAATAGAATTGATAGGAATTGGCCACTAAAACAATACAAAAAGCAAAAGAGAACCACAGGCTAAATATGTAGTTTGGGGAATCGTTAGTATCTATTTAATACTACACTGCTAAAGCCAAGGAAGAGGAATAGAGAGTGTGTATAGATTAGAAAGAAAACAACATATAAAAATGGCATCCTGGAAAGCCCCTAGATTTAAAGTTTGATGGAAGAAAAGGATCCCATAATGATGATTAGCACTGAAACCATAATATTGCAGAAACCCAGGGAGCATAGGGTTTCAAGAAGAGTGCTGTCAACGGATCCAAATTCTAGAGGAAGTATAATAAATACAAGTGACAACTGGCCACTGCTTTTTAATTCAATAACAAGGAGGTCATTGGTGACCTTGGAAAGAACGATTTCTGGGTGGTTGTTGAGGTTTGATTTAATTAAGTCTAATTAGATTTAGCTATAGACTTGAAACTGAACCTTATGATTTGTATCTCGAAGAGTAGCAGGCTAGAGAAGGAGTGTAACTATGTATCTAGAGTATATGCTAAAAATAGCTATCACCTGGGAAAGCTTTGTTGGGAGAAAGAATGAAATATCAGGAAAGGAAATACTAAGTAATATTTTGAAAAGAAGAGAGTTATAGAGAACCCAGAAAGTATACAGTGACTGATAAAAGTACAATACACTGAAGGACCCAAAGGAACCATGACATATGAATTATCTGAGAAACTTGTACTGCTGAAATTTCTACCATATGGGATTGGTCACACTCTGTGTCTTCTCTCAGGGATTTATCCCTTTTGAAAAATAAGTTCCATCCCTTTTCAGTCTTTGTACTATGTCACTTGGGTGTCTCGAAACAAGGCCTACACTGACAGATATTATTGCACAGAAAATAGTCCTTATTTCTCTGTGTGTTGTGAAAATGTGTGCAATCATATGAAAAGGATTTGAATTGTGAAAGTTAGAGTAAGGTGCTGCATTTTATAACATATCCTTTAAAAATAATGGTTGCTTGAAATCTGTTTCCAGAGCTATAATGGTTGGGGCCACACTGTTTTTTAAATACTCAAATGTGGTATGCAGCTTTATGACAGGAAGTTAGCCTCCAGAGCAGGAATGTATGTAAACAGAGAAATGTGGCTCACGGGAAAGTATAGTTAAATCAAATCCCGAAGGCTGCCCCCACTCTGAGCTTCTTTCTGTATCTTGATTATTTGCAGATGCTATGCATGAAACGAGCACTGAAACCCAATAGTTCACCTCCCTAAAACTCCCAAGGCAGTTCACAGTCAGCTTTGAGTGTTGACCAGCTAAACCAAACAATGAGAAGGAAATAAGAAATCTAATGCCATCCTGCTTCAAGACACAAGAAGTAATTTTTCCTCCCTCAGGAATCAAACCTTGAGACTGAACTTTTAAAAGAGAGACTAAAAAAAAAATCAAGTGATACAACTGTCTGGAATCATCACTGTAAACATGAAGAGTTAAAGGTGACATTATTATAAAAGCATATGCCTGCTGAGCTTCGAATCCTATTGTCTTGCCAGAATTACACAGCACTACCTTTCTTGGCTCTAAAAATACTAAGATGCCAACAGCTACAAATTGTCTTATATAAAGTCATAGAAACTATACAATAAAATAGATTGAAGAAAAAGAAGAAGAAGACATTTTTGTCAGTCTTAAAAACTCTGTTCATGAGTGAAAGCAAAAAATTCCTGTAATGCTGTCTAAGACAAAAATGTAACCCCATTCTGAAAATTAGTAGCTGATTTATTTTCCCCAAGCTAAGTAACTGGGAGAGAACCAAAGAAGGTAAGACTGTTACTGTATTGCATTACGGACCTCTGGTTGTTGACCTGCTAGTGGAACAGTGGAGAAACAAACTGTGGGAGAACATACTGGGAGAGGTCTGGTAGAGGGGCCAGGGGCAAAGACCACCACACTTCTCCATTGGGAGCTACTACTTCCCAAGAAGTGTGGGAAACAGACCCTGTAGGTGCTCACAGGGCCTAGAATTAACTCTGGGGTAGATGCAATCAAGGTCTGCAGTTTTGCTGAAACTATTGCAGAGAAGATTTGCTACTTAAGATCACCCACCTCCTGGGATTCTGGAAGGTAAACTCTCAAGAAACTGCCAGTGCTGTAGGGTAGAGGTCCCCAAACTTTTTGGCACCAAGGACCAATTTCTCGGAAGACAGTTTTTCCATGGACCAGGGATGGGGTGAGAAGGGGGGAGTTGTTTGGGGATAATTCAAGCACATTACATTTATTGTGCACTTTATTTCTATTATTATGACATTGTCACTTGCCACTCACTGATAGGGTTTTGATATATGTCTGCAAGCAATGGATTTATTATGGTCTCTGTGCAGTCAAATATTATTACATTGTTATTTGCCACTCACTGATAGAGTTTTGATATGAGTCTGCAAGCAATTGATTTATTATGGTCTCTGTGCAGTCAAACCTCTCTGCTAGCAATAATCTGTATTTGCAGCCTCTTCCCAGTGCAAGCAGCACTGCCTCAGCTCCATCTCTTATCATCAGGCATTAGATTCTCATAAGGAGCATGCAACCTAGATCCCTCACATGTGCAATTTACAGTAGGATTTGTGCTCCTATGAGAGTCTAATGCCCCCATTTGTCTGACAGGAGGCAGAGCTCAGGTGGTGATGCGAGCGATGGGGAGTGGCTGTAAATACAGATGAAGCTGCCCTGCTCACCTCCTGCTGAGCGACCCAGTTCTTAACAGGCCATGGACCGGTACCAATCTGCATCCTTGGGGGTCAGGGACCACAGCCTAGGGCACTGTTTAGAGTGAGCCACCATAGCTCCACATTGAGCCTACAGACAAAATTCTAAAACAGTGGGCACGGCAGTGGTTGTGGAGGGAGCGGGGAGTGTAGCAGCTGTCAGATAAGAAAGCATCTGCTTGTTTTTTTTTCCTCCTCTTCCTCCCCTCATCATTACCTGAGAAGCTGATACCAAGAAAAAAGAGTAAGATGAAGCATGAGAGCCACACCAAACACACCCCATCTTGCAGCTATTAGAACTACAGTTCATACTTAAATGGGAGAAAGAAAAAGATTTTTAGAATATGAAATAAAGTTTTAAAATGAACAGAGATGAGTCCTATAGAGGGTGGGACTGCATAATTGAAAGTGGATGAAAATAATGGGATTGGGCCAAAGAATTATTAACAAATGTGGCTTTTATCCCCCACGATTATGAGCTTTAACATTGCATAGGTGTGAACAATTACTGAAAAGAAATTAAACTGTTTCATATTTATAAGCTGGTGGTCTGAGATTGATCAATAAATTCATACACAAGACAGCTCAGTTTTGGAAGGAATGCCTAGACTCTAATTTTTATGGCACCTCATTTTTTGTATTTCCTATTTATTGACATGGACAATAATGAGTTCTTTATTTAGAAGTAGGTAATGCTTTTCTATGTCTGGATATGTCTTGAATCTTTTTGGAAAAAATATGGACATTATCTCGTAAAAATAAATTCACTGTGTTTCTCACTCTTAACATATTCAAAACTCCCAAAGCTTTTGGATTTGCTGACAGTTATGACCTTGTACTCTGGTAACTCTACCATTCATGAACCTATGTCTAGTTCCATATGAATTTTCATAGTGCATTTGTACATGCACACAGACACACTCTCTCTCTCATGCACAGACATACAGTTTTAATTCCAGCTCTACTTCATAGTGACATGATCCTTATCGTACAATGGGAGGGGTTTATAAACATGGTGTCACGTAACCTAACACAATAACTAGTGGCCTGGCCTGACTTCAGGTGCCCATTTTCTATCAAGAAGAAACCCTACGGCAAGAAGACTGGCAGTCACTACTTCCTCATTGAGAAGAGGCCTTTTTCCATCTGGGCTGGTATTTTTTAAACCCCTAGGAGTTTTTTTCTCAAAACCAACTAGAAAATTTAAGATTATAAAATGACCAATCAGATCTGAGGATAGAGTCTAGAGGGAGAGGGAGTGGTCACATACTGATCAATGTTTCCAGATGGCCTCTTGAGATAATCCGTGGCTGAGGATATGGGCCAACAAAGTTTAGCCTCAAATGTTTGTTTTGGTTTAAATGACAAAAATGTCAAAATAGTAGTTATTATTCTAATTCTTTTCCTAAAAGAAAATAATTAATATTTCACTTCTACATGCTTTAAGTTTACTTACATCTATAATTATCTAAAAATATATTTTAGTTTTCAATGTGACGGATATGAAATATGTAATTTCACTAATGCCAAAACTTTTCTTCTTTTTTGGTAACATATAGAAAGGTTCATCTATTTTTACTTAATTTGAGAGGCTGTAGGTGAGGTCTCATTGTTAAGAATGTCTTAATAATATAGATTTTCATTGTGAGTATTTCTATCTCCACTAGCAAAACCTATGGAGAATATTGGATTTGCTAAGTTTGGAAAACAGTAAGATTGTACATGGAGTTATACGGGGAAAAAGGGTCAATTATTTGAAGTGAATATTTATATTCAAGTGAAAAAGAGTTAATAAAAGTGAACAGGACCTCATAGTTAACCCCAGAAATACCTCATGTTATTGAAAATAAGGCCTAGGGAGAAGTTATTTTCCTGGGATCATCCAGTTAAATAGAAACCCAATTCTCCTTCTATGTCCAATGTTTACTTTTTTAATTTCCTTTTTCCCCTGATGTAACCACCCAATCATCCCTTGGGCTGCATTTTTTAAAGTCTACTGGAATGAGATATTTAATGAAGAGTGACAAGCATTCTGAGAAGAGAAAACATCTCTATGATGCTATGGCCATGGCCATGGAGAAGGCATTTGAAGTAATGAGAAGTCACAGTGACTTCAGTGGGAGAGTGTTCATACAGTTAAAAACAACTGGAACAGAGGCCTCAAACTCTAAGTGTCATTGTTTAAGTATGACTTAAGAGGCAAAGTAGAGTCATTGTGAATTCTTGCAAAGTGTTTTTCTTTGGAATCAGAAATTTGGCAGTAGGATTTTTCAGTGTTGCAACTGGAGCATCACTGAACAGTGAGGACTGGAAATGCCATTTAAATCATTAACAGGGAGGAAATATTTAAAGCTATGAAAATTTATGAAATCTGTGGGAAAGAGACCTTAAAAGGTCATGGGTAAATACAGAGACACAGAGAAAGTTAGACATATAGATTAGTAGGAGGGAGAGAAGAAATCAAAAACATTAGAGTAGGAAGAAAACATAAAAGCTGAAAAGAAACTCAGTTTTATGCAGTGTCAGAGTAACAAATGAAAAGATAATTTAGACTTTTGGATGTTTTGGGAAAAATTTTTGTGACCTTCCAGACTCAGTACTTTCAGCAAACAACAGCTTTTCAAATGTTTCAAAGGGGAAAAGTAAGTTAAATTATTCATTTATTCTATCTTTTATTTATTCAAAAGCTATTTATTGAGCAGCTACTATAAGCTAAGCATATTCTATTGACATCTTTCATATTATTTATGACCACCCTCCTAGAAAACTCCTTCATCTTTGATATTTCCAACATGTTCATGTCTAGAAGATTTATAAACACTCCCCATCAAGTTACTCAATGATGCTATAATTTCTTTGGACCATTCAGTACAGGAAATCCTCAGATGAAATGGTCTTAGGAGATTTCTATCTTTGGAACTACATTTTAGCCACAGTTGGGAAAAATATTTATGAATCTTTATTAAATTCCTATTAAATCCATTGGGAGAAAAATTATTATAGCTTGCAGGTGAAAATGTTTTCATTATTATTTGCACATTTATAGTAAGAATTTCAGAATAAGAACTTTTGCTATATGTCTCCCATAATTTTTTATTTGGTTTGGTAATATATGACAGGGTAGTAGGACAAGTAGTAAGGCTTAATTTGCATGAAAATTCCTTTAACCTTTGGAGCAAATATTTCTATGCAATGGATGCTTCTTAACCTCCAGGTCAGTATTCTCATGAGACACTGAAATTCTCTTGCAAAGGAATGAATAAGAAGACACAGGTTGAGATCACAGAGAAAGGATAATTTTACACATAACTAAGATTATTTTACTCCCATTGTTTTCTGGTCCAGGCTCTTAAGAGACCTACGTTGGGCTTCTATGCCAGGGGATGTTCAATTTACTTATTCATTCACGAATATTTATTGAGCACCTACTAGGTGCCAGGTAATTAGGCTAAAGCAGTGAATAAGAGGTACAAGACTATTTTTAATGGCCCTCATTTTTTAATGTGTAGAGTTATACAATAAATGAGTAACTAGTTTTGGATATTTTGAAGTATTGTGAATAAAAATAAAGGAAGATAGATAAAAGTAAGATGTGTAATAGAGAATGGGGCTAGGTGATGCCTTATTATTAATATATATAGTGTGTGTGATTAGGGAAATAATTTCTAAAGCAGTGATATTACAGCCTGGAGTTGAATGAGGAGACCAAATGAGCAATGAAAGGACTGAAGAAAAAGGTTGCCCAGAAAAGGATCAGCAAGAGCAATGCCCTGCAAAGGGGATGAACTGGGGGATTATTTGGAAAATAAGAGACAGTGTGGGAAGGATGTGGTAGAAATCAAGGTACAGAAGTACTAAAGTCTAAATCATTAGGGCTTGGTCATTAATTGCATTTGTTCTGAGGGTAATGGGAAGCTACTAGAAGGCACTGAACACAGAAGTGATACTATCTGATTCTATTATTAAAATCTGAAAGCTACTTTGTGTAAAGTAAATTGAAGTGGAACTGGAGTTAAGAAGAGACTGAGGAGGCTGTTACAGGTGTCTAGAATAGAGTAAATTGGACTAAGGTGGTAACTATGGAGGGTGGAAGTGGTCCAAAGTTAGGATGGGCAATGCGATCAGTAGTAAATTGAGAGCACAAGCTTATTTGGGGGGAATAGATTTTATTACAAATAACAGGAGAGTTGTTTTTCTTACATCAATGTAGTAGTGATAGGCCCAAGAAAAAGAAAAAAGAGAGCCATAATCATGTGAACATGAGTCAACGGAAAGAAAAAGAGTTACAAAAAAGTAAAACAGTGGTGTGGATGCTGATAATGGGGAAAGCTATACAGACTATCCCCACCTTAATGATGGGTCAACTTATGATTTTTTAGCTTTAAGATGGCATGAAAGCAATATGAATTCAGTACACTCCACGATTTACAACAGGGTTGAGTCTGGAAAAACCATCATTAATTGAAAATATCTGAAGTCAGATTTAGGATAGGTTTATCAGGACATAAACCTATCGTAAGTCAAGGGACATTTGTACATGTGTGGTGTGAGGGTGATGTGGGAAATCTCTTACCTCCCACTCAGTTTTTCTGTGATTCTTAAACTGCTATAAAAAATCTGCACACACACACACACACACACACACACACATGTTTTAAAAAGATAAAACAGATTTTTCTTACATTAATGCTAACTAGACAAAAAATAATAGGACTTCAAATGATGAAAAAACAGCAGTAGATTCCAGTGGTACTAAGACATTTGGATTTTACAGACCTTAAAAACAAAGGCCAATGTTGTAATGTCCTCTTTTTTATTATATAACCTAAAGATATTTTAGAACAATAGCAAAAAATAT
This sequence comes from Cheirogaleus medius, assembly GCA_008086735.1. NCBI lineage: Eukaryota > Metazoa > Chordata > Mammalia > Primates > Cheirogaleidae > Cheirogaleus > Cheirogaleus medius. The sequence goes on from VBSM01000483.1 coordinate 16,271,398, forward strand.
CATCCACGGCTGGGTGCAGTGGCTCACGCCTGTAATCCTAGCACTCTGAGGGGCCTAAGGGAGAGGATCGCTTGAGCTCAGATGTTTGAGACCAGCCTGAGCAAGAGCGAGACCCCTTCTCTACTAAAAATAGAAAAAAATAGCCTGGCAACTAAAAATAAAAACAAAAATTAGCCGGGTGTGGTGGCAAGAGCTTGTAGTTCCAGCTACTCGGGAGGCTGAGGCAGGAGGATTGCTTGAACCCAGGAGTCTGAGGTTGCTGTGAGCTAGGCTGATGCCATAGCACTCTAGCCAAGGCAAAATAGTGAGACACTGCCTCAAATAAATGAAAAAAGACTATCATCCTTTTATTTAATTATATTTCTCTACCTTTGTTATAAACTTAATTTCCTTTTTTTTTTTTTTTTGCTGTTCATTGGACAAATGAAAGCTTAATCTTCTTGGTCCCAAATACTGATTAGTTGATTACTGATTAAAAGATTACTTGGTATAATATTAATTTTGAAGTCATTTCAGTACTTGCAGAGTTACTCATAGCATTGCTTTTACACTTTTGCCAGACAACATATGGAACATCCAGTTAAATTTGAATTTCAGATACACAAGGAATAGTTTTTTAGTACTGCATAAGTATATTCCCCATATTTCATAGGATACACTTATATTTTAAAAATTTCTATTTAAACAAAATCGAAATTTAATTAAAAGTCCTGTATTTTTATTTTCCAAATTTTGCACCCCTAATCTAAGCTCTTCCAAGAAGCTCTCATGTGCATTTTCATTTGTAATTTACTCTGAATTGCTTACTGTCAAGATATACTGTCACCAAGAATATCTGTGTATGTTACAATTTCTACACTCCTAAAAATATTTTTCTCTTGGAACTTATACCAATTTCAGTTTCCTTATCAGTATTTTCTAGTTAGTTATAAAAATAGTGCAGTTTATGTACCGAAGTGCAAGCATCTTAACTCCTAACCCCAGTCTGTGACAGGTGCAGAGCTGATGGTCGCGGTGCATATGAATTGATGCATCTGAAGCCTGTAAGTCAAGTGCTAAGGGGAAAGGTATCTTTAATTCTATTAAAAAGAATTTATTAGTAGTTTGACCAAGCTAGCACTTTGAATAATACATTCCCTTTCTTCTTGGATTGTGTGACCACATCATACACCTCCTGCAAGGCATGACATGATTAACTGCATGTTTTTAAATAATTGGGATGGAGTGAGCTATATTCACTCATATACACACAGTTTTTCTGCTTCTGCCTCAGCATTGCTTTGGCTATTTTTCCACCTTACATAAAATGTCAATACAACGGGCCATTTGATGATATTTCTAGCTAATAAATAGCTGGAGACTTATGATTCTTGCAAAGAAATTCTTCTAATCCAAACACACTTCTGCATTTTTATGTCTGATTCTGTTTTTATTTTAAAATGGTATCTTAAACTATCTTCATATAGAAGCAATCTTCCTACCTACTAAAGCCTCTTTTTTTTTTTTTGCAGGAAGGAGAATAAAGGCTATTTTTAAATTATACTGTTTATTAGCCTGAAATAAACCCAAGCAGTGAATCTGGAAGTCTTTGAAGAAAGAGAAAGAGAACCAGAGTAAGAACAAGAGAGAGAGACCTTGTTTCCCTGCAATTTGCAGATGTTTATTATCCTGAATATGATGGAGGAAGCTGAATCAGCTGGCATGGATTTTTGACAGCCACATTTAAATTGTTTGTAAGAAACTTTCTGGAAAACATGGGTGTTAGAGATGCAAGGAGAGATTGCGGCGTCTGAAACCTGAGAGAGAAAATAAAAACATTTAGATATGCTCAGAGAGTATGCAGTGGAATGCAAGGCCATTTATAAACAGAATGATAACCACGGAGGTCAAAGCTAGGCCTCTTGGAGAAACATTGAATACCTGCACTCCTTTCAAGGTGTGAAAATCTTAGATGAGACTCATTAGAGAGATCTCTGGAGAGAAAGGCCCAGATAGATCCTCTTGAAAAGAAAATACTAATATAAATTTCCAATATTCTTTTTCAGGAATCCATTCAGAAAACAAAGGAATTTGATGGAAGATATTCACCACCAGCAAGAATAAGTCATACTTCCAATTCAACAGAATGAATTACTTCATCTTTGAAAAGTAAATATTATAGCATATAGCTTAATAGTTTGTGGGAGATTAAAGGTATTTATATACTATCTTCACCATTTGAGGAAATTTTGCTTTTTCCATTCAGATTTTCCTAAAGAAATATTATAGAATACCGTAAGAAGAAACAATCTATTATGAGGCAAGATTGTGCAGTAGAGTGGGCAGAACTGGGGCTTCCAGGCATCTTAAATAGATATATGTATTGTGCATGTGTGTTGAGTGTCTGTTCTATACCAGCAGCAGCATAGACACTGGAGATGTAATGGGGAATGTTGAGCAAAGCCCAACCTGTCTGTGTAGAGCTCATGGTCTAGGGGCCAATCAAGTGTGGGTTCAGTTCACTGGCTCTGTGACCTTGTGAGAGTTAATCAACTTTAACCTCAGTTTGTACTTTTAAAAGGAAAGATAGGTGTATAACATCTATCTCATGTGGCTCTTGGTTAACATTAAAAAAATCTACTCTATTGAGGATAAATTCTTCATATAACAAAATTCACGGGTTTTTGTGATGACTTTTGATAAATATACACAGTAGTGCAACTGCCAACACAAGCATGATACAGAACATTTCCATTTGCCTAAAATGTTCCCTTTGTAGTAGTCATTTCTCCCTGAAGCCCAGCTCCTGGGAACCACTGACCTGCTTCCTGTCACTATCGTTTTGTCTTTTAAGATTTCATAGAAGGTGATTGTACATCACATAGTCTTTTGGGTTTGGCTTCCTTCCTTAAAAATGTTTTTAATATTTACCCTTGTTGTTTTGTGTACCAGTATTATTCCATCGTATGGAAATTCTGGTGTTGCTTTGATAATTAAGTAAGAAAGTTTATGTAAAGGCAGGTGAGAGTAGAAACTATTGAATGAGTGTTAACTATTAAATTATAAATGATTTTCTCACCCCAGACATTTTATTTTGTGTTGAGATTTAAGGGATTATATCTTATTCAGGAAGCATAATTTTGGCCTAGTGGGCAGACAACATTTGTAAATGAAATGAGAAATTTGAAATTTTACATATGATCTGGAAAATTTGAGGCTGCATTTGATTCAATTAAAAGTCATGTTCTTTAGATTGATTTATTGAGCTACATGTCCTGTTTCAATTCTATTTCCACTCTGTGTGTGTAGATAATACCACACTTAGAAATATATAATCTCTAAGGGTCAGTCTTTATTGGAGCAGACATGACAATTTATGTTATTGCAACTTCAGCAATCAGAGTCTTTTAATGGCATCATAAAACTTGGCACACCATTTTTTTCCCAACAAGGAAGAAAATTAGGAAGCTTAATTTCAGTATAAAAATGGAACTCAGAAAAGTGACCACAGATAAATCTAGAAGCTATTTTCAGAAAGAGGTTTCATTTCTTATGTCTTATTCACTAGGAGTATATGTCTCTGAAATTAACTCATTTTCATCTGTTGTTATAATCCAAAGCAATATTCATATTATATTTTTAATAATCCCCAAGTTATAGTCTCTTCTGTGCCTAGAACTGGGAGGCTAAATTTGGAAGAGTGCTTGATCTGCTGTGTTTTCTAATTCAGGAGAGAATGTACATTAGCTTGTTACCAAAAGCTTGGCACTTGTCCCCAAGGCCGCATCAGAAGAATGAGGACAAACAGTTGAGAAGAAGGAAAGAGAAGTTTATTACTTTGGCGGCAAAGGAGGAAAAATGGCAGATTCTCCTCTCAAAATCCAAATTTCCTGAGCATAAGCAGAAATACAGAGCTTTCAAAGGGAGGCCCCTCAGTTCTAGGCTATTGTCTTTATATTTCTAATTTTCCCATCTGTGCCAAAGACAAAGCCTGTGACCTCCGCCCACCTGGGAGGCACACCCAGACCTCTGCCAGCCAGGCACAGGGTTTAGGATGGAGCTGACAATTCAGCTGAGCTATCTTCTGTAACACAAAGAACAAAAGACATTCCCCTGCCCCTTGTGACCACCTGCTGCCAGGCAGGGATGCAGGCCTCGGTTTCCAAAAAGAGTGGGGGAAGTTTTAAAGAGACAAAAAACATCTGTTTGCCTTTTTTTCCCCCCAGGCCATTCCCTCTGTTACATACTCCCCACTCTCAATTTTATGCTTCCATATCCATGGGGCGAGGGGTGACTACTCTATTACAAGCTCAGAATTTGAAATTTGGATTTGGACTTTGCCTCTAAGAACTGGTGATCAGGATTTGCAGTTTGCAACCTCAGCTCTCAAATAAATCCAGGATTTATTGTTGAGATCAGTAAACTGGCTGCAAATGCAACCCTTAGGCTTGCTACTTACACTTAAATACTACTTAGCCGAAAACAGCTTAATCAGAACTTGTGGAAATGCCATTGCCTTTTGTATGTAAAAATGTATTCCAGCATATATTGCATCTTTGCCCAAAATATTTTTTGTACACTATTTTTACTGTTACTAGGTTATTGGTCATCTCAAATTTTGATTTTTTTAACTCTTTATATGCTACTTTCCTATTGAAGGCGGTGGATTGTTACTGTGCACCAGGTACAACATTAGTGGAGAAGCTGCATTAAACCACATATGTCCTCTTTTAACCCTATACTCCCCAGTGTAAAAAAATAAAAGAGGAACATCAGTGGGCTGAGGAAGGGCCAGCATTTGGACCACGGAATGGAGATGGTATTCATTTTGTATTTCAAGATAGATCCATTTCATCTATTTGAAAAGCTCCTATTGAGGAGTTTGTAATACAGTGCTTGGAACTGTGTATACTCTGAAACACAACCTTCTTCCCTTTATCAACACCAGTGTGAAGAAATGCCGAGGACTCTTCTCTCATTGTTGACACTATCATCAGGAACTAATGCAAGGGTCATGGTGTTAATATTTTTCCATTTATTTCATTCTTTTTAAATTACTTTTTGACTCACTCTGTGGGTGATGGAGATGAGTTGTGAACAAACTTCAAACTCCAAAAAGTTATAATTACAGTAAAAAAAAAAAACAAAGATGGGGACATAAACATGGAAAGACAGAGATCTTGTCTCTATAACACAAACTAAATAAATAAATTAAATGAAGCTCTTTGAGATGGCTTACCATGATGCATTTAATTAACAAAATAGTCTATCTTTTCATTTCCAAAGAAATTTTCTGTAAATATTTATTACATTTTGTTATCATCATATTTTTTATAAATAATCTTCACATTTTATTTCTTTGTTTTTTTTCTGCCTTTCATATGATAAATTCCTTAGGGAAATTATATTACCAGTGGCTTTAAAACTTTTTTGTTTTACTATGACTACAATAAACATTATATTTTGTATTGCAACTGGATACACACATACATACTTTAAATATATAAAGTTATACATACAACTTTAAATAAAAATTAAGCAATAGTTTCACAAAAAAATACTTGACCTTACTATAAGTAATACACCATTATTTTTTATCCTATTCTATTTATTTTAAAAAAAGCAAACTACTCTTTATGACCCACTGTACTGATCTCCCAATCCACTAATGATTTGAAAATCACACATCAGAAAACACTGACATACGTGATATGTTTGTATCATCCAACAACTTGGTGGAATCTACGAAGATTTGCAATAAGTTGAATTTAGACTTTTAAATATAGTCTTCCTACAATACATAATGCTGTTCTTATCTTAATAGGAAATAAAGTGTTAATTTTTATTTACTATTTTCATATTTATATATATATCTGTGCATACACATATATATTAATAATATACATTATATATATGTGTGTGTGAATTCTTTTTGATATTTTTACCATGTAATTGTATTATTTCTACAAAAATATAAAGACAAATGAATAAATTGAACTGGATTAACTCTCAATGTGTTTTTTGTTGTTGTTTAGGTTAAAAACAAGTGTTCTAGGGCAGGTGGCGGGGAGAGGATGGGTACATACATACAGAATGAGTGCAATGCGCACCAACTAGGGGATGGACATGCTTTAAGCTCTCAAGAGGGACGGGGGGTCAAGGGCAATATACGTAACCTTAACATTTGTACCCCCATAATACGCTGAAAAATAAAATAAAATAAAAACTCTAAATAAAAAAAAAAAAACAAGTGTTCTATTACTTGCCATCAGTGAATTGCTCAGCTCCATAAGCTTCTTCTTGATTGGCTCTCATGAGATACTTAGGGCTTATATTTATTAAGATATCTAATGAAAGATACTTTGTGGTATAGGTGATAGTTAGGAAAAATGAAAGCCTTACTAAAATCCAGAACATAACCTCTGCTTAATCTCGAGCCAGGAACCTCTAACCATAACTTTAGAATTATTTCTTAATTTCTTTTTTTTAGAAAAGAGAACCATGTTTCTATTACTTAGGTGAAGTCTGAGACTTCTTTATATGAGATAGTGAAATATGAACCATTTTACACAACACTTTCCTACATTGCATTCATTTTTTAAATTTTAATTATTATGTTATTTTTTAAAGACTTTTTTAAAGTAAAGGTTTAGGTTCACAGCAAAAATTAAGAGGAGGATACAGAGATTTTCCATATTCCCCCTGCCAGCACACATGCATGGCCTCCCCTGTTGTCAACATCCCCCACCAGAAGGGCACATTTGTTACAACTGATGAACTTACACTGACACATATTAATCACCCAAATTGCATAGTTTACTTCAGGGTTCATTCTTGGTGTACATTCTATAGGTTTTCAAAAATGTATAATGACATGTAGCCATCAGTATAGTATCATACAGAGTATTTTCATTGTTCTAAAAATTCTTTGTGCTCTGTCTATTCAAATCTTCCCCCAACCCCCACTCTCATCAACCAGCAATCTTTTTAGTGTCCCCATAGCCTTTACCTTTACCAGAATGTCATTTAGTTGGAATCACACAGTATGTAGCCTTTTCTTTCACTTAGCAATATGCATTTAAATTTCATCCATGTCTTTTTGTGTCTTGGTAGTTCATTTCTTTTAAACTTGAATAGTATTGTCTGAATGTACTATAGTTTATCTATTAATTTACTGAAGCAAACTGTATTTTTTTCTAACTTTTGGCAACTATAAATAAAACTGCTCTAAACATGTATATACAGGTTTTTGTGTGGACATGTTTTCAAGTTTTTTGATTAAATATGAAGTAGCACAATTGCTGTATCACATGGTGAAATTATGTTCACTTTAGCCACCAAACTGACTTTCAAAGTGGCTGTACCAGTCTGCATTCCTTCCAGTAATGAATGGGAGTTCCTGTTGCTCCATATCCTTGTCAGCATCCTGTGTTGCCAGTGTTTTGGATTTTAGCCATTCTAATAGGTAGTAGTGTTTCATTGTTGTTTTCATGTGCATTTCCCGGACGACATTTTACGTGAAACATCATTTCAGATGCTTATTTCTCATCTGTGTATCTTCTTTGGTGATGTGTCTGTTAAGGTCTTTGGCTATTGTTTAATCAGACTGTTAGTTTTCTTATTGTTGAATTTTAAAAGTCTTTGCATATTTGGATACCAGTGTTTTTTCATCATATAGGTCTTTTGCAAATATTTTCTCCCAGGCTGTGACTTGTCTTTTCATTCTCTTGAAATGGTTTTTCATAAAGCAGAAACTGCACTGCATTCATTTTTCAGGAACAAATTTTTGTAAGAGATATTATAATGTGGTTAACACTTTAGTAATAATTCCAATACATGAGTAAAATTCACTTGCATGTTCTTTAAAGTATCCTTTTCAGTAAGAGAGAAATTTAACTGAAGGTAATGAAAAGCTACATAAACATGAAACTACTCTTAATCTATCATTGCAAACTCTTTACATTTTTTCCCAGAAGTTTTTATATAAAGCTTTCAAATTTTCTTATAAATTATACTTTAGACATGACGGATAAGACGTCTCTATTAAATTTGTTGATCCTTATTCAAGACATGTGATTTATTATTTGACCAAACACAGTATATACATACAGGGATACAAACTTTATATTTCTCTGCTGTATTTAAGCCTGTGTTAGACATCAAAGATTCTCATTATACTTATGTGAATTGAACTACAGAGCTAAAGAATAGACTTTTGTGGAGGGAAATGGAGCTTAAAAGAAATAGCTAAGTGGTTATGCTTTGCCCTGTCAGACAGCAGATTTCATATTCAGTACCATGAGACGGTCTTTCAAAAGCCTTATTTCATGTGCCTGCTGGGTGAGATAGCCTGTCTCACCACAGGATAGAAGAGTCCTTGAAAGTTGTAAGACTGTAACCACACAAACCCTTACCTCTCAGTCAGAGAGATAAAGTCCAATTGGAGATGAATATTGAATATTTGTTCAGGTAAATATTTGATTTGAGGGTGATGTTTTGAATAATTGTTTTCATAGCATCAGTTGCATAAAAACTGTGTTACAAGCATGGGAGTGGGAAAGAGCAGGAGAAACATTGAGCACCTGCATGTCGTGGTCTCAGCATTGTCAAAAGAGTTATGCTTCACTATCTCTTTATCCAACAAGTACTTCTACTCACTTGTAAATGCTCTATATACCACATTAAGTGAGGCATTTTTGCTTGTAAATCTGTAAAACCCGCTAAGATAAAGAATAACCAAAGAACCAAACAATGCATAATATGTGCTCAGCATTAAATTAGCTTATTGGCCAAGGGAATATCTAAGACTTAAAGTTTATTTTAGCCATGACTAAGTCACCTAGAATGGTAATTCCATTCAAATCGAAGGGGGATGTGGAAAGTTGTGACAAGAATTCTGGATTGAGCTACTTTAACTTTATTTAAACACACCTCAGAATCGGCTAAACTAGCTTTTGCTTTCCAAAGCATTCCTGCAGATGAGAAAGATATAAATAAGATATAATAAAGTTTGAGATTCTGCAAGTGTAATATGAAGCCAGGGAAAGTGTCACTGTGTATTAAACCTTCAAATGTTAAAAACTTATAATCACATGGCTTTACTTATGACTATCAATTATAATAAAATAATAGCTATTATCTAAGTAATTATCTGTTAGTTCATTAACATAATGTTAATTGGCTTATTGCTAGCTATCAGTCAGGATCAGTTATATTATGTATTAGGAAAATAGAAACCACAGTAGGTAATTCAAATAGAAAAAGATTTCACACAAGAATTTGGGAGCTTAGAAAAATCACTGATAGGATTAAGGGGGTGAAAAATAGGGTGTGAGTGGACTGTCACTGGGTTTCGGTTTTGATGCCTAAGTTTTGAGAATCAGAAATGATTCTATCCCAAGTTCGAATATTGTAGGGAACAGGTGCCAGACAGAACTGACTAGTAGCTTCAAAGCTGAGGTTGGACAAGGGAAGTGGAGTCCAACTGGCCATGATAAAACTTCACAGCTGCCATAGCTCATGTACCCATTGCTCTCTGCAGCCAGAACAAATGCCATCATGTAGCAGTTTGGTTGTCATGTTTGTGCATGGTATAAGAAAAAGCAGCTATGCTTAGAAATACACTAAAAGAAACTTCACTAAAACATTAACAGTTTCTCATATATGTGAAAATAAATGAGATTTTGGTCTTTGATGCATGTTATTAAGAATAGTCTTTGCATCGCTATTCTATAAACACCTGTTGCTTGGGTGTAACAAATAGACCGATTGCAAGGACTCATTTGGAAATATGTACAATTAAACAATAATTTGGGCACAAAATTGAAGTCATGTCTTTCCTATATTGAAGTTGGAATATGGTTGTAATTCTAATTAACAAATTTACTCATAATAATCTTATAGCCAATATAGGGTGGCATTATGAAAAATACTACTGGATTAGGGAATCATACGAGAGTCTGATCATGGTTATACTTCTAATTAGCTATGATAGTGTACAACCCATATTCTGGTTTTCAGTTTATTTTTTCAAATGATAGGAAATTCCAAGGTACACTCTACAGCAACTTCATTATTTATGCTAAAAATTTCTTTGATACTCACTTCTTCCAGCTTAGTGATAAACTCTGAAGGCATATTTTTTATATATGTAGAGAAGTCAAGACATCATTTTTCTCACTTAACATGTGGAATCCTTCAAGATCACCACCTTGTTTGCCATTATCACAGGCCAGAGGTTGTGCCAGGCATGCACAACTGTCTTTAGTCACTGTGTTCCAAGCGTTGGCAACAGTATAAATGACACCCTTCATGCTAAACTTCTTTTGAAAACCTTCCACACCCATGACTCTTTTCAATACTGCTAACATGCTGTTCAAGAAAGTGTTTTTATGTTTATTCTTCATTAATCTAAGTATACCCTGGTAACATGAATGAATTAATAAAGTCACATTTGGGAGAAAGTACATTGCATAAACATTATTTTTTATGATAATTACAGCTGGCAGATGAGCAGAACAGTTATCAAAGAATAACAAAATCTTGCAGCCATCATCCAGTCCAGCTTCTTTGCAGTAAGCATGAGCATGAGCCCATGGTAAAAAATGTTTATGAAACCAATCAGAAAAGATGTCCCTGGTGATCCATGCCTTTTTGCTAGCATAATAATGGACTGGTAAGAAATTCACTACTTGAAAACAGTGAGAATGTAAGCTTTTGCCTGTCACAGCAAGTTTACTTTAATACTAATACATGGATGCTACATTAACACATACATCCCAGCACGATCATTTGGTCCTTGGCATCCTTAATTCCTATAAGGGCTGTCTCATCAGCTGTAGTCAGTGTCTTTCAGGACAATAATACAAAATAGCAATATTTCATCAACATTGTATACTTGTCTTGGTATTAGATTTTCATTAGCAGTGACCTTGGAGAACACATCAATGAATTTCTCTCTTGCTTTGTGATTAGCAGCTACCACAAATTTTTAAACATTGAATACTGTGTCTTTTCTTTAATGTTTGCAACCAGCCTGTTGAATATTCAAAAGTTGCTTCAATTTTCAATTCACTGTGATAGTTCTTTACTTGTTTCACAACCAGCATACCATTAAGTGGCATGAATTCCCTGTGACACTGATAGAACTACTATTTATTTATCTATTTGTTTTTAGAACTATTTTTAAAATACATGATTGAGATCTTCATTTTTAGCTTTATGCAGTGGTTTTCTGTTTTTCATTAACTGTGATTTATCTCTTTTAGCATAGGACTTCAAATGTTTATCCTTATTATTCTTCAGGTCATATATGGTGGTCATTTCAACACCTACTCTCCTATAAGACATTTTACACTTAAACCGCTGTCCAGTTTCTCCAACAGTTTGATTTTCTATGCTATAGATAAACATAAATGTTTCCTCTTTTTTGTCACTGTTACCCATAGGGGTATTTTCAGGCCTTTCTGAAATTTTCAACAATATCTTTACACCATAGAGAAGAGAATAAGCAAAAAACCGAGTGAGTAAAGCACATAGGTCTTGGCCCCCATGTGGGGCATTATGGGGAACATGCTGCTGCAGGTCTGGCTTGGATAAGAGCCATTTTATTACACTTTGTTGGCATGTTTTCATGGGGGAACTGGGGCATGCATCCAAAAGATACATCACAGATGAAGGGGGCTGGGAGGATCTTTTTTTTCTTGGAGACTCTGAATAAACCGTTGTGCGCTTGCATTTTGATTGTGACCTGTTACATGAGGTCAGGTGTGGAATTTTCCGCTTGTGGTGCCATTCAGTGCTCAAAATGTTTCAGATTTTGGAGGATTTTGGATTTTGGATATCTGGATTAGGAATGCTCAACCTGTATAAAGCAGTCAGGCCCTTGATCAAGTGATTAATCTGTAACTCTTCTATTCAGGTCCTATTAAATGTCTAGCAGAGAGAAATCATTGCTACAAGAATGATATCTTAATGAGACATATTATCTATTTACTCCTTAACTATTTTATATATACAACTGTCTACAAAGATGTATTAGCTCTTCCAGTGACCACAAACTTAACTTTTATTTAATTACCTTCACTTAACCACTATCTTACTGGGTTTAGGTCTTTCCTCTTCCAAAAATCAATGTAAGAACTAACCCTTCAGATTCTATTTCTATATTTTTTGAGAAACAGTCATAGAATTCCTTGTATTACTTAGTACCTCTAAATAATGCTTACCCTGACTAACTTTTCTTGGAATTTAGAAGTTGGCAAACCCATACTCACCCCAAGTTCCACAGGAGAACCAATACCACTTATTGCTAATAATCTTGAGTTATGAAAAATAGAAATTGTTCTTCTTTGCCTTGGCTTCCAGAATGTTTAGAACTATATTTATCTTCTTAGGATGACCAACTGTCCTGGTTTGACTGGGATTATTGGGTTTCTTGGTGCTTGAATCTTTTAGTAGTGAAATCAGATGGTTTCAGGTTAACTAGGATATTTGTTCACTCTAATTCTGATTATAAGAGGAATATATGTTTGTCTTTGAAATATTTAATATTATACAAAAATAGAAAGAAAAAAATTAAATGAATCGTAAACACATGATCTAGATGGGAAATTCTATCTGACTAGTTGGATTAAGAACCAGAACTGAGGCTAAGAATGACTAAAGAAAAGAATTTGAAAGTCATTGATGTGGATGGGACAGCTAAAGAACAGATGGTCCCTTTATGTGCCATGTAGAGAAAAGCAGGGGACATATAATAAGTGGTAGGAGAAAAAAGAAAATAGTAGAGAAAATAGGAAGGAAAGCTTATATTTTTATCATTGGCAGAAGCTCTTCCATTTCTTTTTCAATTGTTTTATCAAGACTTTATGCTTCTTGATCATTTTTTAAATTGATTTTCACATTTTTAAAAACTAGTGCTGCTTTGTTTTTAAATAGTGTAAAAATTAATGGATTAGGTTGGTGCAAAGAAAAGGGAAAGTGTCTAAACTAAGATATTAATTTAAGAGGTTTCCACATAAGTACTGTCACAGCAAAGTGACAAAGTTCTGAGTGGGGATGTTTTGGTTGGAAATGGTGCAGAAAAAATCCCAGCCACTGCCACATATTGCAAAGTACTCCCTGGGGCCCTGCATCACCACTTTCTCAGCCTGTACTGAGCCAACATATTGTTTTTCTGTCCAAGTAATTTTCAGTAACACCCACAAAATCCCCAGCAGTGATTGCATCTAACATAACACCTGGCAAAAATTCAACCTAATGTGAGCAAAACGGCATCATAGAATACGTGCCTCTGAATAAAACTCTTCCCTCACATTCTGACAGAGAGGAAAGGAAATGAAGAAGCCCATGGTTATAAAATTAAGAGTCTTTAGCCACTAATTCCAAGACAGAATAAATGAATAAAACATACATATTTTATAACCTGGTTCCAGCATCACTAAGAAAAACAAAATTATACAGTTCTACCCAGAGAGCATCTGTGTGATAGCAGCCGTTTAATTATTAAAACCAAGTCTTTTTCTTTAATGAGCTTGTTCTATCAGATTCAAGAAACATTTAAGGATTCGGTCTATATTTCAGGAACTGTGCTAGCTCCTTCTACTTGCATTATTATTTCCAATCAGAGAAATTCCACCAAACATAGAAGACTTGTAATTTTTGAATTTCACTTTGTGTCATATCACTATTTTACACTCTGTAAGATAAGTTCACCATTCGATTTGGCTTACCATTCAGTGAATGTATCATTTTTGACAAAGCAGAGCTGTAAGAAGAAAGGGAACTGAAAGTTGCCAGAACATTTGCACCATTTTGCTCAGTTTTTGATTCAATAAATTGTTCTGTCACATGGAAAATTGGTCACCTAAATGTAGCTTTTCATGCACAAGACTTGATGCCCACAAATCCCATTACCAGATAATAGGATCTATGAGGCCACATTTGAAAATGTGCCCCCTATGGTCTGAGCTGAATTTTGTCATGTGTATTGTCAAATGAATAGCCCAAATATTGGCTCCTTCTCCACAAGCTGACAGCCCAGCCTTGGCTCCGGTATAATGTTTTTTTGTTTTGTTTTGTTTTAGGTAGAGTCCTTAATCACATTAAAAGCTATTATGATTCCCTGGCCAATCAGACAGCTTGCCCTTGGTGTGGCCATTCTTCCTCAGCCTTGTGCTTTATCAATAGTAGAGCTCCCTGACAGGGATGAGAGGACATTATACTTGCAACATAGTTCCTTTTTGTCCAAGGGTTGATGCTGCCTTCTTTACCATACATGAATCTGGAACATACAGGAAAATGTTCAAATAGTTGGAAAAAAGATTTTTTTTTCTCTACAGATTTTTACTTATGATGTTGTTTTACTTATCTTGTGCTCTGTGAAAGCAACTCTCTCAATATCAGCCCACTTTTCTGTTTCTTGTTTTACAATTTAAAAAAAAACATTTTAAAGGAGCAAAATCTGCACTCATATTACTCTAAAGTTTCATGCCCAGTAAAACATAGTAGTTAAGAAAATGACATATCACATTAGATGATCCTGGTTTTGAAACCTGGCTCTTCTTCTTATTACCTGTGTGGTCTTTGGAAAGCCGCTCAAACCCTCTAAATAGGAGTTTACCCATCTTTAAAGTATAAATAATAATAAATACCTATATCTTAGCATGTTTCAAGGAGTCAAGGAAATCGTGCAAGTATGATTTAGTATAAGTGCTGATCAAATGGTTGTCCTTATTGTTATTAGATGACATAGAAAAGTAATTTAATTTCTCTATGCATCTAGAAAATTACAATAAAAATTCACACCTTTAAGAAATATAATATTCTATGCTAAAAAGTTGTGAATTTTTTGAAGAAAAGTCATATAAAACACACTTGCAAAGAAAATGTAGAATTTCACATTAATAAAAAGTATTTTAATTCTTGCAAATTTATTTTCATAACATCTGCTATTTTGTCTCCATGAATGCTCTTAAAATCTTGTAATAACCAAAATTTGAAAAAAAGTTGTTGTTCCTGAAGTAAACTATGTAATGACAAATTATTCAGAGATACCTATTTAACCCAGTTACACATAGACATATACCTAAGGGCCCTCTATAAAAATAACAGATGGGAAGATAAGGAAGCAATTCCTCCCTGAACCTTCCCAGGGGAACTGAAATTATATTCATCAGGAATGAAACAGGCTTTTTAGAAGCACAGGAAAACACCTGCAAGATTATGAAACATAAGATACCATTCTTTTTGTTCTATGACAGTGTAAAAGTCACACCTTTTTTTCCAAGAGTTCTGATACCACATATGAAAGTAATTGATACTGAGCACCAATTCCAGGCATGCTAGACCTGTGCTGGCTTCAGACATAGGTTGATGTAGATATCTCAGACACAATCCAACTCTAACCATAGCAGCAGTGTTTTCAAAAAGCTCCCGTCCATACCCTCCGAAGCTACACAAAATGAGCCCCACATAGAAATCTCATGGCCAATAATGCTTAACAACAATAAATAAAGGTAATGTGGATGTTGCCTAATACAGACACACCGTCAGCTTGTTTGTGGCTCATTTCTGAGACATAGGCACTGTCTAGGACCAGGATGTTGAGGTGGTTATTATGTGGCAGATGCAGATGTTTGTCATACAGGATGCAGAAAAACCAGTCAAAGAACACCCACCTTCGTTCTGTATCTTATTGTTTGAAAAAATAGCCATGGTTTCATCCCCTACACTCACACATACCTGCTACCAGGTTTTTATTGTGTTTTGTTGTGTTTTGTTATCTTCCTACTCCAGGAGGAACTTGGAGCCAATTACTTTCTGTTTCTGTAAATGGGGCCAGGCTGAATTCTTTGGGAAGCCTTATTACCAGAGATGCCCAGAGGGCCCAGAGCCTGGGGCAAATGAGAGCGTGGTTTACATTCAACATCTCTAGCTTTGTTTAACTCCAGGCCTTGTTTGCTATCTTCCTCCCAAGTAGAGGAAAGTGCAAGCAGAGAGATGGCAGGATTTGGCCCCCAGGTGATAACACCTGGAAATGGAGCACCAGTTAAGGAGCATAGTGAGAAGGTGTGACAACAGGTGTGGAGGAGTAGAAAGGTTTCAGAGAAGAGGGAAACTGAAAGTGAAAGGGAGATGGAGAACTTAGGGTTTTGAACAATTCTACAATTAGCAAAGTGACCTTAACTAAGTGAGCTCATCTGTAATTTCGTTGATTAATCTCAGGGTTTCTAATATAATAGAATTATTTGGAATCAATTGAGATAATAAATGTCAGACCATTTCATAAAAATTCAAGCACAATGTGAATGTGAAGTGTTAGTTATAAGTTATTGTAGCTATTTTACCAAGTGAAAGGCCTAGGGACATAGGAAAAGTTTAAATTAATAGGATATTAATTATTCTGTACTTCAGTCATTTCAAATTTCTTTTCTTTTCTGATTTTTTTTTTTTTTTTTT
>VBSM01000483.1:16287937-16426505 GCA_008086735.1 Cheirogaleus medius
CAGGCTGATCTCGAACTCCTGACCTCGAGCAATCCTCCCGCCTCAGCCTCCCAGGGTGCTAGAATTACAGATGTGAGCCACCACACCCGGCAGCCTCTTTAAGTCTTATAAACTCTTTATTTCTATGATTGCCTAAAGGTTTCTTAAACCAATGGGAATTGAATTTTGACCCAAGACTGTAAGACCCAGTAGGATATCCCCACCCAGCCGATAAATGATCCAACTTGCTGGCCTGGAGTTCAGACAGATTTTCAGAGTCTTTTCTCTCCAGTTGGAGAATATGCTGGCTATAGCATGTTACATTAATGACCCTAATGTTTCACCTATTCTTGTGTGTCTGCCCTTTGCTATCTGACTCTATAGTTCCTGCTACTAGAGGAATGTAGTATATTTCTTTGACTTTGGGTTTGACCATGTGACTTGCTTTGGGAAACAGGGTATGTCAGAAAGGATGGTGTGCCAAACCTGGGCCTGTGCCTCAAGAAAGCCTGCAGCTTTCAAGTTGCTTTCCTAATCCTCCGCCACGTCCCTGAAAAGAGTTTGCCTTAGATATCCAGCTTGTGTCAGCCTGGGTTAACCATCCCCAAGATATCCCACAGATGCATGCATTAAATCAATTTTTATCTTCTGTGATTTTGAGATCTTGTAGTTGTATGTCATGCAGGGTTATTATAGCAATAGTAGTAACTGCTGCGCTGAACCTCCATAATCAATCACTTCTTTTGGTGCCATGGGAGTGAGGGCTGTGACATCTTCCTCTTGGTCTCTCTTTTTATCTCTAGACTCTCTCTATTCTCTCTATATTAACGTAGTTACTCCCCTAACCATTCTGCAGATCCCCCTTTTTCAACATTGGTTAAAAAATACTCATTTTGAAATAATAGTCGTATAAATACATAGTCCTTTTTAAGGCAAAGAATGGAAAACATTTGTGTAGGAATATTCAACTCTCCCTGTACAATTCCTTACCTCAAAATTTGTCTGGGATTTAACTCTAGTATTTAAGATAATCCAAGTGTATAGCCACTAAAACAAAACAAAAAGGACTTAAAACTTGCTATTAAATTAACAATCACCCTTCTGGCAATGATACAAATTAGGATAGGTTAGAGTGATTAAATTGAACTCTTGGATGAGCATGGAGGTGTCTTTTGTACTAGGCAGAAGCTGGTTACTGAAGCTAGGTGTCAACTAACCGTGTAAGCTTGGGAAAGCTAAGTAAGTTTTCTAAGCAGTTTTGTCTTCCTTTGCCGAAATGTCTATCATAGCTATTTTCTAAGTTTATTATGAGGACTAAATGAGAAAAGCATATCTGAGAGCATTTGACAAGTTATAGGAATCAGTAAATGTCAACCTCTTTTCTTTTTTCTAACCAGATATGTATCCTCCTTGCTTATGTGTATTACTTACTTAATAGGATCTCCATACTGATTACATCCTCCCTATATGTGTTTAAATAAATCGCATTATATTTCATTTAGTGGTACTACTACTAAACAGTACAATTTACCATAAACAATAAGCAATTTATTATTATGTCAGATGGGACTGTGTGAAATTTAGCTGAAGGAGCCCAAGGCATTTATAATCTCCCCCTACCCCATTGTACATATCCATGTTCAAAGGACAAACTCCTTGGATTTTACTTTGATTTTGCATTCAAAGGAACCTGAAAATTCAAACCAACACTCACAGAAGCCTGTCAAATTTACTTTTTCTTTGTGATTGACTATCTTGTATTCCTCCCCTCAGTTCACAGGCTGGTTGAGAAGTTGATGCTCCTTTTCTCAACCACCTTCTCTTGAAAAGTTCATGATCCTTAATTGGCCTTTGGATCCAAAGACAGACTTAATTTTTTTCCCATGAAAATCCAAATTGGTAAGGTTATCTTGGATGCCCACTGTAGGCAAACAAAAATTATGTTAACTTGATTGTATAAGGACTAAATAGATATTAAAGTATTTAATATTAATGTATTTAAAATACATTAGTATAATATTTCTTTTTCTAATAGTTTAAAAGGATATTAAAAGCTATGAGTTACTTTTTCTCTCCTTAGAGCATTTCCAACAAGCCAAAAAAAAAAAAAAAAATGAATGACTGTATTTCAAGATTTTCTCTTCTATATAATCCTTCTTCAGATGTTTTCAGACACTAAAGAATTTTTCAAAGATTAACCTTTGGAAAATGTCTTTTTAGAGAAGAATAAACAAAGGGAAAAGAAAACTAAGTGAAATTTCCCAGAGAAACTCCTGCTAATTTACATTAATGGGTATGCAGGTCATATGGAAAATTAAACACCAAAATCTAAATTTTCAGGGCAAGGGAACTTATGCACACAAATCCTATTACCAGCTAATGGGATTTGTGTGGATTCCCAGTGACCTATTTAGAAAATTTACCCCCTGCTGTTGAAGATGAATATATCATGTGAACTAAACCCAAATACACAGTCCTACTGTTTGCTTTATCCCCAATCTGTCAAGTGATGCTGCTATGATTGTCACAGGATGCTGGCAACCAGATCAGTATGCGTATCTGACAGGCAGTGCAAAATGACATCTGTATTTTCTCTTTTAAGTTCTCTGAAACTTGTTTCAAATTTTTTAAAAAGGCTTCTTCCTTCCTTCTTCCCCTCCTCCTCCTCTTCCTCCTTCTCTTCCTTTCCTCCTTCTTGCCTTCCTCCTCCTCCTCCTCATTCTTGAATATTGAAACAAAGCAAGAATTAAAGCATTAATGTTCTGTTTTTCTCTGGATTTGGTTAGTGACTGAGGCTTGAGTTGCATCACTGCTGTGGTTGCAGAACTCTCTCTGTGATATAAACACACAAAATTTAGAGAATTATTTGAACTCTTAAGTCAGGCCTATCAGATACTGAGGTACTGAATTATTGAAGCAACCAAAAACATGGTACAGTTTGTTGTTGGTGACCCTGCATTCCGTTCTGTGCAGTGCTTCTTTTCCCAACACCCATTCTCTCTGGGACTTGGGCACTAACTACTCTCATGTCGTCCTTCAACTGGATACAGAATCACACTCCAGATGGCATTGCTCCATCCTTCAAAATGGCATGTTTCTGCTTACCAGCCAAAGACAACATCCATTTTCTCGAAGAATAAAGCTCAACTTCTTTTTTGGAACATGCAATCTGAACAAAACACAGCTAAACCAAACTCATGCACAATTGAATTATCCCTCCTTAAGTATCTAAATTTTAAATGTTTTTATAACTGAAGAATTAAACTGCTTGATAAGGATAAAACACCAGATAATATTATAAAAAATGTGGGATAGGGAAAGAGTCTGGACAAGGAATTCTTCTTAATATCCCTCACATCACCCAGGTCATCTATCTTTCAGGGTGTTACCCTTCTAAATAAATCCAAGATGGGTAAAACTTAAAGTAATGCAAAATCCGATTAATGTGAAGTATGCATAAGGATTTACAATAAAATAAGATCCTTTATCTGACCTCTTTTTTTACTTACTTGTCAGCAACTGGAACTTTTAAAACAAACATTAAAATTACTATTGGTTTGTGTATATACAGTTCTTTATTACATTTTTATTTTTTGTTTCATGTAAAAGTTGATTTTCTCTTCAGAGTTTCAGGACATATTAGCAGATACAGCCATACACGATCTCTAATTATTTTAATGTCTATTAATACACATATCTCCATGACTTCTTAAATTCACTCCTTTAAATCTGGATATTAAATCAGGAGTCACTGCACTAAATTTTAATTTTTGAACTATTTTTGGATAATTTTGTAAGGATTGGTATATTTTATGACTCTTACTCCTTCTTAAAGTTTTCCAAAATTCAAAGAGAAAATGTTTTAATAGAATAAAACTTATTCTATTTTGTAATTACCATAACGATCCATCAAACACTTTTATTTAAAAAATGTAGATTGTAAAATACTAATAATCTATTTTTTCATATACCTTAAAACATTTTGATATTTTGTAATCCTAAATATTATTTTATCTTTACTTTTCATTATTCAAAAATCATTTTCAACTATCCTGAAAACATCAAATAATAACAAGGACAAATGATTAAATCATCTAAAGGATGATACAAAAGTAAAATAAGTTGTTATTCTTCAACTTTATTATTGTATTGCCTGAAGTATTGAGTCGTCATTCAAGAAGGGATAACATAAATCTGTCAATATTTTTGTAGTCTGCTTTAACTTTCACTGAACACAGTTAAAATTCTGAATTTTTTGCTTTAGCAAAGAGCAGAAGAAGACGTTTCACAATAATTAGACAAATATAATTAACACAAAGACACAAAGACTAGCACTATGGTAATGAAATCGATCTTATAAGCAAAATCTCAGACTACAATTTTCTGATTGATAATACCTTACAAGAATTTTCTCAAACTCAAAATTGATGGATATGCAATATATTTCTAAGGCCAAAAGATAATATGGTTTTCTCATCTAGTTGGTCAATCAACAGGAAGAAGGATTTCATAATATACAATTTTTGGCAAAAAATTAGGAAATCCCATTTTGCTAGGATGTATGACTATATTATTTCATATTTTATAATGTTTTTGCCAAAATTTACTTGACATAAACAGGTTTGCTATGATTAATTTCTGATTAATTTTTCAATAAAATTAAATTAAAATTTTAATTTAAAAATTTTGCAGATTACTTGTAAAAAGACTTAAAATATTTTAAAAATGAAACAAAACTTTTCATTAGACCCAGATGATAAATGGTTGTAACTGTTTTTCCTGGAAAATTGAGGGGTAAAGCTGCATAGGTTCTAAATGAGAGAGTTAATGTGTTCTATATTAAAACTTTCTGGCAAATCTAATAAAAGTGCACTTCCTTATCTTACCCTCTGTTGTTGGCTGAGGGAAGAAAGGTCTCACAGGCTGAGCACTGCTGTCCTTAGACCTGCAGGCTATGAAAAATGTACAGGCAAGGAGCCAAAAAAGGAGAGGACAAAGATCCTGGGTGACCTAAATATTCTCTGAATATATTTGTGTTTCACATACAACTCTTCCTATTTATTTCATATGGAACATATTACTGATCAGTTTGACATTTGAAAGACAAATGCTGCCGATCAAATCACCAACTAGGCTGGTTTAAGAAGTTTTCAACAATACTTTTTTGGACCCTGCTCTCCAGTTCATCCCAGGGCAGCAACATCATCACTTACGACAGCAAAAGGATCCTTTGTTGTTTTATGAGCATGCGCCAAGCCAAAATTCCCATTGTGCACCTACATAACCAATTATCAAGATTACTATGTTGGTTCAAACACAGTGCACATGTATTTTTCCTTATTTGTAGACTTGTAATTACTTGCATTTAGCTCATATTTTTGTCTACACAAACAGCCATAAACATTTTTATTGGTTGTACACATATGAGTAGGTCTCATTTAAACTGTTGAATGAAATTTATCATTCCAGTTATGTTAACTCAAAAGCTTTGCAAAATGGCAGAGGTCTAGATGTACTAGTCCTTTTGATTATGTGGTAGCCAAACACATTCATCAGGTTCCCAATCTCGCTCACGTGTGTAGGAATCAATTTAAAATTGTTGAGGTATACTGTCTTCAGTCTGGCCCAATTTCTCAGTTCCTATTATAAATTTGTAACTTTACCATTCATGGGTTTCAAACAATAAGCTTGTTGATGTTTACAGCTATTGGTATATTATTTCTCCTTCTAAAGAGCGGCAAACTGAGAGTCTAGCCCTAGTGTCATGTCTATTACTTCTCCCCAATTCTCTTGATCATTTATGCAAATCATAATTAGCTTTTAATTTTGCATTTTTCAGTGGATGTTCTATAAGAGAAGAGATATAGGAATAAAAACCATATATTGGAAGGTACACTACAGTAAACAATACAGACAAACTTGATTTTTCTAATTGAAGAAATAATTTAGAGAACTTATTATGCATTAAGTTCTGTGCTGGTCTCCTGAGAAAGATGAAAAAAAAACGATACCAACAGTCAAAACAATATAGTGAAGTTGTCAGCATAGGAGTTTATATCATACTTTAGTATTCTATGGGATCACAAAGAAGGAAGCATCAAGCTTTCGTGGGAGTTCAGGTAAGGAGTCACACAGAGGATGACTATTATTAAGACACTACTGTTCCAATCGCATATTTATCAAGGTGGTCAATTCACTCTTTCTCCCAGTAATAGTGCATCATCCTCTCTTGCTGGACTCATTATATTTTGCTTTGGTTTTATACCAGAGCTACCTTCTGTAAAAATCAATCTAAAAATAATTCTCTTGACCCTTAGAACAAAACCATTATTTCTTTGCAAATCTCCCTTACCCAGCCTCACACTTATTTCCCAAAAAAATCTGTAATTTTGGAGGCTTTCCTGATGAAATTGCTCTTATTCAATTCATCTAAATGTAATTGTTCTTTGCTCTAACTCTTCTGTCCCTTGAAGAAATCCACATGCCCCTTCATTCCCATTTTCTCTTAATTGCCTCTTTTTTCTTTATCTGAGGCTCCATCCCTTGCAGCAGCTTAAGGAACCTGCCAATTTATCATTAAGTAAAACTTCTAGACCCGTTTTTATATTTGATAACTTATACAACACAAAAGCATAATCCCCGACAAACCTAGGTAGGGGATGATTACTATGCATAAATGCTTTAGGGTTTATTCAGATAACTCTACTATTTTTTAAACTTCTAAGCTCTTGATAGGCAAGTTGGATGAATGTTGGATTCACAACCATTTTGTACGAGTATACATTTCACTTTTCAAAGAACCGTAGTGCCATATGTAGAAAAAAAATTCACACAAAGGCAAGCTAATTAGTAAGACATTAGCCAGAGGAAATAAGCCTGGACTTTAGTGGTGACTGCCAACCTAAAAAAAGCAAACATCATTCTACCGTAAAATCCCAGAACATTCCTTTCTTTTTCTGAGGATCTCAAGATCAAAAGGAAAACATGCTGTAAAGGTAAATAGAAAACCATGTAGCCACAGCATATGTTGTTTGTGAACAGAGCTAAACAACCACCTTGGCATCAGACTTGAGCTTTTTTAATCGAAAACCAATTGTGTCCAACTAAAGATGCCTTAATGAGACAGAGCCACAAAAGGGAAGGTACATTAACACAAAACTTGTTTGAGTCAGCTGGGGATCATTATTTTCTTAGGAAGGGTTACACCTTTTGTCATTTCCTACTAGCGCTAGATGACTTTTTGAAAACATTTTTTAAAAAATTGCAACAAAACTACTCATATATGTGAATATGCCAAAATCTGTCTTTTTTTAAGTTTACGTCTTCTTGTTATTGGACAAAATGAGGGGCTTCCTTTCACTAGGGGAAGAATATATTCTGTCTTATCAAAGCTGTATTATTATTTAATTCACTAAAAATATTTGGGTGGATTTTGGCCTTTCTTCTTTAATACAAAGATCCAGAAATCAGTTTTGTTCACTGGAAGACAAGCATATAATTTAAGAGGCAAATTACACTAAACACCTTTATTCCAGTTACTACTCAAGAAAGTTTGTTCTAGTGTGGCCTCATTTGAACAAACAGTCTATTCAAAGGATTTGACCTTATTTACTAAGTCTTAGAAATAAAGAGAAAATAAGAATCCTGGAGGTAATGGGAATCATTATCAATATTTTTTCATTCCCTCCACCTTGCCTTTCACACCTTCAGGTATATTTCACCAAGGTTTTCCCTATTACTATCCTATTTCTGTACTTTTCTATTCTTTGAACATTATTGTAGTAATGGGAAAGTAATTTTTACCTCAAAGTCCAGCTGAAACAAATTTAGAACTAGAATATCTTTAGGTAGGTAAGAAGGTATAGCAAATCCCTGAATTTTTCATTGAATTAACTCCATGGTTTATAATAGCAAAGTTTTCTCATTTTGAAGCATATGATTCCTAATAACTTAGATTGGGAAATAGAAGGAGGTAGCGTGGGGTGCACACTTGAACTCTACAATGGAACCAATTTACTTAAATTAAAACAGACATTAGCCTGGTGGTTTTCTGGGCCAACACACACACTCACACACACACACACACATATCTGCACACACTCAGACACACAATGGTAAAAAGGAAATAATATGGAACATTACTCTGGGAAAGATCTGCTTTTGAATGATACTAAAACAACTTTTCTAATCTGCTTTTAAAATAGCTTAAACCGTTGAAGCTATGTACTGAGACAGCATAGTTAATAATTTCATCTTGTATTTTGTATGTACTTCTATTACCTAGCACTAAATATTTTCTGTTGTGAAAATTATTATTGTATATAATTATTTATAACTTTTATATCAAAGGGACCACTAAATGATTATATAGCTTTCTCAGAAAGTAGATCATTGTTGTATGATCCATACAACATGATACCATATACATGTTTGTATATTCAGTGTAGAATAATGCCTTGTGATGGGTAGGTGTTTCATAAATTAAATGAGGTAGCTCTGAATTAAAAATAATCATGTTAGGTTTGGGTATAGATGTCTAAATAAAAAGAAAACTGTTAATAAAATACTACCCCCCAAAACACCAATTCTCTTGACAAATTTGTGAAGTCTTACTTTGCTTAGCTTTTTGGTCTCATCAAAGAATACACACAGACTAGAATTATATGATGCCATAACTTCTTGTCTATATTAGCAATGAGATGCATCAAAGGATATTTATAATTTGTAATGTACACTATTTGAGATGTATGTTAGGTAACACAGTTTTTAAATACTTTATTTTCCCCTCCTTAGAGTATTTTTATCTTGAAGAATCCTATAATTTACTAGGTAAAATGTAAAGACCAAAAGATAGGATAAAATCAAATTAGCTGGTTTAATTATTTTTCCCACTCCTCTAAATGAAGATGCCTACACAAATAGTAACATTTTCATAAGAAACTAGAGACCTAAAAATGAAACCATATGTCCTACTGAAGCTAGTCCTTAAGCTCCGGAAATACCAATTATCTTTGTTGTTGTTTTCTTTTTTTAACTCCTAGAAACTTTGACATGGTTTTGAATTCCAGTTTGGCAACTACACTCAATTCTCCATCAGTGTTGCTTATTTCTGTGGCTTTAATCTTTTTTTTAAGTTATGTTTGATGCTTCCTCAAAGACTTTTTTTTCTGAATGAAAGAAAAAAATGTGACTTTTAGTTGATAGTTTAGTTTTGTATCTTTTTTTCACATACACAAGCTGACCATGAGCAAGACTGGAAATATCTCTGTATAAACTTGAGTTTTGTGGCTGCTGAAGAATGGTCATACATTTTTAACTTTCCAAGTTTCTATGGACTAGAATGCTATTTTGTGAATATCGGTTGACCACAAGTTATTTTCATGCCAGTTCTAATAAATAATAAAAATAATTAGAAATATAAGGCAATATACCACATTGCTGCTTCTCATTGGAAGACATCTTAAAATCCTCTTCTTTGCTAAAATTTCCTGGCTAATCTTTCTAAAGTTATCCAGTTTTGGTGTCTCTTTGCCTTTTTCAAAAATTCTGAGCCATAGCTATTCTTTCATTCAGAAATATTTACTGGCCACAATATGGGATGAGGAATATTGTTGAAGAGCTTCTATATGCAGACTCCTTAGCCTGTGTACCACTGTTATTGGACAGGAAGGGCTTTTGTTTCTCTCGTTCCTTCTTTTGCTTTCACATAAGCCATGGTGTAAGTGGCATATTTTAGAATTTCTTCTGCAAGTTACTCTTCTGTCACCATTACTGATTTCAATATTTAGTTTTCAAGTATTTTAAAGGTTTTTTTGGACATTTTAAATCAATTGTTTAACAATTTGGAAACAAGCAAAGCTAATGGCAATCACTTATATAATATATGTAGTGTTCTACAGTTTGCCATTTACTCTTCACAGATAGTAGTAGATTTAATGTTCACTAAAATTTGTGTCATTGGTTTGTTATTATTACTTCTTGTCATAGCTGAGTTAATACGTACAGACAACGGCATCCAGTTAGAATGATTCTCTGATCCAATAGAATCACTGTTTAATCCAATATTTTGATATGTGACTACATTATGTAAATGTCTTCTTGTCATCTCGCCTATCGCTGAATTACTTACTACACTGAGGCAATCTAATAAATCTTATAAATGTAGGTTTGATGCTTAACCTTTATAAGTATGTTTAAAATGTAAATCCTTTAGACTTTAATTTTTAACATATGAACATAATTATTTTGAACTTACCTCTTTCATACTTCATTCATCATGGTTATGATCATGAATCATAGAACCTTAGAAATATTAGGATTAGAGATGACCATGGTCATAACTCATTTTTAAAAGAAAATTGTGCATAAGGTGTTATTATATGCATACAACACACAGAAAGCTATCTGTCTTTTGTGCTCATAAAACCACACACTAGTCTGTCGTGTGGAGGGAATCCCATGCCATTTCCATGAGCTTTACTTGTTCTTTTGTAAAATAGTAATAATGTTATCTATCCTACCTTCTTTAGGTTTTTTTGAGGATCTGATGAGCTAATATGTGTAAAATCACTTTGTAATACATAAAAGTGTAATGAAACAAATATTCTTATAGAGAGATTTCTGCAATATTTTATTTCTAGATAGCACGTACATTTCTGAAAATTTCCATCGCCAGGTGTATATTTTTTTAAAATACAATTTTTGTGTCAAAAAAACACAAACTGACATTTAGTAATGAACAGAACTGGGAAAATAGTACAGTTTACTACCCTCCTAAAGAAACTTAGTGTGCCTATTAAATTTACTTTAAAAATTAATGAGAGTGTTGGAGTTCATAGTTGTCCCTCATTAGAACTCCAACTGGATAGACTAGAGAAAGGACCAACTGCTATCCGTAAGCCTGTTTTTCAAATTTCTGTTTCACAAAACAGATTTGAATCCCTAGCTCTTAAGGGGAAAAAAAAAAGTCTTCCAAGCTGCCAGCCGCTCAGAGCTATGTAAAGTAAAATGGAGGTGGGAGGACAAAACCTTTCAAGACCGAGCAGAAGCCGTGTAAACAGATGTGAGCACACTGAATAGAAAAGGTTGAATGGTTGCTTTGTTGCTTGCTTTCTGTTTGTACCACAGAGGGTCCTCTCTATACAAGTCTTTCTGACAGATGATGTACCACATAACTCTTAACTGCTGTAGAAACATGCAGAATCTGATAATGTGTTAAACACAGGCACCCTTAGCTTTTGGCTCTGTTTATTGTAGTGAATGTTTATTTTAATGAATGTTTCATGTAAGACCAAACATTTATGGTAATTCTGAAAGAAAATTTATAAAGAACATAACTAAGGAGCCAATGAAATTTTGCTTTTTCATCTATTGACAGACAATCATCAGCCTCAAACTCCATTGGGCAAAGAAAAATACTGTTTACGAATTTTTTAAAGTATCATTCATTATTGACAAGCATTAAATGACATCTTAGCTAAAGAGAAGGGGTGAGGTATATTTATAAAAATGTTTCTGAAGAGAAATCTTGTTATGGATGCAGACAATGTATGTTGAACTGAACTATATAATCTTCACTCTTTTCTTAAAGATTTAGGCAAAAAGGTATAGGGCATTGTTCAAGTATTCTATATATGTCCATTGATTTATTTCGTGAGGAATTGTTATTGTTGCCTTCTTGTAAAAGTTCATAGACACCAGAATTTGGAAATCTGCCCAGGTTCCTTTAAATAACCCCAGGGGACTGGCATTTTGTGATCCAAGATACCTTGTTGGGTGGGTGGTGGGTGGATGGGTGGTTGAGAGGAGGGGGATGTCTGCTTTATTTTTTATTGTACTCTTATTTTGAGTCAAATAAAATCAACCTCAGCCCCTAAGACCAGTAGTAGCCTGCAGCAATAAAGCATAAAATGTTCCTTCATAAATGTATATGGTCATATTCAACTCTTCCCCTGTAGTAGATTTTTATTTCATATGGAACAGAATAAATGAGTCTCCTGAAAGCTGGTGGATTTACAGCTTGAAATTTACTATTCTTCTAGCATGGTGTTAACTTCACTAATAAAAATGTTGTGTCTGCTTTGCAGAAATTCTCCACAGAAACAAATCATGTATATCTAGGCAAAAGAGAGGGGTATAACTTCAAGAAAAACAAGAAATAGGCAAGAAGGGAAACAATGAGAAGGTGCTCCATTTCTTGAAGGGCATATTAACCAACAATAAATATTAAAAGGGATAATCTTAGAAACTGCAGTTAAAATGTTATAATCACAGAGAATTCTCACAGTAATGCCTATATCCCTCTTGTATTTTCCAAATATTGTTCTTTCATGAGTTACTTAATTTGTGTAAGTGTGTAGCATTTTTCTTTAGAAGAAAGGAAGAAAAAAGTATATAGTGTTTGGGTACAAAAATATAGTTAGATAGAGAAAATAAATTCTAGACAATAGGGAAATTGTAGTTAACAATAACTTACTGTGTATTTCAAAATAGCCATAAGAGAAGAATTGTAATGTACCCAACACAAAGAAAAAATAAATGTTTGAGGTATTGAATATCCCAGCTACCCTTATTTGATCATTATACATTGTATACATGTATCAAAATATCACATATACCCCCAAAATATGTACAATTATGAGATATCAATAAAAAACAAATAATTTTTTTTAGGAAAAGGACGTGGTCTTCTTGAAATTTGTCAGTTTTCTATTTACATATTTAAATATTTGTGTAGTTCTTGATAGGCTTTTTGGAAATATTTAGAAGTATACTTTATTTAGGTAGCCTGCTCTAATTTCTTGTTCTGCCCTAAACTCTGACTTTGTCATTAATGAACTCATCTGATTTGGGCACAGAATCGACCAAATAAACAAAACACCAAAAACAGAGGAAAGGAGAGGAGGGAAAGCAATCGCCAAGGGAAAGAGTTTACTCTTTTCTCTGCCTATATGGAGAGCCTTCCCTTTCGTCTCAATGACAGGCCTGGAGGCCCTTCTATACATGACCGTGTCTCATGCATTCATGGGCCGTTGTGACACCACAGCCCCTTTTGTCCAAAGCCAGATAATTACTCTCTCCTTCTCTCAGCTGCCATATGGTGCAGTGGAGACCAGCTTACAAAGACAGGGAGAGTGAAACACTGAAGGAAGAAGGGAAGAAAGAAAATCAGGAGACCGCAGATGAAACTGATTTATGCTCAGTGTTAATGGGGCCAGTGAGCAAGGCGGGGCTAGGAAGTAAGAGAGTCAAGGAGGGACAAGGGAGCAGTCTGGGGAGGCGGATGTTCTTGGAATATGAAACCTCTAGACAAGCAAGCAGGCTGTTTCCTGTGAGAGGCAGGCTGTGCTTATTGTCCAAATATGGTGCTTAAAGCAGAACACTTACGCTATAGTTATTTATCATTTGTTATCAATATTAAAATTCTTTTCATTATTTCTAATGGTCAGAACCTACATTATTGTATTTTATCATAATAATAGCAGATAATAAAACCAAATATATTTGTGTTTTTATGCATATTCTCACATGCTGGCAGCATGATAATTTTTAGTAGTTTGAACAGCTACTCCCTTCATAAGAAAGTTGTCATGTACATGGTTTCTCTCCTCTTATTCATTAGATACACTCTCAAATAGTTCTGTTAACAGCATGTTTTGTTTTGAGTATTTGGGAGTCTACTTTTTCAAGAGTCTGATAAAGCTTGTCATGGCATAATTTGTGCTTTTTTTGATAAATTGCATGACTACTTCTAAAATATGGATAGATTTTTAGATTTTAAAATTAAAGTGGCCTGAACCCATAATACAAATACATGTTGTCACTTCCAAAAAAGTTTATGTCAATTATGGCAAAAAAAATTTGATTTTTCCCTCTATTTATTTTCCATATAATTTAATGTACTAGTATATTGACCATGTTTCATGAGTCATAAAATGCAGAAGTACAGCACTTTTACCACAAAAATATCTTGATATTTTTGATCATTTCTTCAGTAAAGCAGTGCAGCTGCCCAATATTTCATATTTAATCATGACCTGATAATGTGTGATAAAATAATATTATATGAAAATATTCATTATTACTTCATAGACTTCATGGCTAGTTAAATGCTCTCAAAGAACAGCGTGAGATAATTTATCATAGATTTATTTCAGATATAACTAATTATTTAACTTATTATAAAGTATACAGCCTGGCCTACTTGAAATTGTTTTTCACTTGTCATCTGGTATACCACACTATACTAATTTTATTAATGCTCATTGATAGCTACTTCTTAGTATATCTGGCTGACTTTTCTTAAATTTCTATCTTAAATGGAGTGAGCCAGGGGTCAAACTTTAGATTTCTTTTAATTTCTATCTACACTTACTCCTTTGAGGATGTTATCTAACCCAATGGCTTTAATTGGATTAAAGCCCATTCATAGGGTGACAACTCTCCATTCACATCTCTTGAATTCTGTGTGTATATTTCTAGCTGCCACCTCAACACCTTCTTGTGTTTGTCTGATGGGCATCTCAAACTTGATGTATCCAAAACTAAATTCTTGATCTGCACCCACTAAACCTGATTCTCCCATGAGCTTCCCTTATCTCAATTAGTGACAACTCTACCGTGTTTTTCTCTTAGGCTATAATTCTTGAAATCAAAGACTTTCTGACACACCACTCATCCAAGGCATCAGCAATCCCCCTTGATTTTACCTTCAGAACATATTTAGAATCCAACTACTTCTAACCAATTCCATCACTATCATTTTGGGCAACCCACTACTGTTTCTACCTTGAATTATTTTGATAATCTGTTTATTAGTCTTTCCAGTTCCATTCTTCCCTTATACTATATTCTCAATAGAGCAACTAGGGTAATGCTTGGAATACTTTTTTATGTCATTACTTGTCCTTTTGTGTATTAAAAGCCTGTGAACAATCTGGCCACCTATTACCTCTTTAACCTCTCTTAGCCCTACTGGCTTCCTTCCGATTCTGCAAATCTACTAATAACACTCCTGCCTCAGGACATTTATACCAGCAATCTTTCTGTCTAGAATTATCTTTCCCAAGATGTACTCACTTTCTGCAAGATTTTTCTTACAAGCTATCTAGGTGAGACACTCCCTGACTTTCCATTTAAAATTTCAACCCCTCCACCTAGCACACATTATTCTCCTTCCTTGTTATATTTTTCTATAGCACTTTTCACTTTCTAACTTCCAAGTTAAAAGAAAAGGGAAATAAATAATTATTTTTGTGAAAGTAGCAGCATGAGACACTAGAGTCACTGAAAATATATGGTATGTCTTCTTGTGAAGTCTAGATTACAGTTACCATGTCAAATTACTATTAGAAACAGATCATCTGGAGAAAAATAAGTGGTTTTATCCTTTTTCTGCCATATATATATATAAATATTTATCAAAATACATTGTCCATTTACTACTCTTCTCTTTTTTCACCCATTTCCAAAAAGTGAAGAATTGGTATATGTTGGATGCCAGGATCTATTCCTAAACTGAACTGACTTTAAGATAAAAAGAAAACTATAAATAAATGAGAAGAAAGTAAAATTAATATTCTATAAAGAGGAAAGTAACCGATAATTAGAAAAATGAAAGTAACAACCTAAATTTGCTTATTACTATTCAAAAAGGTAAGTTACATGAAAAAATTAGAAATAAAACATATGCATCACTATTATAAGAAAAATGTTTAGCATATTGTGCATTTTAAAAATGGTGAGAAGATAAAATTCCTCTACTTAGAAGTAGACAAAGTATCTAACTAGCTTATTTCTTATCTTCAATTCTTTTATTTTATGGTAAACATACATTATAAGAACTTGCTGTGGAAAGTTCTTTAGTGAGAAATTACTCAAAACATGGAAAGAAGATCATTTACAATTAACATAACCAAATAAAATTATCAAGAATTACTTTTACAAACTATTAATAGAAAGTCATGTTTCCTAGAGTCAATGGTTGCCCAGTTGAAATGTTTAGTTGCCACAAGAGCTCAGTAAGGTTGCTTAGTTACTCTGAGACTCTGTTTCCTCATTTTTTATATAAGACTAGTAATATCATCTTAAATCATGGTGGTGATGGTGATAATAAATACTTCTAAGACATATTCTGGCATATATAAAATGCTCACAGAAAGCACATTTATTGGTATTAATCTAATAAAATATTGAAGGATATGTAAAAAAGGTATAGAAATCACTTTTAGCTATGTTTCTCCTTTTAAAATTTAAAGTTCATGATTTTCAATTTAATTTAACATAACCTGCTCTTTATAGATTTAACTAGAACAATAAACAAAGAGGGAAACTAGTAATGGAGACATCTGGTACCTTGATCAACACTGCAATATGATTCTTGCCAAGTAAGTCTAAAAACCAACAAAATCTCTACTTAGCAGCATATAGAGACAGACTTGCCTAATCTCTACCTAAGTTTCGTCTTATATTTACAACTTGATTTCTTTAATTTTTCAAAAATGATTGAAAGCTATTTCAAATAAATCAGTACTAACTTGTTGTTGAACTCAGACACTTTGTGGCGCTTCAGTGGATGAGATGTTAAGGGAGGGGTGTGTTTTTAAATGAGCTCTTCCATTGTGCTCAGCTCTTGCCGCTATAATAAAATACCACACACTGGATGGCTTAAACAAGAGGCATTTATTTCTCATCATAAAAGTGCTGGCAGGTCCACCTCTTAGTGAGGTCCCTCTTCCAGGCTCTCAAACGGAAGGCTTCTCATTGTATCATCACATAGGGGAGAGAGAGAAAGAGAGAGAAAGAAACAGAAAGGGAGCTTTGGTCTCTTTCTTTTCTTTTAAGAAGGCTAATACCATCATGGGGGCCTCACCCTCATGACCTCATCTAAACCTAACGACTTCCCAAAGGCCCCACCTCCAAATATTATCACATAGGGTGGGGAGTTAGGGCCTTAACATATGAATGGTGGGGAGCACAAACATTCAGTCCATAGCACATTGTCAAGCAGGAGAAAACCTGAAATAAATTTATGAACTAATGGCAATTGTTACTGATAAAAATAGTGATGCTGATTTCAGATTACAGACTTGGTCCTTAGATGATTCTTTTCTTTGCTTTTCTGTTCTTTACGCTTGTAGTTATCATCTAGATTTTGCTTAATATATCCACTCCTTTTATCTGCTTGTCTAATTATTCTAAGTGCAGCACCCTAAAGCCTCTCCATGTTGCTTGAAGCAGCACAGTGACTATTTACATGTGGTCCTTCTCCTCTCTCTTCTAATAGTAGTTTCTGTTTAGTTCACTAAACTGTCTAAGCAGCCACAATCCAACCTGGGCAAATGATCAGTGATATATCTCAAAAATGATAGAAGGACTGAGTTCTAAGGTCTTGTTATTGGAGCAACTCCTGCTTGTGTCATGTAGCGTGTGTTAAGCTCTATGCACAAGTCAGTAAGCTATGCATTTTCACTGGCCTTCCCTCATTTAATATTTCTGTTAACTTGTAGGATATATATTGCTATGCCCATTTTTTAGACACTGAAACTGAGATCAGCAGTGATTAAAATACCTTGTTCCAAATGACATACCTAATATGAAATAGAGAGCCCTCCATGCTGTGACTTCAAGTCCAGGCAATTCCACTAAAATAAGCTTAATATCAAATAGGACTGATAGATGATAAAAATGCTATTTTATTTTGACAAAAATCAGATCTTCAGTCATTTGGAAGGTTGGATGCTACCAGTGCATTACAGGACTTAAATTTGGAGCTTCTGTTTCCTTTCTGCATATTGTCCTCCCATAGAGCATTCTGGCCTTCTTGGCTTCCTGAATATTAATTTCAGTCATATATTATTACATAATGTACTATTTAAATAACAATGCAACAATAAATTGATATATTGCAATAAGAGTTTGAATCCTTGGCTATCTTTAATTTCACCTATCTTTAATTGTAACTTAAAGAAAGGCCAATTGAACTAAGTCTTAAAAGTTAAAGAGAGCTGGTTTTGTAGTGCAGACAAATGTTATTATACAATTTATTTGAGGGAAATGCCCTCTCAACTTCCTTTTGACCCAGAGGGACTCTATCTCTTTCTGTTTTGTGCTTGTATGAAAAATCAGCCTCTTTTATTCCTCAGATGTTTCTGGGAACATCACAACCAGTTCTGCAGTTCTTGAGTATTTCCTCCTGATTAAGGAATGAATGGATAGAAGATGGGAAATGTAACGAAGAAATTAAGTGGAGAAAAGAGTAGCAGAAGCAAAGGGTTTGACATACAACAAAGAACTGTGGTTTGAAGGTAGAATTCTAATATTCGAATCCTAACTCTGGCATTTACTAGTAGTATAACC
Source organism: Cheirogaleus medius (assembly GCA_008086735.1). Lineage (NCBI taxonomy): Eukaryota > Metazoa > Chordata > Mammalia > Primates > Cheirogaleidae > Cheirogaleus > Cheirogaleus medius. Next base: position 16,306,274 of record VBSM01000483.1, read on the forward strand.
TGCCTCTTTGAACCTCATTGTCCTTGTGTTCAAAACAGGTACATTAATTGCATTTAGAATCCTCCAAAATTTTTACAATGCTCAAATTCATGTAGTCTTTGTGAAAATGTGAATGAAATATAATAAATGCTCTGTCATTATTAGTTTATTTTCTTCTTGTGCATGTACTTATTTTCCCAATTAGAGTATAAATTCCTTTAGATGAAGGTCTCTATTTTAACATTCTTTAGCAACAAAGTTTAGCATGGCATTTCTAAGATAATAGTCATTCAGTAAGAAAAAAAAAACATGGAAGGAAAAAGAGAACAGATGTTTAGAGAGGAAAGGAGGGTCCACTTGATAGGATATTTTCAGTAGATGACTCTGAGATTTCTCATCTTTTGGGCAGTGTTTTGCTTAGTTGAATATAGAATAGTTGTGACTGCAAACTTTTCAATCAGTAAGATTTTTTTCCCCCAACTTGCTCAATAATGGATCCAGTTCCAGAGAGTAGCCTTTTTCCCAAACTGTATATTTTCTTCTCAATTTATATAAAATAAAAATAAAATGGGAATATTTGTGCTATTTACTGAGAGACAAGGATTCTCATACTACATCATAAGTCACGCACACATACATATACACACACACACATGCATCCCACACTTCAAACTTTTGTGTTAGTAAATTGATTCTTTACAAAAATATAATTGGAAATCCAAGACTTATTGGGGAGACTCAGAAATTAACTGAGGTGAAATAATTGCTTTCGTTTTCTTCTGTTTTTCTAAAAGGGCTGACACATGCTGAGATGAGGAAATATGACCTCCTACACGTGTTTTCCATGAGGAATATGTTTGCTGTACAGCCACTGAGTAAAAAGCAAGCTTCATTCCCTTGCGTGCAAAGGTAATTTAGAAAATGAGCCAGAGGAGTCAGGACTGCTATTTCTCAGTCTGCTTTAACCGCTGACAGACTATTTTTACACCAACTGTGGAGATGTTCAGGTGAGGCAGACACCCCAGAGAATACTGGGGAAACACTTTCACATGGGTAATATGTTATGCTTACTCACATATTCTAATAATATAATTCTTGTTTTGAATTTAAACAATTTTTATGCTATTTGGTGTAGTGCCTGAGTCTAATCCTGCTTTCACCATCCAGACTTCTCATAAAGAACACCTCGTGAAATTTGCCCTTCACCATTGCTCGAATTCAATTAAGGTGAAACTTTCTTTGTTCTGTGTTCTGATGAACTCGCTGGGATACCACTTTCTCTGACAAATACCCAGGTATCTTAACGAGGTGAATATCACTACTTGTTTAATTAACTTTCATTTTGGAATTCTGGAATTCTGGCATTCACATAATGGGAGTTTCCACTAGAATGTCTTATGAAAAAAGTGCTGTGATTAAATATAGAGTAAAATTGTCCCTGTATAATGCCATAGTTGAGGGTATTGAAGATTGTATATAGTTCTTTCAATGAAATTTATTGTGAAATTATAAACTAACAGTCACTATTCCAATGAGACTAAGTTGTTAAAAGAACATCTTTAAGCAGACTAAATTAAACAGAGTTTAACTGAGCAAAGAATGACTCTCAAATAGGGCAGCACCCCCACCGCTTCCCCCAGTCAGAAAAGGTTCAGAGACTCTGGTGTTGCTGCCTGATGGGTAGAATTTATGGACCGAAAAAGGAAAGTGACATAAGGTAAATGGAAGTGACGTGCAGAAACAGCCAGATTTGTTACAGCTATGAGTTTGCTTTATTTAAACATGGTTTTAACAGTTGGCCACCTTTGATTGGCCGAAACTCAGGGATTGGTACAAGAGTAGGTTGCGCTCTCTTTTGACATCTAGTTAGGTTACAGTTCACTATGTATGGAGAACCCTTTAGGCTGAACTTAAAGTATGTCAGGAGGCTGTATTAGGCTAAACTTAATTTAACAAAGTATAGTTACGTTTATGTTTTGAAAAAAACATACTTTTTACTGTATCTTACCTTTACTTTATTTGGAAAACTAGAAGCTGTCTGAATAGACTGATCCAAAGCCCAAGTGGGATGCAATTTATTATTCATAACAGTTCTTTGAGCTTTAGATTACTAAAAATAGTTCCTAAAATTCTTTAGCAATTTAGTGTTTTGGAAAGAGATCTTTAGCTTAAAAGATGCTTCTACTGAATATCAAAATATAGTATCTATTGCTAACCCAAGCAAAGAGGCAAATGTCCTCTGGGTGTTTAAATACTTTATTATCTATCATTTATTCCTTTGATTATCTAGTTCCATATAGGACTTTTAAAATACTTTAAATACAGAAGAAGGAACAAACATTTTCTTTTAAAATGATGTTGATAATCCCTTATGCAGGTACTTTTTCCTCATGAACACACAGATAGACATTTATACAGTTGTGTTAAGTGCCTGAAATGTAAACACATTTTATCTAATTGGTAAAATCAGCCACACTAAGGAATTTTAAAAGTGAAGGTAGTTTGGCATGTGAAAAATCACATCAAGCATTTGTGTAACTTTTGAAAGCAAACAGCAACTCAATTGTAGTTATATTCCTTTAACATCATTTTCATTACTGAAAAGGAGATCAATAATATATGTTTGAATATATGTAGCATAGTATAAATGTATACCTTTCAATCTCACCTTTAATGCACTGAAACTAAACTGAACTCCGGATTAGCATATGTTTGATGTCTCATTAATTGAAAGATTTTTATAACTACTAGCCCAAAATTATTTTTCTCTCTTAGACATTGAGATAAAACACGAACCAAGTTCTTCAGAGAATTGAAATTATTAAGTCATTGCGATTCATCCAACTTCCGCCCAAGTGGCAGCCATTCTTGACTAACCACCTCCTCCCAACAACTCCAAACCAGAAACAGATTTTAAAAATACAAACCAATGATTTAGAATGCGATTCATTTCTCATACAATATAAATCTTCTAGAAATGTTGGAAATGGTGGTTCATGAGAAGGGGAATTGTTTTTCATAGGCTTATGGCTTTTAATGTTGAAACTGAAGCAGAGCAATTACATTCTTCATAAAATTACAATTTAGTGACTTCTGACCTTTTCCTCATCCGGTCCCCAAGTATTCTTCATTCCAATAGCAAGAGCATAGGGGGAAAAAAAAGATCCACATTTACAAGAATTTAGCTTCTGGCAAGCATCATTTTAAAGAATTCACTTCCTGGCTCATGGTTTACATGACCTGTCTTCCCGCTTATTTCTCCTCCTCCACCCTTCCCCCGCTCCTCTTCATAGCAAGCTGAATTTTAACTATTGCATTCACTGCTGCTTTCTGCCTCCTTTGCTTTCTATTTTCACATCCATGGGAATGGAATCTGCTCAGAACTATCAGGTCAACACTGCCGCCCCCACTCACCACCACCACTGTTACTGTACCAGCCACTTTTAACTTAGAGAAGAGTTAGCATAATTAATTCACTCACCAGTGAAAATGCGTCATCAATAATTAGCTGATTTAATCTCTGTATTGTGTCTTTGAGTATTTCTTAGTTTTAGAAGCTGTTTTTTCTAAAGAAAAACTTGATTTACGCTAATGTCTATTTTTTTTTTTTTGCGGGGGAGTCATAAACATATGGTTCTACTCCTAATGAAGGGTTTATTTTATTTCATTGTTTATAATGCTAGTTCATATTTCTTATACTCCATTATTTTAATAATGAAAAATTCACTGGTAACAATAAGTACACAAATACAGAATACTTCATTGCTGTAATTGCGATGTATATTCTAGTTCTTCGATATTCTTTTTCTATGTCCCTAATCAGTTGCATGGTCTGTCTATAAAGTGTTTATGTTATGTTTCTATATTTTCACTTCTAAAAGATACGTTTGATCCTTTTTTTACCTCAAACTCTGCCTCTTTCTATTCAGTGTTTTGCATTATTGTTTAACTTAATTCTGGCAGTACTTTAACAATTATAATTATAAATTATAAAAATGTATTTTTTATTGTTCCATTATCTCAAATTCTTAGAGAACTAATCTTTTTACTTCTGTTCGTTGACTTTACTTCATGGTATATTGCTTCTCCTGTGGTAGAAACATTTATACAGAGATATTTCAAAGGATTTCCCTTTTTCCCTTGAAAATCTCCATTGCTCTGGATTGTGAAAGTATCCCTACAGAGTCACTTTGCTTTTTTTTTTCTTCTTTTTTTCCTACTAAGTAGCTAAGTTTGATCTCTCCTAGATAAGTTTATATGGCTATTTATTGAATTTGAGTTTTGATGTCATGTGATATTGTAATTTTAAACCTACTTCCATTCAAAGATTTGGTTTTGATTTTTCACAGCAGATTTTTTTCCTACATGGGGCCATGAGTAGACATAATCAGCCTGCTATTTTATGGGTCAGTGGGTAATTTTTTCTTGTCCTTTGTTTGAGAAGACCACATCCATTTTAGGGTACTGGCTTTTTGCATGTGTCTCAGTTCCAGGTCCATGCCTCCTCTGCTGTTAAAGACCCAAAACCTGCAGCCCCTAAGATTAGAGTCCTTATTAGATCAGATAATCCCTGGACTATTGTAAGTTTATACATACTTAGTAGCTCCTTCATCCTGGCATCTGTAGATTTTGTTCTTTCTCTAGAGCTAGCTTCTCCTCTCTTCTCTTTTTTGATACTCTCTCTCTCTCTCTGTCTCTCTTCTATTTTGTTTATTATTTTATTTTTCTGAAGTAAAGGAGGGGCTCAGGGCAACACATTTGTGGATATCCCTTAACTCTTTTTGACTGGACTATTTCAATTTATCCAACATTTATTCTCTTCTCCATCCTCTACCTTCTCCAGTCCCTGACAAACTGATTTGAGTTTCCTGTTCTTAAAGAATACCTATTAGTATGCCAAACACCCAAAATCTACCTTTGTTATTTTTTCTAATCTTTTAAATAATTTGTGAGGCCAAGTTTACCATGGGGATGGTTATAAAGTTCAATACACCTACAAAAAATGTTTTAAATAGAATATTACATTCCTTCTCAACTATGAAAATAATCATTAAGAAGGTGATGCACTAAATGGCCATATTAGGAAGGAAAATTATTTACAGCTGTGACAGTTGAGATTCTACATCAAATTAATGATTAGCAATTACTGCCTCTTTAAAAACTGCATTCAAATTTTATGGACTCTCGGGAAGATTATTTGGAAGTATCTCATGGGTGGCACAACAGAAGCTATTTCTAAATCCTTAGAAAGTGATGTAATATTAACTCTTTGTTACCTATTTTAAAAGAAAGAAACAGGGAAGTACCTAATCTAAAACATTTTAGTTTGTTATATATGAAATTGATTGATCTTTTACACTTCTTGATGTGTTTTCTCACCATCCAACTTTAAATTAGGTTGCATTTCTTGAGTACGCATATCCCTGTTTGGAGGAGGAATGAAGTCTGGCTGTAGTCTCAACTGAGACAATCAGCCACAGAGGGAAAAATGCTCACCAGTAATGTAATCAATGAGACTCTATGAAGATGAAAATGGGTTTGATTTTTCTCTTTGATATAGGCTTTTTCCAAGGATATTTCATCATTCTGCACAGTAGCTTGTATTTTGGGGGCTCATTCGTAACTCATCTAGAGCGTTGTACAGTTTTATTCATAGTAATTTAGACAATGATTTAACATGTATGGTCATAAGATATTTCTAATTTATAAACTTCATATTTACAACAATCATAAAAGTCAGATACAACTTTTTAGCATCATTTTACAGATAAAGAATCCTGCCTACAATCACACAGCTGGGAAGTGGTATGGTCAGGATTCGACCCAGGTGTTTTGCTTCCTGACCGTCTGCACTGGAGCACTGTGCTGTACTGTTTGCCTGGTGCAACGGGTCATTTAATTACAGGAGCAAATTGCAACTTCCTCTAATGAATTGAATGATTTTGCCTCCAATTTAGATTCAGGTCTAGTCTTTGTGAAATCTTTCTGATGAACAACTTCCTGATATGATTAATTGTATCTCTGTTAGAATTGTTTTATTAAACCCAATATTTCCAAAAGCACTGAAAAAAAAATCCATTATCAAAGTAATCTCTTGATGCAGGAAAATAAGTTTGCTATTGATTCTCCCTTAACATATGTCACTAGTGAAATGCTGATTAGAAAACTTAGAAATTAATCCACGAATGCGATTAAAAGAAAAAAAAGGTTAATTGTGTTAATGCACATTCTTCTTTGTAATATGCAGATGTTCAGAAAGTAATTGAAAAAATAAATTTTATCTCTCCAACAGATGAAATGTACTCACTATAAGTTGTTCCCCCTGCTGCAATTTTTAAGGGCTTTTAATTTATCTGATTGTAGGGGTTGGGAACCGACCAACTAGTATGAGAAACTTCTCCAGCTAAATGGAAGAAAACATCTTTCCATAAAGTCCAGTTTTGAGTTTTGTCATAAACTCTTATGATGAAAAATAAATAACAGTCACTATGCCACATCTATGTGTTTAAAATTACCAATTTTAATGTTTGCAAACATGTTTGCCATTATAACATAACTCAGTCTACATAAAATATTATTCAGATTCCCTAAGGAAACATTTCAAAATGTGCTATGTTTTAGAATTTTTCATTTCCCAAAAGGTAATTAGAAGAATGAGGAGTAGAAAAATGGTATGCTTGGTAAATCTTTGAGTTTCACACCCCCATCACCCATTTTTGCATTTAAACTGATCATTTGCTGGAAGCAGATGGGTAATAGGATGAAAGTTTTCAATATGGTGTGGTGGGGATATATATTTCCAGACACAACATGAGAGAGCACAAAGTGGAATTCTTAATGTGATTAACAAAGAGGCATGGAATCTGCTATCAATCTTCCTTGTTACTGTCATAGCACTTCCCAGGACCGTTAGAGAAACTTTACAATAGCTGAATGCATGTTACACATACAGATGAGGAAATGCCTTGGGCAGTATAGAACAATTTTCTGCAAGTCCATGTTTTGAATTTCTGCCTTCTGAGTCACCACTATCACTCTGAAATTCTCATCTTGGAAGTCCTCCTACCTTAAGGTTGATATAGTGAATAAAGGCTGTGACACTATTCCATAATCATATGAACTGCATTTGAAAATTTTATCCTGAATGATATATTTCACAGAGATTAACACTAAATTCCAAGATAAAAGTTTATTTTAATCTTTTTTGTAACAGAACATTTTTCTCCCTGGGGCTTAGGAAAATCCCTATTCAATTTCAATTTTCCTAAGTATAGAAAGAAAATAAAGCATATTTCAATTATGAGAATTTTATTTTATTGATTTTGACACAATTTTACCTATAAACTCTTAGTTTGGGTAGATATTACTTTCTGGTTCCAATCAGAACCATAGTATTAAAGGAATGATTTTAAATGCCTAAGGTTTCCTGAAGAAAGTCTTAAAATGTTGATGGATTATCTACACAGGGATTATCTACTAGGCTTGCATTAGTAATAGACTAGGTTCCTATTTAGCTAGGATTACTAGTTCCAATCTGGAAGAGAAAGAAGATGAGATTAAGAGCCTCAGTGGAGGGTCTGGTGTTCATTCAGAGAGATGGAAAATGAAAATAAATGAGTGACAAACAAGATACAGTTAGGTGAAATAGAGAAGCTGATGGACACCATCTCACTTAACATTAATAGTCCACATGAAGTAGAAGGATAGAAAAATTTCAAAATGTATATGGGAGCTTAGGCTAAAATTTGGAGAATTGTAAAAAGTTTGAAAGAGAAAATATTGAAATTGGGAAATCCTAAACTGAATTCCAGCTCAATAATGGAAAAATAGAAAGTTTATTTAATAGTAATGCATACCTGAATAAGATCCCAGAGCTTGGATTTGTAGTGTATCCAATCAATCTCTTTTTGTATAGCTTTCTCCCTCAGTGCTCAGAAAATCAGGAAAAGAGTTGAGAGACTAAGGGGGAAGTTATGACAAGACAGAAAGACCTTGAGGATTCTGGAGTCCTGCAGAAGCAAGGAAAGGAGTAAAAGTCTCTGGCTTGCTATTAGACTGAGGACAAAATTCAGCTTATGAACATGAGAAAGCTCAGAATAGTAAGTAGAGATCAGGAAAGGAAATTTCAGAAATTATGATCTTGGAAGAAGAAGTGATTGGAATAATGACAACAATAAATGTGTGGCCTTTTTATACCATAAACATTATATCTTTGTTGAAATTCATAGACATTGAGAAGTCAAGGAAATATAAGGTCTGGTTATGAAGTTACCATATTTAAATAAGGTTTGATATTTATTTTAAATATTATACTTATTTACAGAGTTCCAATTCTAATTATCAAGTACATGCTTGAGTATTAATTTCACTCAAAGGATATTTGAAGGGCACAAACTTTTTTTCAGGCATCTTGTTTCCATTTAAGGCATAAAACCAGTCCAAGACATTCCCTAGTAGAGGAGAGTCTTCCCAAATCAAAAGTTATTAGGTGTATGGGGATTACATTTTTTCTTACCTAGGAAGAGAAAGAATCAGACATTTTTTTAGGCTTTTTAAAAAATAATAAAATTATCCTTCCCTTTAATTACATCTTTTTCATATCTCAACCGCCTCCAAAAATATTGGCTATTTGTTTGCTTTTTATATTCATTAGTGACCATTTGGTAAGTAATTCGCCTTCTTTACATATTTTTTTCTTTTTGCTCTGATACTTTAATCCAGCTGATATCTTTCAACACATAATGAAAAACAGCTCTGCTTTTTCCTGGTTTCCTTATTTCTGAGTACTATGGCAACGGATGCTAGTCGACTAAGTAAAACTTGAAAATGTCACATTACTCTTCATTCTTTGATGAATGCACATGCATGAATATAGCTCTATGCAAAAGCAATTAAAGGCAGACTTAAAAGGCACCATAACCAAAGTCACCCTCAGATGATATTCCCCAGGTGGTGTATTCAGAGCAAGCCATTCCCGGTATTAAAAAGACAAGTCTTTTTGTCTCTGAGAATGATTAGCAATCACTTAAAAACATTTCTTATGAAACAAAATGATTTCTATAAATAAATCTTAATTCCAAATCACTGAATTCACTCAAAATGTATTTTTCCTCCAAAACAAATGAAAGCCCTCAAAAACATAAAATGAGGAAGAAACAAATAGACAAATTATTTAACACAAATATAAATTACAACATGAACCTAGTTTTGTTGATATATAAAGCAAACACACACACATGATTTTAACTTACTTAATTTTAACAAGAAGTTGCAATACAAAAATATATTTACAAATGTTTTGTAGTATACTGGAAAATATATGCCCATGAACTAGAGGTTGATTCTATCTTTATTTAATAATCTACTCCCCAAAATGGCTATATAGAATTCTAATATAAGCAGTAATACTGGATATTCATTATTTTGCATTTAAATAAAAATAATTCTCTATAGTTATAATGAGTATATGTGCTTTGTCATAGTCTATATGTATTTTCTGGTATTGCTTTAATTTTTATTGATGATTTTATATTAACTAATATTTTCATATTTGTATAGGGTGCTATATAACAAAATGCATTCATCCACCATTGCTTCATTTCTATTCCAAATATTTCAAACAAAATCTGTGCCATGTATTAAGAGCATGTTTTATTATTTATATTTTACAGTTAAGGAAACCTATATTTGAAAGCTTAATATTTGAAATCACAAAGTTATAAAGTAAAAAAGAAAACAAAATGTTACTTAAGCTTTCTGATTTTATATTAAGGCTTTCTCATCATATTATGTCTTCCAAGTATTAATATATAATGTAACTAAATAAAACTTCTAAATAGTCAATATTCCTTAGAATAATTGAAACTGTTAAATAAAAGTATTCTAAAGTGGCCAGTGATGAAGACAATCAGAGATTATAAGCTGTCACATTGTTTGACATGATCCCTGGCTATGCAACACAGAAGTCTTTTAAGTCTCTGCAAAGCCATATCTGAAAGAAGCAGAAGCAAAGTAGTGACAAGTCTACCCAAAACTTGCTCCCAATTATTAATTAATTAATCATGTTTCATGGGACGGAATAATAAAGGGTACAATACATTTAAAGTTACTTTTTCATATAAATAATTTGAATGTATCAAAGAATATCATTCTATTTAAAGTCAGCAATTGAGTACTACACAAGGGAGCTAAAAGAAAATTTCCTTCTGCTAATTAATCCCTACTGGTCCAAGGAAAAACAAAAAGCTTAAAGTGAGTCTACAACAGTAGCTTAAAACATGGAAATTAGGGCAGCTTCAAAATGCAATCATTCTCTGAAGGAAAAGGTCATAAATGAGGTTCATGTAAGTGTAGCTTAAAATAAACAGTCTGAACTTCCAAAAGGGATGCATTTTGGCCAAACAGTCACTTCAGTGACCTACCAGGAAGCTCATTAAAAAGAGTGCCAAGACTCACTCAAGAGGCAGTAATAGTGAAGGGGTTAAGAGTGTGAACTCTGAAATAAAACAGATTGAGTTCAAAGCTCAGCTCTGCCAATCTCTACCATGCAGACTTAGTGAAACATCTTAACCTCTTGCATCCTAGTTTCTCCATATGTAAGATAGGAATGATTATGGTAATCTATATCATGGGGTTGTTGTAGGAAGTAAATGTGTTAATAGAGTGAAAACAAATAGATAAAGTACGTGGGCTAATCAATAAAAATATCTTCAGGCAATGTAACACTCTGGAGATAGTCAAATTAGTAGAGTAGCTGTCAGCAACTGATATTCCTGATGTTTCCTCAGTAACTCCCCACTAGCCTGCAAAGTAACATTAAAACTATTAGATGGCATGAAATGCATTTTGAAATGTACACCTATTTCAGAAATAGAGAAAAATGGATTTGAGTGTATGGAAGTAAATATGAATGGCTAAAATACCATAATCAAGATTGGAACCCAAATAAAACATTGGAAAAGAGAATTTGCAACAAATAAGACAAAGAAATTTGAGCATCTTTAGTATATGAAACGCTTGGTAAGTCAGTTAAAATAAAAATAAATTCATGAAATGAAGAAATGCTTCATAAAATCTGAAATACAAATGGGCAAAGAGATATGAAAACATTGTCAAGCTTCTTATGGATCTAAATAAAAGTAAACTTTAAAATCACTCTAAGAAAGGACTACCATCATTACAAATGACAAAAATTAAAGAGACTGAGAACCAACAGAGAGAAAAACACAAAACACTCTCATATTTTGTTCTTAGGAATGTAAAATTGGAATATCCTTTTTAATTGGCAATTTGGCAAAATCAATCAATAATCTAAATATGTGAATACCATTTTACCCAGCGATTCTATTATTAAAACTTTCATTTAAAATTACCATCATTACAATGTTATTTATAGTGTTGATAGTTTCAAATACATGGAAACAAAGTAAGAATACTTTTAGAGAGGATTGATTAAATATATTGAAAACTAAATATATATTAATGCAATAAAGTATTGCTATCCTTAAAGTAATGTTATAAATCTGTAGGTATTGACATGAAATGTATGACTTTTTAGTATTAAATATTCAAAATAGGTAACAGAGTTGTGTAATATCCCATTTTTCTTAAAATACAAAATAAGAGAGAAAAAAGACAGGTAGAGATATAGAAAGGAGGGAGAAAGGGAGAGCAAGAAAAAGAAAGAGACAGAGAAAGGAAAGAAATAGCAAAATTGGATTGATTAGACGTACATGATTTATGTTTTCTTCTTTATACTATGATTTGCTTTCAATATTTTTAATGAGAACTCATATTGAGTTGAAAATAAAACCACTTTCATTAAAAAAGGATAAGGAATATGTTGTCAACAGTTTTCCTAAATAAAATAACCTCCTGAAACCTAAACTATTGGAATATGGCAACTCTGCTTCAGACCAAACAATCTCAATATGGTAGCTTAGAAGGAACAAAATAGTGTCTACTGTGTTTCAGCTACTGTGTTTCAGCTTTCAGTGATCTTTTAAACCACAATATAAAATGATTCATCTTCCTGGAATGTCATTTTGCTCACAGATTTTGAGGAAAAATGATTTTTTGGCCATTAAAATGCTTTTGTAAGATATGAGAATCATGTCTCAAAAAATACCTATGCTTCAGCATTTTTCCAATATGTTCATTATCAAGACTTCGAAAAAAAGATCAATGAATGGGTACTCTTTAAAAATTTTCTATTTTTAGACACATTGATGATAAAAATAGAAGTAGTTTTAAATGTCTGCTTTCCAACACATGTAGGCTTGCTTAACAAAATAAATATTACTAGGCCAACTATTTAAATGGGTTTGAATGATCACTTTTTCTCACACAGACACAAAAAGAAACAAAACCATAAAAGTATTTTCTTAAAAAACTGGCTCAATGTAAATGAAATCATGTTAATGGAAAGGAGAGATTAAAAAATATTATATTTAGAGAATTTTATTTTTCAAGCTAAAATATTCTTGCAGGTAGCAACTACAGAAAATTAAGTTGGAGATATGAACAAAGAAAGTGAATTCTGGAGCATATGAATTATTTGAGATGCTTAGTTCATTTATATATTTAGAAAATATGTAATTGTTAGTCATCTTTATTCTCAGAGAAAGGGTTTTGACAGGTATATCCCAGAAATAAGAAAATAGATGGAGTGACTAGTGAATCAGAAGCTATTTCTGTATGGTATATAACCAATCAGTTTTTCAGGATGTAATTACTCTGAATGACTACTTCACTTTAAAACATTTAATTAATTTTTAGCCTCTTTGAAGCTATTATAAACATATTACTATACAAATGATACACTAATGTTGATGGTGGGAGCTAATATTTTAAGATCTTGCTAGAATCAAATCTTTGGCATTAAAAAGGACTGTGCATATTCTCTGTGACTTTTTCTAATTGTCTCTCACCAAAGTTACATTCATGAGATATTTGCTGGATGATTTAGCAAGTATGGAATAAATAAATAAATTTATCTTACCCATGCCCTATCATCTCCAAATCATCTCATGCAAACTTGCGCTACCTCACCTGCAGCTTTTGGTGCAAGTTAGAAAATCTGAACTGACCTAAATTTCTTACTGGTTCAATGTGAAACAAATGTGAGCAAATTGGTCCTTTTCGTTCAGAACGATATATAATCCAACTAATATTAAACTGTTTTGTAAACCTGAAGATTAATATGAGGCTCTTTCAATAGAGTATTTTTTCTGTTCCCTTCTTATTCCTTTGTATCTCATAGTGAGTACAGCAAGTAAAGTCACTTAATAAGTGTAAGGCCTAAACTTTTCTTGCAAATAGCAGATACTGTTCTCTCCCACATCCTTTTTCACCTTTTCCTAGACTTATCAATTCTCTACCACTTTGAATTAAAAATCAAAAGATCTAGCTAGCTGTGAGACATTAGGCAAGTCATTTAATGATGTTAAGCACCCCTATCATAAAAAGAATTAAGTATAACTAGATTCCAGAGGTCTTAGCAAAATTAATTGACTCATGTACTTGAAAACACTTAAATTGTAAAGAACACAATAACTTGGAAATATCAGTTCTTTCCTTTGTGTTTTCCTTATTATTTCTAATGATATAAGCATTATTTTTAGAGACTTTTTTAAAACTTCTGTTGTGTACCACCTCTATGGTACTTACAAAGCTATTCAATATTTTACTCATGTGTAAGACTGTAGACAGAACATGACATTTCATTCAGAATTACTGAATGAAACAATGCAACCATTGTCTATTCCTGGGTTTTCACTTTAGCAAGTTGCTTATTGAGAGGAATGCTTTCATGTGAAAAATGACTGGACTTTTATCAGTTATGCTTCCACAAAGAATATTGAAAAAGCAAACCTTTAAAAATGATATGGGTTATTTATAACTTCCTGTATTCCTTTCATCTTAATGGCAACACAATATATGATATTTTACAACCCTTGTAATTTCCATTATCAGTCTGCAACTCTGCATTTCTTTCTTTGTTGACTCATATATTTTCAAATTATTTATTCATCCCAAGGTATATCCATGCAGTTGAAAGAAAAGAATAATGTCAAGGCTGAGCATGAGAAAAAGTGGCTCTGTAAAAGGCACATAAATCTCCCCTTCTTTTCCTCTTTACATCTCAAATTAGAATAGTACCAAAGTTTTAGAATAACTTCTGAAAATACGAAAAATACGATGATTTCTGTGAATTAAGAGTCCATCTTGCACAATAAAATGTCACTGGCTTTTCTACTTTGCAAATATTAATTCTACTTCATTTTCTATCACAGGAAGTTTTTATAACTGTGCCATAAATAATTATGTTTCATCATTTTTGAGATTTTCCATGGAGTCTGTGATTCTTCTCCTTTGAATTTTTATTTGTTTTTATAGATTTAGCATTTCACATGAATTTTTTTGAGGACTATCAGGATGTCTTTATTTTTAAGACTATTGTTTCTATAAACTCCCCTAGCTTTTATTTTGTTTGTTTCTTGTTACAACTGGCTTCATTTGATTATTTTAATTTGTTATCCATGCTCTTGAAGGTCACCATCTTCAAAGTTATTTCCTTGAGGACTTTCCAGTTTCACATATTGTATTTATATGACTATAATTCACTTTTTAAGATTACCTAATAATACTGTTATAATGCTCAGTTACAGAGTGTTCAAAAAGTATCGGCTCCTAGAATTGTTTCTGTGCATAGCTATTCTTTGGGAGGAAGACTCAGCCAGCACACTGGCATTAAACTGACTCTGGAATGCAAATGAATTAGTTTAACTCTCTATTTACTATCTTCATAACACAGAGCTGTATATTTTCTATCAATAGTACTAACCCACATTTGACTATCCTTAGCATTATGATGCTCCCCTTATGTGAAGCTAAAATAATTTTCCAGTCACATATATAGTTTAAGTATTTATATACATACCTAAATCCAAATCTAGGCTATTTTCTAGTTTTTAACAAGCAACCAATGTGTAGATGAACAGGGCAAAATAAAAAGACATCATGTAAGGAAACTAGCTAATACATACATTCATATGTATGTATCAAGGGATACAATGTACATCATAAACTTTCAGGTAAAGGAAATCATGCATAGAAACAAACCATTCTTACAGGAAGTGGATTTTATATGAAATTTAAAAGTCGTTACTATTAGGAGACAGCAAAAAGAAGAAGACCATTGGATTCCATGTAACTAACAGTTATTAAACAACTATCATGTACAGGACATTCAACTAGAAAATAAAGTAAATGTAAAGGTAAAGAAGATACCACCGTCTGTTCCTAAGAAATTTATGGGAAGAATCAGAGGTGCCACAATACACTGGATTGCATGTGGTACCATAATGAAATCTAATGTAGAGAAATGAAACAAATGCTATAAAAGTAGGAAGAAGAAAAAAAAAATAATGACGACCTAGAGAATCAGAAAAGGCTGGAGGTGGGTGGACAGATGAGATCCTTACCAGAAGAGATGGAAGAGATGTTTAATTTAAAGGCAGTGGTGTGAACACAGAGACAAAACTAATGATATACAGTGTATACTTAAGAATGATGAGAAATCATGTGTGCCTAAAATACAGTGTGTGATCGGCATGAGATTCAGATCAGATTATGAGGGAAAACTTGCTTGAGAATAACATTCAATAATATTATAAAAATATCTATATGAAATGTAGGTTCAGAGATTTTAGAACAGGGAAGTTAATGATAATAATTATGATTTAAAAATGCCATTCTGGAGTCATATGGGGGATTGAATGAAACACTGTGAAAAGGGAATGTATTAAAGATACAACTACAGTAATCTAAATGAAAATAATGACAACTTACATAAGAAAAATAGCAGGATACAAAGAGTAATTAATTTTTCAGTTGATTTTAAAATAAGAATGAATAAGAGGAAATATTTACATGCAACTCTAAAATTTCCAGCCTTAAGGACCATGATGGGCAACTGAGTATGCATGGGACATAGCAAGGAAAAACAACTTTCATTATAATTGATAGTTGTTATTTTCTTTTCTTCTACCAAATGCTGAAACTATTAATGCCCTTGCACTCCTATTAAGATCAGACTATACTATTCCTGGCTCAATTCTTACTGGAGTATATTTGCAAGTAGCTTCAGTCTCCAATCTTTGCCAAGTTCTTAAATGAAAGCATGAAGTCACCGTTATAAATTCAGGAATTACAGTCTCTTCAATAAATGGTAGGCCTGGTTCGCTCTTTGAGTTTCATTTGATGCCAGTTACTCCAACCATATAATGTCTACAGAAATAATCACTCTCAAATGCCCATGTTAAAAATTACCAGAGTTATTACTACATCTGCTTGGGCTTCTAACTTTTCCCCTTACTTAGTTTGTCTAGAATCTTGATTTATAATCAAAATCTTTATGTAATAGTACAGTCCTGAATTCAACCTCAGCACCTTAATGCCATAATATTTTTTGTTCTTACTTTTTATTCATCTCAGGATTGACTTTTTGTTCTATCTCTAGTACTAATAGCTTTTTCTAATTCCAGTCCCTGAGGTTTTCCTGTTTTTTCATAAGTGCCCAGTCTGATGAGTACAATTATAAATGTTTCAGAAATTGTTAAAAGAGTGAGATGAATTATAAATGTTGAACGCACATAGCCAGTTTACTTGTCTGGAGTTAGTCTAAGGATCTGTTGGTATGTGTCCCATCTTTCTTTGTGGCTATTTTTCCAGGTGCTGTATGAAATCTCTTTCTTCCCAGACACCAGAATGTGCTTTGATATTTTATAGATATTATAGGAAAGATAGTGATTTAATTTGGGGGTATATTGATTCAAAGTAGAAACAGACCACTTACATAGTGATGCCCAAGTGGAAGTTAGATTTGGAGCAAGAGAGCAATAATATGAATATTATAAACTAAAGATCAACAGACTAATGTTTCAAGTCCTAAACTTGTCACTTTCATTTAACTACCTTCTTAGATACCACTAAAACAATAGTGAAGGAATCTTTTCATAAGTCTAAATCAATAAGGTCAAATATTTGGAAAAAAGACAACAGAAGATAAAGTTTTCTGAAAGATATATAACAAATGGAAGTCTGCTTTGTAGAAAGAAAATGCAAATAAAGGAGTAATGACACAATACAGTCATGCATTACTTAATGACAGGGATATGTTCTGAGAAATGTGTCATTAGGCAATTTTGTCATTGTGTGAACATCACAGAGTGTATTCACATCAACCTAGATGGTATAACCTTCCACACACCTAGGCAATATGGTATAGCCTATTGCTCCTAGCCTACAAACCTGTATAGCATGTTGCTCTACTGAATACTGTGGGCAATTGTAACACAATGGGAAATATTTGTGTAACTAAATAAATAGAAAAGGTACAGTAAAAGCACAGTAATCAACAACTTATATGCAGTCTTTTGACCAAAACATTGTTATGCAGCATGACTATATTCAATAGCTGTTATAAGGAAGAGAAAATTTTTTCCTGAACCCTGCACAGAATTCAGGCTACCAAATTTCTAGTGCAAAGCAAGACTATTGAAGTTTAATTCCTGAAAATATTAAAATTGAAATAATTATAATTTAGGAACATTAGGTTTGTGAGGAAGTAATGTTGAGGAGCAGGCCTGATAACAAAAGAGATTAATGAGAGGTCCATAAATGTATAAATATAAATTCATAGGAATTGCCAGCCAGATTACAGATGTCTGAAATAAAATAATAGACTTAAATGATTAATTCAGGTAGTCTAAATCCAAGTACTTGGAACTTCCAGAAAGGAAGACCAGAGTAAATAGAAAGAGGGAAATTATCAAAGACACAATATAGGAAAAATTTCCAGAACTGAAGAACATGAGTGTCCATAATAAAAGAGCCCATAGTGTGCTCAGACAAACCTGAAATTATTAACATGAAGACACAACATTACATACTTTCTGGAATAAAGGGAAAAAGATAAGTGATAAATAAATACCCTAAAATCTTCCAAAGAGATTAAAACAGGGCACAATTGAAAGCATAAGAAAAAATTACATTAGGTTTCTTAATAATAATATTGGACCCTAAAGGACATTGAAAGAATGACCTTACATAATGACTAAAATAATATTTCTGACTCAGAATTCTATAGATAGCCATTCAAATTTTCAAACTATGTAAGGATAGAATAGGTTTTCATATGTGCCATGAAACAGAAAATTTATTTAATCTTTTTGATTAGGGATGTAATGGAGAATATGTGTTTCATATTCTAAAAGGGGATGCCTGCTTGATTTCATCTATGGGCTTAATCAATGCAGTCACTGGTATCTATGCCCTTTGATATTATATTAATAGTATGCTCCCAAGCTTACTCTGCACTTAGCCAAGTGCCTTGCTTTGAAGAGTGGGATAATAGCAAATGTGATGCAAGGGAGGTTTTGAAAGGGTGCTTGCACCTTTCCTCCTCCTTTAGCTCCTGTAAATTACCATGAGAATAGGTCATAAGAACAGGGAGAGTCTGTTGAGGAGTTATGAGAGGCTTGTGTATGTGATAGACCTTAGAAAGATAGCTGGGTCACCCAGCAGAGGCCATACTGGACCAACATGCTCCAAGCTGACCTACCAGCTAAACATTAAAAATATAAGTGAGACCAGGCAGGATCAGTCAAGTCTAACCTAACCAGCAGTCAGCCCAGCCAACACATAGCCTTATGAAACATTTTTGACAACTGTTTACTCTACACCACTAAATCACTAAATTTTGGAGTAGTTTTTAGATTTATCTGATGCAATGTTTTAAATGGCATAGCAATAGATAATGTATATATACTGCAAAAAGGATGGTTAATTAACAGAAATAAAAACTGAAATGTCTTAGCCTTTGGGTAATAAATGGAAGGGTGGGATTATGCTTTATTTCATTAAAGCCTTTTAGAAGTAAGTGGTTTTTAAAAACCATGCGTTATGTTTTAACTTTTTAAATGATGACAGATTAGGTTTTATGGAGAGTTTTATATCAAAGAAGTTTTTTGCTTATTTTGTTGCTCTTTTATTTGCTTTGCATAGGAGAAGAAAAGGAAAAGCCTAGAAATAGACTTGGATTAAGGGAGGTACATATGAATGCTGTTCCGTAGCCTGAAAATATGAAGGTCTGGAATAATAAGTAGCTGGCAGGAACCAGGTGTCCCTCAGGAATAGGGATAGGTTTCTACTGGGGCAAAGGCTGAAATTGATTTAGTTTGTATTCTAGGGAAGAGAGCTTCTGAGGGAGCACAGATCACTGTGGGTAGGGGAGTTTTGAAAACAGAAGTTGGCAGTAAGGGATTCTATTTTTGCCTTTGAGCATCTAGGCATGAAAGATATGATCAACATAAGTGGCTTCCCAATCCTGAATACATCTCTTTTTAAGGTATTTTGTTGTTGTTGTGAGAATTGCTTGAAAATCCCAGAATTTTCTGGCCCTGGGTGTCTGCAGAAATTTTACAAAGAAAGAGTTCACCATGCAAAAGTTAATTTCAGCTCAGACTCCAAGTCCAGTATCCTATATACTGAAATATCTGATTCTGAATTAATAAGCTGGTGTTTACACATGAATGCATGGATTACAGTTGTTATCCAAGGAAAATGCTTCTTCTAAGACAGTGAAAATGGAAGCTTTTCCTTTATCTGAAGAGTGTATGGGAAGAAAATACGTGATTAGAAATTCAAATGTATCATTTAAAGAAGAAAAGTTAGGTTTCAAAGTCTCATTTAACTAGAGGATAAAGCTTTTAAGTATAGTGTGAGGTTTAAATGTGCCCAAGTAAATCACTGTGCTTTGATGGAGCAAAGATTATCATTTAAAGTAAACTTGTTTCTCTTTCTGTATGAAACAGACATTACAAGAGAGAAATAAGCTAACAGTACAGTCATTAAATGAGGACAAAAACGTTCAGTGATTCTGCATTTCATGAGAATATATAAACAATAACTTCAAGTATATCAGCCCCCCACAATCTCCTTTAGTCCCCTCAAACCCATAAAGAAACCTTCAGTCTAAGTAAGCACAGGAAAATACAAGTTCAAGATACACCAACAGATAGATCTCTGTTGTCCACATTCATACCCTCAGCCATCTCTCATGGACATTGTTGAATAAAAAAAAATGATTTCTCTGCCATTCAACCCATTTCCAACCACATTGTGAGCCCCTCAAATATATGTATATATGTATGTATTGAAAAATACTACCAAGCTCTTTCTTATCTTTAATTTGTTCATATTTGATAACCCAAATAATTCAACTTGATCTTACATAAATTCTTAAAATAGCTAATGCTCTTCAATAAGTAACACTTTGATAATATGATATCATCTAGCTTCACAAACAGAAACATAAGGCAGTCTAAGTGACTGCACTGCTTTGTAACATACATCCACTAACCTGTGATTTCTCATGAGACCAATGTAAAGAACTATGAATATTTGGTTTCTCATTAAGATGTTTAATGAGATCCCTAGTCAGGCAAGTTATAGTGGATGCTATAGACTGAATTCAGCTAAAATATGTACTATTTGCCATTGAGATAAAACAAAAGATGGTGTCTATTGCTATACATAATTCTTTATACAGCAAAGGCAGAATTGAAATATGCTTTTTTTGTTGTTGTAAGAATTCAAGTTGAGAGTCAACAAAAATCAGGTCTGAGTATATATGAAAATACAGAACTTCTATTTTCTATAATGAATTTGGAAGAATTAAAAGGCTTCAGCATCCATTCAGGTTAACAATTATTCATGGATATGGAATATATACAGAGAGATGTTAGCCTGTTATCCAATCAAAATGCCTTAGAAAATTTAAGAAATAACAGATGACCCAGAACACTTTTCAAACCATCAAAACTCACTGTAGAAATACATAAACTACAATATCAAATATGACACAGTAAACAATTAAGTCTCATTTTTTTCTCTGAAATTAGAATTATGCACAAGTATCAATTTTGCTTAAACTATACCTGAGCTTAACATAAATGAGATGTTTCAATAATGAGCATGTTGGAAATTTTTTATTTTGCCTTAATTATGTGTATGCTCATGAAACATGAATGAATGATTATTACATCATCATGTGAAAGATCTCCTCAAGATCCTTGTTTTCTTCTAAATTTATCATCCTAGATATAATCAAAGTTATTGGACATTTCAAGCTCTAAATTTCTACATTTTCAAGCACTCAAGAGCTATTGATAAACTGTGGTTTACTCATACCCTACTTCTAAATAATTTCATAAAAGAGTTGATAAATAAGAGTCATAATAAGACATGGATTTATAGTTTTAGATGAATCTTGGGCTTGGTTGCCTTTCTTAACCAAAACAGTGCCCAGATTTACTTTTCAAAAACTAACTAAAATTATTTTCAAGAGTGACAAGGCTGGCTGGGGAGCCATCATTGTACTGCATTGCTTGGTTCTGTGAGTGTGCACATAGGCACCTGTGGGGAAGGGGTTGTCAAATGAGAGCACAGGGAAAACCTGAGCTATCATCATATACTCTTACCCTATAAGAGGGTACATAAGAATTCATATATATATTTAAAATTTAATAACTTAATTGAAAATCCTATATATTGTTCTTGTTCTTATTTTTCTAATTTCACCACAGATCCATGAATACTTGGCCTACACAGTAATGCAAAGGCAAGCCCAGGTCAATTGGCCATGTTTTCACTGGTCTCTTCACCACTGACACAGAGAACTATGCCCTGATCACAGATGCCTATAACCTGAATAGTCACAATAATTCCATCACAGAGTGATACTGTCACATTGTACACATAGAACTTGTGTATTATAAGCAGAAATATTATATATATACACACACAAACATTCCTATTTTGAAATAAAAAAATAAAAACTTTGTAGGATCTGATATGATAATGGGCGTGAAGTAATCATGGTCATTATTAATAGGGAAAGGGGCAGAAATATCACACAAGGAATCCTCTAAAGCATTGGTTTAAAACCTAAAGCACTGGTTGTTTTTAATCACACTATTTAAAATATTCCAAAATGAGCTCTTATCTCTGAAAATGTCATCTTACATTTCTATTAGAAATTCCTGACTTTTTTTCCTGTGTTGTTCATATATTTAGATCAAAAGTCTATGATCTGTGTGAACTACAAAACATCTATGTTCACATAGCATTCAATGTGAAGAGGAATTTTGCCAATTCCTCTAGGCTTGAATAACTTAAGGTCAAAGGAAAAGGCTAAAGGAACTAATTTATATGGGATTATTTTATTTAAAAGAAGACAAACTAATATAAACTATCAATGTTTGTTCTTTCAGAGTTGATGATACCCATCCTCCACTTCCTTACAATAATGATTTCCAGTTTTCTTTTGTTTTAATCTGTTTTATCTTTTCCAAAGTCAAGCTGCATTCCTTAAAATAGCCAAATCATTGTTAAAATATGGGGGTTTTAATCTGTATACTGATGTGTCCCTCTTCTTCTTAAACTAAATTTATTTGATATTATTAAGCATGGGTTATGAGTAGATTGGAATTTTAAAAGATTGTATCATTTGTTTCTTTTGTATAAAAGAGTATGTACTCACCTATTAATTTCTACAAGGGGAGAAAATAAGCAAGCCAATGAAGAAGAGGAAGAGTCTACAAACACAGGCTATAAAAGAGCACTTTAGTGATTTATCAGAAATTGGAAATTGTTCTTTCTCTTGCAGTCTTAGGATTTATTATTCTCCAGGACTAATTAATTAAGTTTTCTGTACAGAAAAGATAAAGTTGAGTACCTGAAAATCTGTTGAAATTTAAAGATTTTTTTATAGACTGCTTTTTTTTTCTAGTGTACTCTCAAAATATATTTCTCCTGCCTTAGTTGAATCAAGCTTAGCAAATGAAAACTTAATAGAGATCATGCAGCACAATATGTCTTCACAATAGCAGCGTTTACAGAACAAATTGCTCCATTTCTGCAGCTGGAAATAAGAATTCACAGGGATTCTAAACATCAGGAAACTTATAAAGTGAAGGCACTTAAAAAAATTCAGGAGTATTTTTGTATATTAAGTAATCTCAAGATATTATTAATTTCCCCTACTAATTCCTTTGTAGTCTACATTTTTCCAAAAACTTCAGTAGACCAATTTAAAATATGTTGAGATATATACATTTAGAAAAAAATCTGACATAGTATTAAATATTTAAATTATTAAATATCTTTTTGTATCCTTTAAATTGCCTTCATAATTAGGATAATAGCCAAATAGCCTTAAAATAATTTCAGTAATAAGAGTATTTTATATTAATAACAATGTTTAGAAAATAAGCCAATATAGTCAAAATGATCAATGCTATATTATTACAAAATTGTCAGTGTAAGCTATTTATGATATATCAGGTGTATTAAATAGATTTAATGTAATGTAACAATGTGGTTACCTAGAGAGCTAAGTTAAAAAGGAATGTGAGGCTGAGTCTTTTTTTTTTTAAGAGTGAGCACAAAGATTGAAAACCAATACCTGCTATGGGAGAGAAGTAATAGCACTTCTGCTTTATATTTGTCATTCCTGATATAAAGTTAAGTTTAGAATGATTTATTACATAGAAGGTAAAATATGTATGGTCAGTTTTTATTAAAGACATTTCTATATTTGCCACAGTATTTTCAATGTCTTGCTTTAAGTGGTGCTTTTTTCCGTACCTTCAAATATTTGCTGAGTCCATATTCAAGGAAAAACATTAATTACCTACATCCCTAGTTCAATTCTGGAACTTTTTAATACCTAAGACTTCTCTTTGAAAAATGTAATGTATCCATCTTAACCATTCTCTAAATCAGTTACATATGCCATGATTGTTCTTTGTCCTTATGAAGGCTCTACATCTCCATTGCCGTGTTATCAGCCATGTTATAACACCATTTTATCAGCCCTTTATGAAATTCATACTGGTTTTCTATACAGCTTGGATTTGAGCTCTCATTTTAAACATGATTACACTACAGAGGATAAAGGCTATCAGGATGGTCAGCTGCCTTTCCCTTGATTCTGTCCCTTCCCTCAATTTCAGTATTTTGCTCCTTTGCACTCAGCCTTACATCTTGCTCTTCCGACCCAGAAGAGAACACATGCATCACCACAGCCTGTTTCTCTAACTTTGCGTTAGATTCCAGCTCTTCCCGCTGCTCTATGACCCTGTTGTATGAATTTTCTCATCTTCCTTGTCTCTATCTCTACCAATATATTGCCCTCAGCAAATAAGCAGTCTCATATCTACTCTCTCTTAAAACTCACAACAGAAATATCTCCCTAGACTGCACATTCCACTCTTGTAATAGAGCTGTCTCTTTCTCTCCTTTCTCAAGCAAACTTCTCCAAAACAGAGTCCATATTCTGTTATTCACAAAAGAATCAGCCCATCGTGGTGTTAATAAAATGGCCCTTGTAGTCAGTGTGGGCTAGAATCCTGTTCAACCAATTCCTAGATAAGTAACACTGGGTAAGTTATTTAAACAGTCTTTGAAACTTTCCATGTCTATAAAAGGAGATAATACATGTTCAACATGGACACCTGGGGACTAAATTATTTAAATTATGTAAGGATTTTGCTATATACATGTGGTGGCTTTTGTATTGACCAGGTGATCTCTCTTTATCAACACTTTGCACACCTTATGTCTACTCATAGTAATGCCATGGATCAGACTTTCATCATTTTTCACCTAGAGTATTCAACAACTTCCTAATTTGTATTATTTCCTACTACTAATTTGTTTTAATCCATTTCTTCACTCAACTATGGAAGCATTTATTATTTTCAAAAAATGTCTTCTTTTGTTGCTACCTGATGAAGACTTTCAAAGAACTCTCCCATTACCAAGCAGTGTTTCAAAACTTTATATAATTGTTTACACTCAAATCACTTGAGCTGTTTGCTAAAAATGAATATTCGAAAGCCCTACCTATGAATTAGGATCTTTATGCAATTACTATGTAAGATGGCATTATAGGTGAGATTCCCATTTACTTTGCATTGAATATAAGACCCATTATTATCTGGCCATTATTCTTCTTGCACAAGATGTCACACCATAGTGAACTTCTGTTGGTGTTTCCCAAACATAAAAACACCTGTCACACTGTATTGCCTTTGTACATGATTCTCTAGAAACCTGAAGTATTTCTACCTTGATTTAATTAATTTCTTGAGATTCCCCTACTTTAGGAAGTTTAGGAACTTTAGGAAGTTTAGGAAATTTATACTGACCATCAACTCCCACCTCTCTTTCTCCATCCTTATATGGGTTTAGCAGCCTTCATTCATCTTATGCTTATCACTTTAATATCTTTCTTATCAAATTGTAATTTTCTTACAGAAAAGTAGAAAGAAGAGTCCTTTTATCTCTGCATCCTCACTATCACATTATATTCTTTGTAATAGCACTATGTATTGATTTGTCTATCAACGTAGTTACTTATATATCAATCTACTTACATAGTTGTCTATGTATTTATTTATTTGTATATTCATAGGTTTCTTATAGCAACCTTAGTTAATGTAACTACATAAAATACATAATAGAAAATGTGTTAACTTTATTGAAGATAATGTATATCCAATCCTAAATCTAATG
This sequence comes from Cheirogaleus medius, assembly GCA_008086735.1. Classification (NCBI taxonomy): domain Eukaryota; kingdom Metazoa; phylum Chordata; class Mammalia; order Primates; family Cheirogaleidae; genus Cheirogaleus; species Cheirogaleus medius. The sequence goes on from VBSM01000483.1 coordinate 16,331,897, forward strand.
GGTCCTACCATAATGACTTATATACCTACATTATGACAAATAAAATTTGTCCTTTTCATAATAGCCAATGTCCATAAGAAAATCAATATCATCAAATTTCTCAGTGAGAATTTTCCTGGAGCTCAGGAATACTGCAATTAAGAAAGAACACCACCTGTGATAAGATTGCTGCTAAACCTATGCTCTGTTTTGACAGAACCTCAGCTATTCTGTGTTACACACAAGTTAGATGGAGCCATTTGACCAAGGTTTGTTCAATGCAATGTGGAATGAATTGCACTGAACTAACATCCAATCTAGGCACAGCCTCTAAAATACCCTCCATAAGCTCTCCCATGTTCGGTCTACTCCTTCTTCTCTGGTTCTGACGTGCAGGATCCAGGGCAGGACTCTGAGTCCCTCAGTCTGAGAGAGCCATTAAATAGAAAGACCCTGAGTGTCTCCATCACCAAACAGAAGGCTGTCCATGTAGTCTGAGATTAAAGACATATAGAAGCTTTTATTGTGTTAAATAAGTAGAAACTATTTTGTTTTGTTTTATTTTTAATTTTATAGTAATTAGCCTAAAACATTGTCACCGTAGATCCCTCAGTGAGTTCCTTGGGATTTTTGTTTTTATAATAACTTTTGCCATAAAGTAATAGAAAAATTAAATAAAGGCATTTTTTTTCCTGAAATACCAATAAAATTACTAGGTAAACAGATTTCTGGTGATCTGGCACAATTTAAAAGTATTCTTTAAATGTATGGAAGATTTGATGGACTCTGTATTTTTAATGTAATCCTTTCCCAGAATGATGACTCTCATGTTGGCTTTTGGTAAATATCACTTGACTGTGAATCAGTGGTTGCCTCTTAAGTTTAAATAAAAGGATGAATTAATTTAATATTTCTCAGATTTGTATATGTAGCTATAGATGTGAAAGTAAAGGAAAAATATGATGGGGAATAAAAAAAAATAGATGTCAAAAATCTGCCATATATAAAGAAGAAACATCTAATTTAAACTGATTTAAGAACAGAATTTCAGGAATAGTTTCCCTATATTTTAAATCTGTAGGATTAATCTTTCCACTAATTTTTGTTTCATCTTTATCCTTGGTGCAAGCTCTAAAACACCCTGAAGATACATTGGTGAAAATTAGGTTTCTCCTCTATTGTAATCCTAACTGTATGATAGACATTTAAATAATGGGGAAAATCTTAGAAAAAACAATATCTATATTTTCCTTTTGTCTGAATTGGATTTACAAGGTGAGGTATGTGTTTTGGAGGTTACTGATAACTTAAAGCAAACATAGAGACACATTTCCCAAATAGTGTAAATATGTTCAAATCAGGAATAAAATCACTGGTAAGGCTTTTAATCCTTTTAAGGATTAGTGATTGGGTTTAGTATGGGTGGGGACTAAATTTTATGTTCTTATTTTTAATGTTTTCATCACAATCGTTACCTCTTTTACCAAAGTTAATACTATGATTCCCTCACAATTCTGATTTTCTCATGAGACTTTGAGTATTTGGTGCTTATAGTTTATGATATGAAGCATGTGGCAGGAAGTTCTTCCCAGTTTTTTCTCCTATTCTTCTCCCACAGAAGCTAAGGAGGGGCATAATCATGTGAAAACAAATGTATGGTAATGAGTATTTGCTATGTTTTGAGTAAAGAATTGAGTCCATTTTTCAGTTCATTTTATATAAATCCTACTGGTCCTTGGATTTAAAATTACCCAACTGCAAGGTTGAAAGAAATAGCAGGAAATCACAATGCACAATACAAATTTATAGGATTATATGTGAAATCCTCTCATCTTCGTTTACCATAATGGAAAAAATCATAGCTTTTTTCCTTTAAAAAAAATGCCGTAGCTTCAACAACTTCACTAGGCCATATGTAAGTTGTTCCTATAACATTGTTAAAGTAGTTTCCATAAACCACCCATAGAAAGCTGTCTAATTAACTTAGTCTCACTGCCCTTGCCTAAGGGAATAAAAACATAGGTACAAGCCACCCTACTTCTTGCTCACTTTAAATACCATATATGGTCATTACCTTATCAATCTTTCTCTCATTTGCATGCATCTTGGCCTCCATTTCATTAAGCTGTCAGTGTCAGGCTGAAAGAAACTTTTCCTTTATCTGAGCTGATAGATAGCAGTGAGGCTTGTTCCCTTGTGTCTGCATCTTTCAGTGAGGAAGCATGATTGGGAAACAGATTTATAACAATACATGGATGCACTGAATTAGAAAAGACAGTTTCAGAGCAATGACATGCTTTTTTTTCCCCTCTGATGCACATTCCACTGAGATACATCAAATACAGTGTATTAAAACTTTACAAGTTTTGAAAGCTTCCCCAACCTCTTTCTATTGTTGTTTGTGTTGCTGTTGTTCTTTTGACTTTCCCTTGTGTTTTTATTTTGTGTGTGTGTGTGTGTGTTTCTATTTCCTCTGAATTAGGAACACCCTTTCTAGATTGCTGTGTTAAGAAGAGGGTTATAAATGACAGTTTACTCTCTTACATTCTAAGCTTAATTGCTATATTTCTTGAAGGAAAGCCTTACAATAAAAGCAATTCCGTCATGTCAGCAGAGCAGCCCACATCCATCAGTGAGGATGAAGTTCTCCTAGTTTATCATAAGGAGCCACTGCTGGAATGAAATTGCTTTGAAAACCATTCCAAAACTACACTTGGAGGAAATGAAAAGTTCAATAGTGCCCAGCTTTATTTTAAATTTTCAATCTTTATAGCCACCATAGTGAAATAATGAGCATTTGACTGATGACACTTTGTAACTGGTATTACCTGAGTCCACAAGTTCAGTCTAAATATCAGGGTTACTCAATCTTCATACATAAAAAGACAATACATGCCGTCTTTTCATATTTATTTACCAGGTATTACATTTTCCTTAGCATGATCAAACTAGATAATAAGTTTCTGTTTGGTCTCTTGGAATGTTCTTGAGTTCAATATTTCCTCTAATCTATAAACCTTTTCAACAATATTCCAGACCACTGGGGCACACAGTTTGTTTCATCACTCTCACGATGGAGCACTAATAAACTGAAAGGTAGCTCAGGGAGTTAAAATACTCATATGGCTGTTGGATTGGTGATGGACTTCTATCCATTGTAGACCCAATCTGTGTTGAAATACTGAAACATGAACTTCACCACTCCTGTGTCCCCATTACTTCTGTGTACTCCAAATATATTCATTCAGAAACACCTATTAGAAATCCATTGTGGTCTAGGAATGTGATAGATGCTGGAAAGTCACTGGTGAGCAGCACACATCTTACTTGCCCTTAAGAACCTTATAGTCTGATTTGGGATGTAAAATACATGTAGCTAATTTCAAAATAATGCAACTTATAATATGATGATAACATATAAAGATGGCTATGTGAGTATATATGAAAATGATTACTCGTTTTGTACTAAGGCTCCTGGGACATCTTTCTGGAAAGAAAGATGTATAATCAGATTGCTAAATTCTGAGGAAGAATTAGGAAACTGAAGAGGAAACACAGAAAAGAACCAAAATTATAGCTGAAACTCAAATCTAACATGGCTGTTATGGTAACTGTACTAAGCAAATCACAATGTTTCTACATTTATTCTTTACAACATTATATTAAAATAAGAACTCTTGAATCCTCTTTACAGGTAAAGAAATTCAAGCTCAGGGAAACAAGCAGATTAGCCGTGGTTACATAGCTAATAAGCAGAATAACCAACTGATAAATATATTTCTCCAGGAACAATTGTAATCTCCAGGAATTATGGTCACTGCACACAGTAGGCACTCAATTTTTGGTCATTAAAATAATGAATGCATAAATGATTTCAATGCCATTGCTTATTCTTACATTATGTCTTTATTTCACTAGGCAGAGAAAATAGTTTGTATAAATGCTAGGAGGCTAGGAAATGTATGATTGATGTTTCTAAAGATTTAAAAGGGCTTTAGCTTAACCTGAATTTTTATTTCTTATTTTAAGATTTCCAAATATAGAATAACACATTTTTTCTTCTTAGATTTTATTTACATTGCATAGAAAGGCAGAAGCCTGCTATACAATATTAGGTGTCTTCCTGCCTATGTGATTTTAAAAGTTAAAAGTTAGATTTGAATTTCAGGGAAGCAATTTACTAGATGTGTGATCATGAAGAAATAAAAATATGAAAGTTTTCCCATGTGTAAAATGCCATAAAATGACATCCTCCACAAGATTATTGCAAGGTTTAAATTTAACTGCCTATGTATGTTCTCGATCATAGCACCCATCAATATCAACCATTCAACAAATGTTAGTAACATTTACCTTGTCCAAATTTTGAATTAAATTTATTGCTTTTCATAACTTGCTAGTATTTTGTTATATTACATAAAAGACCCCTGCAGATCAGTTTTCTGTTACATATAAAAACCCTGCTTGTACAGTCATTAACATGAAGTGTAAATTTTTGGTGGTAGAAAATACATCATGTTGAATTGTTTTTTACAGTACCTAAAATTTAACTTTAATATTGACTTCTAGTCATGTGATTATTTGAAAATAAGCTCCAAATTATAGTTTTTGTCTCTTTGGAATATAAAAGCCACAATTACAAACTGTGTAACTTTTGTATACCACCCATATGTGTCATGCCTAATTAGTATAGGGCACTGAACAAAAGTGCTACAAGGCATAAAACCATGAGATGCACGTGTAATCTAGCAAGGGATATATAATATCTAGTAAAGTACTGAAAAGAAATGATAAGGGAAGAGTAAGAATGATGTTCTAAATATGATTTAAATATTGAAACATTGTGGTTAGTTCTAGAGAGTAAGAACTTAGATATAACTAAGGCTTTACATCTGACAATAGGAATGGTGGAACCATTAATCATGAAAAGATGAAAAGTTTGGGGGGAGGATGCTGAGCTTAGTTCTGTACATGTTGGACTATCTATCTAGCAGACAAGGGATATAAGTTGTTGAAAAAGCCCATCTGGAGTTTGATCTAGAAATGGGAATTTCAGTGCCACCTGTAAAATGGTTAAGTGGCAAATGGGATTTCAATGGCACAGGACAAATGATGATACACAAGTAGATAGATTTAAAAAGCCAAAGACAGAACCTCAACTTGAGGAATATTTGTACTTACAGGGAAGAAGCTTCAAGAGAAGCCACCAAAAGAAAAACAGAAGGAATAATAAAGAAAAAGGAATGACAGAAAAAAAAGGGATGGTATAAAAAGAAAGAATTGTTATCAGAATAGATTAAAGGCTAGATATTTTAAAAAGTTGAAAACTAAAAATGGATCATTGGATTTGGCAAATATACTTTTGTTCAATATATAGTACTTAATTTTTACTGCTTATCTCATACTATTTATTATTAAATTTTTAAACATACCAATATGGAGATTTAGAGATATTTACAAATAACAAAGGGTAAATAATCCTCTTTTTTTCATATTTCCTAACTAAAGAGGGAACATTAGAGCAGAACCTATTTACCTTCATTAATCTACTTTTAGGGAACTTTAGGGAAAAGGGTATTCCATCTAAGTAGAATAAGTAGTTTTTTTGGCAGCATGAATTCACTGAGATTTTCATATTAATTTATTATGGATTGAATGCTATTTTATTAGAATTTGTTGCAACATAATAGCTTCAGATACAGCAGAAGGAAGAGTAGTAAGACAGCTCAAAGTCAGAAGAAACTCTCTTAAAAATACAATGTTAATCATCCTTAAAACAATGTCTACTTGAATCTTTCCACATCTCATAATTAAAACTAGTGTCCAGTGTAAACTTTTCTTTCTGTCACAGTGGTGTTGGTAAAGAATCAATTTTATTTAAACTTGATCAATGATAAAACTGTTCACATTTTAATGTCTTGCTTTGGTTACTTAGCAAGATTTGTCTTCCCAAGCAATTTATGTTACATTTTTCAAATTTTCCCAAGGAGTTCCCCAAACATCCTTTTTGTCTGGAAGTTATGTTTTTAATTTGGTGCTCTTGTATTACTAATGCTTAAGGAATAATTCAGATAAGTAGTTCAGAAATACAAATCTTTTAAGCATTAAAAGATGTTAAGCATTTTTCAAAAATATGTTTTTTTTTCACTAGACTCGTTAAGTATATTTGGGAATTTTTGTTGTTAGGATTATGACAATTCCAGCTACAATATTCTCCATTTTCTGCAGGGGATACCTTCCAAGACCTCAGTGGATGCTTGAAATCAAAGATAGTACCAAACCCTGTATATACTATTTTTCTATGCATACATACCTATAATAAAATTTAATTTATAAATTAGACATACTAAGAGAGTAACAATAACTAATAATGAAATAGAACAATTTAAACAACATGCCAACATTACTAATCTTGTGCTTTGGGGCTTTATCAAGTAAAATACGGGTTACTTGTAGACAAGCACTATAATACCACGGCAATTGATCTGGTAACCCTGAAGGCTACTAAGTGACTGGTAGGTGGGTAGCATATGCAATTTGGAGACACTGGAGAAAGGATGATTCACACTGTGGGCAGAACACAGTGTGATAATATAAGGTTTTATCATGTTACTCAAAATAGTGCACAATTTAACATGTGCAAATTATTTATTTCTGGAATTTTCCAATTAATATTTTTGGACTATGGGTGACTGTGGGTAACTGAAACCATGAAAAGCAAAACCACAGATGGGGGTTGGAGGGTGGCTACTGTCTACTTGTCCCTAAACTGTTAGAATTCTCAAAGAAAAGTTCCAGCCAATGTTGGCAAACTAGGGATTCGTGTTTTATAGAATCCAGAATACATACATAGGTAAGTGATATCTTTAAAATGAATAAATGTATCTTTATCATCACAGGCATTTGTTTATTTCTTGCAAATGCCAGAGGGCATATGCTCGTATTCATATGTACATATACAAACACATAGAGCCTACATACATTTAATTAATAATGGTTAAAATTTAATTAAGAACTAAATGCATTTTTATCTACCACATCTCATTTAGTACCACTGAGTGAGAATGGAGCATAAACTAGCCAGAACATTTGAAATTCCTCTACTTTGTTGTCTCTTGGCTAAGTTTGACCCACATTGAACATCTGTCATGAAGGCTGAACCAGTTATGTCAGCATCCAGATTCAGAAGGAAGATGAGATAGACCTGGATATGTCTTTCTAGGACTGATTTAATCTCAGAGTTGCTTATTCTGGGTGTCTTTGAATGGCTGTCATGCTTCTCACAATGAGCAGCACACTCTGGTGTGGTGGCTTTTACGTGCTTACTCTTCTTTCCTGAGATTTAATTTTCCAGACAGGGCTCCTCTTCCTCTCCAGGTGGTTCTTCTGGGATCTTCACACAAGGATATACCTATTTCCTTTGCTATTGGGGCAGGATCATATCTTGGGATAGAGCACAACAGTAATTTGGGAGCACCTCGCTGTACACTGTGAGAGAGAGTGATTCTTTCTTTACCCTGAGATCACTGATTTTAAGCCTGGGGTAGCTAATGGTCATATTAATATTAATTATGGAGATACTGTCTGAAAATGAAGCTAACAGAGAATAAAAGCGGGGGTGGGGAGACCAGCAAGCAGCAATTTAACTTCAGCTTCCAACTTAAGCATCATATCCTCTCTTTAGTTTCCTCAGATACAAGAGCTAACAAATTACATTTTAGTCTAAGGTAGTTTGAGTTGACTTTATGTTATTTGCATTTGAAAAAACTCCTGCCTATTTCAAGCATATTAGATTTAGTTTGAACTTGTCTTAGAAACATTTTTGAAAAAGAAGAAAAGGTAACATGATATTGAGCTGTTATTTTAAAAGTCCTTTGAAAGTCCAGAATGAATATATCTGTAATTTATTCATTTATTCAATGTGCCATGGATATAAAAATAAGTTATTAGACTAATTATGTACTTTGGAAAGTGCTACAATAAAACTTACCGATGGCTAAGGGCTCTGGAAGAGAGGACGGTCAATAGTGAGAGAAAGATCAAAGGTGAAACTGATGTGGGAAGACTGGGAGGGAAGCGTGTGTCCCTTGCTGTCCTTATATTCTCGGGATTAGAAATTGCTTTAGATTATACAAGGAAATAGTCATAGTGGTTTAACGCATTGGTTTGAAATCGCAAAGCTCTGAGTGCAGTTTCTGACTACCATTTCTTAGATTTGTGATTCTTTATTTACTCATTCAACACTTGTGAGTCATGGATTGCCTTCTGTTGTGAAGCTCGGCACAGGGGAGACAAAGGTGAATAATATTGCTATCTGCTCTGCTTTTAGATCCTGGGGGAGAGATGGGAAAATTGCAAGTAAATATCAATACAAATATATAGATACAATAATTTGAAACAATACATAAGTGCTATACGAGAAATAAGTAAGGAGTAGGGGACACTGACGTTAGATCTGTGGTCCCCAACCCCCAGGCTGCAGACAGGTATGGGTCTGTGGCCTGTTAGTAACCAAGCTGCACAGCAAGAGGTGAGTGGCTGGGCAAGCAAGTGAAGCTTCATCTGTATTTACAGCTATTCTCCATCACTCTCATCACTGCTTAAGTTCCACCTGCTGTCAGATCAGCTGCAGCCTTAAATTCTCATAGGAGCGCAAACCCTACTGTAAACCATGCATGTGAGGATCTAGGTTGCACACTGCTTATGAGAATCTAATGCCTGATGATCCGAGGTGGAGCTGAGGCAGTGATGCTAGTGCTGGGGAGCAGCTACAAATACAGATTATTATTAGCAAAGAGGTTTGACTGCACAATAACTGTAATGCGCTTGAATCATCCCCAGACCATCCCCCTTCCCCACCCCCAGTTCATGGAAAAATTTTCTGCCATGAAACTCATCCCTGGTGCCAAAAAGGCTGAGGATCATTGCCTTAGTTGACATTACTTTTAAACATTCATCCTCATGACGTCTCATAGTTTCCTTTTCAAACCAGGCAATTATATCTTTAAATAAAAAAAAAAAATAAAAACCTTATTTTTTTTTCTCTTACTTTGAAATTAGATCATTTTGACATTTAGTAGTCTGTTTAGTAGGCTGTATTTACAGCCTCTCCCCATTGCTCACATCACCGCCTAAGCTCTGTCTTCTGTCAGATCAGTCACTGTCTCCCATCATTCCCAGATGGGACTGTCTAGATACAGAAAAACAAGCTCAGGGCTCCTACTGATTCTGTATTAGGGTGAGTTGTATAGTTATTTCATTATATACAGCAGTGTAATAATAATAGAAATTAAGTGCACAATTAATGTAATGTTCTTGAATCATTTTGAAACCATACCTCCCACCCTACCCCATGGAAAAATTGTCTTCCTTGGTGCCAAAAAGGTTGGGGACTACTGCTCTAGATGACATGGTAACTATAAAAGTGCTCTCTGATGAGCTGATACCTAGAGTGGGAGCCCAATGTGGGGAGGAAGCAAAGCAAGCAGAGACTGAGGGAAGAATGCTCAAGGGGTAGGATAGCGTACAAGAAAGCCTTGTGGCTTGAGCTTCTTCATCATCTAAAGAGAGAGGATGATAATCTTTGCACAATTATTTGAGAGTTAAATAATAGAAAGCATATATAGGAGTAAGTACAGATATAGAGGCATATAAAACATTAAATAAAGGGTATAAAACTTTCCTAATTGGTAGAATTATTAAAATAGGAAGTTAGTATTATATTAGTATCATAATCACTGGTTTGATTTTAGACAGTACTCCAAGCTATGAAGCCCAAGTCTCCTATATACAAGTTTTACAATCTCTGACAAATTGCTTATTAAGGTTGTAGAACCTCAGGTTCCTCTTCTGAAAACTGGGATTAGGTATGGGGGTCAGCCTCCTGGTCAGGAAAGACAAGGGCAGAGACAATCTGGAGGAACAAAAGAAAATAATCAGCACAAAGTCATTATCTCAGCTTTATAGAAAAATCTGGTAAGATTTAATGCAATTATTAAGTACTGGAATTAGAATTTAAACCCAGGCAATCTGAATCCAAAATCCATGATCGATTTCCAATTATACAACTGCCTCTCATTGCCCATGTATTTTAACACTTTCTTACATTAAACTCTCCTTGAAGGAAAACTAAAGCAGTAAACTATTTAAGTGATCCTATGTCTACTTAGTAAACACGAAGTATTTACATGCTTTTTGACAACTGGCACCCAGAGCATAATTTTTGCTCCTCTCTTCACCAGGAGACATCTGACAATGTGTGAAGGCATTTTTTCTTGCCCCAACTTGGGGATAGGGAGGTGTCACTAGCTTCTAGTATATAGGCCAGAGATGCTGTTAAACATCCTACAAGACAGCCTCCTTCATAACAAATACTTATCCAGCTCATTATTTCACACGTGTTGAGGTTGGGAAATCATGTGTTAAGAAGAGATAAATATTATATTAATGATGGAGGACGTGGTGTATAAAATAACAACAACATCAAGAAATTGGAAATATACTGAAGTGGGTGATATAAAATGATTCAGGTATATACATAAATTAGTTTCCTAAACCACAATGGATAAAACTTTTTACTTTTTCTGGAAGCTGTAGTCTATAAGAATTGCATGAGGGATGACCTCTATAAATAACTGCTTTTTGATGTAATTCACTCTTGGAAATATGATATTGCTATTCAGATGTTATAATATGGAAGAAGGAAATAAGCTTTAAAACCTAGGTATTTTTTAAACTCACAGTTCTTATGTATAATTTTTGAAGTATTTGATGACAAGTAGATGAAAGATCAATGAGCTCTCTTTCAGGAATGAGGGCTAAAAATTCAGAAGGCCTGTATTAAATCTTACTGATATATTTGCTTCTGATTAAGAGTTTGAAAAATTTAGTACTTCAAAAATCTTGCTTCTGCCCTGCAGTGGCTCTTTGTCAAATTTTAGCCATTGATTATTTAAAATTTCTTCTATTTTGGCAGGACATCTTTTGGTGGGATCTATCTATTTCAGACATCATGGTCTAGTAATATGACAGTGGTGTAAGAAATAAATTATATAATACGTGTAAAGTTACTAAAAGAGGGCTTAATAAATTTCCATAAGTATTATCTTTATATAGGAATGGGTGATCAGCTAATGGAACAACTCAAATATTTCAGACTTATTCCAATATAAGACCACACACTCAAAGTAGGTCCCCATATATGGATGAATTCAAATTAAAGCTATTGGTATGTTATTCTTAAGAATAGCTAAACAGAATCTTGTGGAATTTGACAAATTATTTAATAACAGTCTAAACAGAAAGCTTTTTTAAACACATGGAACAAAACAGAGTATCATTAAATCATACTTGTTCTGAGTTTGACATAAAGGATACCTCCAGGACCAAAAGTAAAGTGATCTTAACTAATTTGAAATCTAGGGCTCTTGAAAGGAATGACACAATGGGTAAAAATGAACAATGGCAAACTCCTCCATTTGTAGGGCTCCTGGTTTGTAGACTCACCTGTATATAGTACACAGAGCTCTCCTCTTTAAATGGAGGACATGGATTTGCCTAAGTAATAACAAGGTAATAACAAGGTTCAGCGAGATGCTTTTGGAAAGAGACAGGGCAATCCTCATTTGTAGGTGGGCTAGGTTATGCTTTGGATTGGAGAGAAGAAAGCTGTGAGAGATCTGTATCCTGGAGGTAGAGCCCCAAAACACATGGGATTCTGAAGGGTCGTGGCTATCTTGTCTGTTCTTGAATCGGGGAGCAATTTCACACAGGGTGAGATTGCTAATAGTTGGATTGGGAGAACCGAATGTTTGGTGATTCACATACTGGTGGATAGTGCTTTCTTACTCTCTCCATGTTTAAACAGAGCATGGAAAGGTTGTGAACATCTCACACCAGATATAAGTGCCTAGGATCCTAACATTCCTCAAATCCATGATAGGGCCTTGACTCTTTGGTCTTAGTTTTGTCCCTTGTGATGGAGAATAAGGCCTGATACAAAACTCAAAGACAAGCAAAGTGTCTAGCAGCAGGATCAATAAGAGGTCAGCAGTAAAGGCAGACGATTGAATTCTGAAAGGAAAGAGTGGATCAGACAGTGCAGGAAGTTGTGTGCAGACAGTTAGCAGAAGCAAACTACTAGAAGTGGTACAAAAAGGCAAAGTATTTTGTCTTAGTGACTACTCAGTGCTTTGACTCATATGTAGGATTAGTGTAACGGATTCTGACAATAGCACCTAATGAAAGAAGCACTGATGTAATGGAAGTTATTTTTCTTTTGGTTTCCTCTGAAATAGAGGGAAAATAGGAATAAGCAGTCATTCTGTGATGAATATAGAGCACCAGAAAATCACTTCCCATCTGCTAGCTAAATAGACAAATAATCATAAATCTTTTAAATGATAAAAACAAGAAAATGTAGTACATATATCAAGAAAACTCTTTTGACATCTCCTACCAGAAACCTAAGAGGAAATATTTGTTTAATTTTTAATGTGCTGATTTTTTGTAGTGAAATTAATACTAAGTTAATATTTTTCAAAATGAAAAATATTATTGATAAATGAAAAATGTTAAGTTTTTTTTCTAATTATAATACTCTCTAGGACCGTAGTTTATGATCAATGAAAGTTTCTTTAGCTCATGATTATGCAGGTTAAATATCACTTATCCAAGTAACTTGGGAGCAGAAGTGTTTTGGATTTGGGATATTTGTGCATCTTGGAATAATTACATTACTCTGGTTGAGCAGCCCTAATCTGAAAGTCTGAAATCTGAAATGCTGCGCTGAGCATTTCCTTTGAGCATCATGTACACATTCAAAAAGTTTTAAATTTTGGAGCATTTCAAATTTTGGGTTTCAGATTCTTGGACTTAGGATACTCAACCTGAACTGATATTTGTAAAGACTATTACTATCTGTTTTTTAATGAAGTGCATTAAAAGTTTTACATTGACTCTTTTCTTCATGTGCATTATTTTTTTAACTCATGTTTACTGAGTTTTAATTTTTACTTTTTTAAGTGTAGGGGTCTATTAGTTTTAACGAATACATACTACTGTGTTTGGTTGGCATTTTAAAACTGGTTTCTAGAACTTTTGGGGAGAAAATTGTCAACAAAAGATGAAGGCCTGAATTCCAAACTTTTAAAAGGTGATTCTGAAGCTTGCTTGTAAATACTGAAGAGAATTTCAAAATTGAATCTCTGAGAGACCAATATATATATAGATGTATGTATATATACACATATATATTCAGTTCTTTCTTTGAAACAGAGTGAAGGAAAAAATGTATATACTAATATTAAAAATATGTTAGCACTCAAAGTTACATGTTTGACAAAATAATCACTGATTATTACATTTAGACTTGAAAGTTAAATCTTTGATAATGCTGTTGAATATTATTACATATTTTTATATTATGTTGATAATTTGGTATATTAATTGGCTACATGTTCCTTGCTCTAAAAATTATACTGTCTTAACTAAATCTTTGTTTAATATTTTCCTAATATACTTCAAGTTGACATGATAAATATTCAGTGCATGTACGTATAACTTAAAATATAAATGTCTTTCTAGCTTAATGGTTTTAAGAAAAGGGCACATATTCTTTATTTAGATCTATAAATGATAAAATTGATAAATTTTCAAATGTTTTAGGTTGGTTGCACAAGAAAATAATAAGGATAATGATATGATGTCAAAATAATGTTATATATTATGGCAAACTAAAACCTCCAGGGTGCTCAACTTCCATGAAATTCATTTCATATCTCATCTATTATGGAAGATCTGTGAAAAATAGTTTACTATTCCCCTTCTGATATATCTGGCAATGAAGGCTAAGCTCATGAAAGCAAAGAGATTAGATATTGTCATTTTCAAAGGGTAAAATCTGAGAAAGCTGTTTCCTAATTCTAGAAATGTCTGAGTGATAAAAATCCCTTTATGCAAATAACATGGGAGGAACAAAACCCAGTCATTTTTCTCAGCTTTCAAAATATGCATATTCTTTTCCTTTGAAGAGGAACACTTATCACAGGGGCTCTTTCTGCAAACACACAATCAGGGATATATGCTCACATAGATGATATTTATTGCTTGAAAGCATCTACCCTTGGCATTGTGTAACCCTCTTCAGAGAAGGATTTTATTCCTTCCACACCCGGGTGGAACCATCAGAATTTTAAGTCCATGCTATATTCAGAGTTCTAGTGGTGATAATGAGATTCACATGGAACAAAGAAATTGTTTGCACTTTATCATAAGACTTGTGCCCTTGGAAACTTATTTTCATATTTTCATTGAGTTCCCATTGCCCACAATCAGGGCTCATTGATGGTTCTATGCCTTCTGTGAAACTATGAAACTGTGCAAAGCATTATCTGAATATGCATATGTGCATAAGAAGCAATAGCTTTCACTGGGTCCTCAAAAGAGTTTGTAACCTGTATCTTTTAACAGGGCATTTAGAAAGACTTTATACCGTCCACATTTCCTTTCTGACCTAGATTGCCAGTTTTATTACCCAAAAAATATACCTTAGAACTTGCCCTCCATTTTGATATTCCTGGGCTCTACTGATTCCCTTATGTTTCATTTCTACCTATACAAATTTGACATGATCCTCAGAGCCTGATTTATATATATCATCCATTCAAAAAATCTGTGATACTACTAAGAAGAATTAAACCTCTTTGCTGCCATAGGCTAATTTCCCAACTATGACACTTACCAACACCTTGCTTTGCGTTACTCTTTTATGCACATCTCATCTTCCTTGCTATAGTAAATGCTCTACGAGGCCATGTTTATTTCGTATTTTCAAAAATACTTAATCCAGAGCTTTGCACAGAATAACTCACACTTATTGATTCAAATCAAATTGAGTTCCCAGTTTATTTCAAACCATCTACATTTGTGGGAGGGTCAAAACACATAATATAGGTAAAAATGCCTTGGACACCATCAAATCTTCAGGAATATAAAGTAATATGACTTTGAAAAATATCCTTCAGTCCAATATTCACCATTACGGAGGTATATGAAATGATTTTAGGCATTCCATAGAGGAACTTTGATTATTATTTCAATAGTTATGAAATGTATTTGTTAAATTTACAACCTAGATATCTCTTTTATGTAAAAATTAGAGATATAACATGAAAATAATGATGTCCCCGTACTGAAATGGCCTGAGAAGATTTGGCAAATTCAGAGAATGCTAGATATCAAAATTCTGCACAACAAATTCACTTTGACACCTCCTGTCTTACCCTAGAAAGAAGACATAACCTTTCACACAAAAAATACAGCAATATCTCAAAAGCCATATCTAATTGTCACTTGGTTAGTTGTAAAATTTAACATGGTTAGAAGTGGAACAATGCATAGAGAGTAAAGGGGATTTAAAAAAAAAAAGTTTATAGATATTCTTCATGTTTTCAAAAATATGAGAGAAATATACTTATTCTTTTATTCATTTATTTAACATAATATTTTCAGCATTCATGTGGGCTGGTAATGTTCTAATTGCTAGAGATAAAATTATATGCATAACCATTTATAATCACAGCTCTCTTAAAGCTTAGAATGTAATGGGAGAGAAAAAAGCAAAATAATCACAAAAAGAAATAAAAAAAACCCCACTATTTTGATAAAAGCAAAATGGGAGAACCTATAATAGGGCAATTCAATTTGATTAGGGAGATGAGAGAAGATTTTTTTGAAAAAGCACCAAATAAGATGTAAAGAATAATCATTGACTAGACATAAAGAGAAGGAAAAGTAGCACCAAGTAGCGGTAATGATAAATGCAAAGACCCTGTGACAAAGGATCATGAATAGTACACAAGATTGAATAACATTTAGGGTCCTGCAAAAGAGAGACTGAAGGAAAGCATAATTAGGGATGAATCTAAGGGGGTAACTAAAGCATGGATAATCATGCAAGATCTTATAAAAATTCCACACTGAGGGATCTTGATTTAATCATTATCTTATATCATTTTTTATTTTAAAATTATGTATTGTTATCATTGTGTATGTGTGTGTATCTATGTTGGAGGGGCAACTGATTTGGTTTTCCATTTGTTTTCCTTTACCACAATTTATATTCATGACATAAATTTTCTTTTTTGAACCTTCTGTGTGAAAATACTGAGTCAGTTTAAAGAAACAGTAATTTTGTAGATTATGATATATGTGGTACTGAGACCACAATATATGGCTAAAAAACATACAGATGTTGCAAGAATGACTAAAGTTTGTGAAATACTGCTTTAGTCTAATATATGAAGTTTTTGAATGAAAAATTGAGACTTTTTCACAGATTGTTATTCAGTTTGGTATATTCATCGTAGTTAATCAAATTTGTCGAAAGAAAATAAAAAATAATAATGGTAATGCTAACACCATTTTAAAATATTTTGTGATTATTTGCAAGTACAACTTTGATATTTTCAGAAACTGATGTTTTCTTATATCATATGAGATATAGCACCAGATATTATTCTCTTTATGCTTTTAGAGACACTTTGTGGTATACCATGTACATTCCTATGGATATATTTGAATTAGTTCTAATCTGAGAATCTTGGCTTATGGCAAACCTAAGGAACAAGTTTAACCAATAAATATGCTACCTCTAGAAAAAGAAAGTGTTCACAGAATTCTAGACTCTAGAATTTTTTTTAAGAGTCTAGAGTTTATTCCAAACTCTCGTTTGGAATAAATTTTTTCAGGCTCATTAGAGATAATCCAAGTAAAAAAAAGAAAAATACTAAGAAGATTCTCTTCAAAATTTAACCCCCTCCTCCATGCATTGTCAAACTTTTCTATACTGTATTATCCTCATTTTAAAGATGAAATTATTGGTAATCAGTGACTATCAGCAATTTGGCTGAGGCTGCAAGACTAGAAAGTGCCAATGCCAGAACTAGGAATTAAATCCAGGAAAATCTAACTCCTGAGTGTCTGCACTATTAACCACTGTAAGAAGTCCCTTCTCTTTCTCTCTCTCTCCCCCAACAAATATACATACATTTCCACAAACTCATATGTGTACGTACATATATAAACATATGAACGTACTCATCTAGGCATTTATAAAAAGATAAAGATCTGGAAATAATAAACACTGCCTTATAAACTCATGACCTTGGATGGATAAATGGAAACATTAAAGAAGGAGCTTGATTGATAATGAATATGCTTTCAGCTATCCTTCCTTATTTCACTCTCTTGTATTCCATTTAGTCTGGGATCTACTTTCCACCTATTAATTACACAATATCAAACATTTGTATTTCTACCCGACCAAAAACAAACATGGTCACTAGCAGCCTGGAAATTACTTGTCAGTGAATAAATCAATAAGAGATTATAAATTCTTAGTACTTTCAGGTTGTATGTCAGATTCAGGAAAGACAGTTGCCAGAAAGCCACATTGCTTGGAACAATTTCTGAATTACTGGCACTTGATATTGCCATATTGATTTATTGATTAAAACAACAACAATAACCTACAGGCTTCAGTGACAAATAAAATAAGTGAGAGTGAGTTTTGATGGTATTAATTGTGCATGTAGATATTTTTAAAATATAAAATTATTACCATATAAAATTATTTTTATAAAAATTATATTAGGGTGTTTCTCAGAAAAACCCTAAAGGTTGAAGTGATGCTTTTTCACTGAATTTTTTTTTCATGAGGACTTTTCAATCAAATGTAGTTGCAATACTACTATAGCATCTTAAAAAATAGCTTCTTAATATCATGAAATATCCCCAATTGTTTTATCTGTTATTAAATGTTTATTATGCTTAAAATATGACTGAAAAGTAGGGTCATATTTTATGACTGATTGAAATCTTTTAATGTAGAGTTTACCACAACATCTCTGGAATTTTTTGTTACAGATCTAGGTTATTTTTTTCTGTAGAATTTTCTTTCCCACATTTTGGATTTTGCTGATTGCATCCCAGCAGTGTTTTTAGCATTATTTTCTTCCTTTGTCTTCCCTGTAATTTATCCAGAGGGTTGATTAGATTCATTTTAGATGTTTTGGGAGTCTACTTTTCAAGTGGAGTTGTGTATTTCCATCAAGAGTCACATAATGCCTCTGGTTGCCTTTTTGCCATATTAACAGTCATTGATGACCATTGCCTATATCCCTTATTTCATTATAGATTAAAAAATGATGATATTCTATTTTCTATATTCTTGCACTTATATTGGATAAAATAGTTCTAAAAGGAGGAGTGTCCCCATATCAATTCTTTGGTTAACTGGAAGTAGAGTTTACTTAGAAAAGGCAGGATAATTCCTAATTCTTTCCCTGTATTTACAAGATATTTGGTTCCCTGACATCTTTAAAAGGTGATCAACATAAATTTTGTGTATCATTATGAATTTACAGATTTGAACATATTTATGCATTTTAATACATTATAGTTATTATCCTTCATGATGCTCCAATGATTCCATCTTTGGCCCGTGGGAGTTTATTCAAGCTTGATCCTAGGTCATTAACGTATTCTTCTTTTAGGCTTTGCTGACATTTTTGCTTCATGTTATGACAGGATGATCCAGGCTCATCTTACACATTTCCTGTCTCAGACATTAAAGTAACTATTTCTGCAAGGAGCTTTTAAATGGAGAATGTTATTGAAATACAACAATTAGGGCACTAAAGAAACTCATTTCTATTGGGTTTGTCTTTGATTCTAGGTCTTTTCAGTGTCAAAACATAGGAAATACAGGTATAAATCAGTGTGTGTGTGAGTGTGTGTGTGCGTGCACACACATAGTTTTAAGAAATAAAATACACATTTGTATTCATTTGTTCCATGTTATTTTAATATTTTTGGATATCTTTAAAGTTTATTTTTGTTTCATAATTATATAGCATATTTACATGATTCCAAAGTTCAATCTGTTAGTAGTATGTATGCAAAGAAATTCAATTTTTATCCTTCCCGCTTTCACCCTTTTCTCTCCTTTCTCCATTGATAAACTTTTTAAAATTTCATGGATTATACTTCTGATATTTCTTAATATAAACAGGAATACCCACACACACTCTTATAGCCAAGCTTTCTTAGATAACTTCCAATATATTCTATATAATTTTCTTCATGTCTTGACAGTCTCTCCATAAAATAACTACTCATTCCAGCTACATAATCTGTTGTGGCCTGTTTGCAGGATGGGGGATGAACACAAAACACAAAGAAACACACAAAGAAAGACACAGACATTCACAAAGATGGTACAAGACTGCAGCGCCGAACACACCAGTCCTTTTATTTTATACTCTAAAAATCAAAGTTACTTCCTTATACGTGACCACCCAGGCATTGCAGCAATGGCCATAAATTCCGGAACACGTAGCCTAAGGACACAGATGTCCCCAGACTCAAGGTTTCTAGGCAGTTGCTCAAAGCAAGGTCAGAGGCTGAGGTAAGCAAAGGTTAAGCAAGGCAGCCACAGGGGGCACTTTCCATCCCCAGTTTCTCTTGGCTGGACCCCCGGCAGCTGTGCCTGTCTTAGGTTGTTCCTCCTTGAGGAATCTTACCCGTCTCTGGCTATCCAGCCATCTTACAGGGCCAAGCAACAATAATAGGAACAATGTGCTTATCGTGTGACCTCCAGGCCTCTATTAACGTGGGGCTGGGCAGCTCTTGCCTATTTGCAGAAACTCAGACCCTTTGTTATGTATTCAAGCAGCAACCCTGTTTGTTAGGTGAACCTTAGCCGGAATGTATGACTCTCACGCCGCTCTGGGCTGGGCACATACTCCTTCTCCTAAGATTAATTCTTAAGCTGCACAATTATATGGCAAGCCCTCAACATAATCCTATACAAGAAGGATTTGTTCACATAGTTTATACAACAGTCTGCTATTGATAAATATTTGAGTTGTTTCCATTTTAAATTTATTTTTATTTTTTGTGATTATAGAATATTATTACAATGAATAGCCTGGTCCAAATAATTTATTTTGTATCATTGCTATTTAATGACTTGATTTTTATAATAACCATTTTAAGGTACACAGTCATTTCATTTAACAAAGAGAGACTATTGGTTAGAAAATGAAGCATTAAAAATAATAAGCATTAAAAATAACAATTGATTGGCCAATTGATTGATTGAAGTAGCCATATAATTATAAGGCAAAATGTTGAAAAAATTAGGACAGGGAGAGTAACATCTCTTCACATTCAGTTTGTCTGAAGGCCAAATCTCAAATCAGTAACAGAGTCTATGATAAGTTACAGCACCCTCAGCTCTGTCCCTCAGAAGTCTCCCCTAACCAGACTCTGATCTCCAATTCTCTGATATCATGCCTCTGTTTTCATTGTGCTCATCTATTTCTTTTTTCTTTTTTTTAACATTTCCCCATGCCCTTTTCTCTCAATTATCATCCATAATATACCATTTGAGAGAAAAATTAATGTTTAATAATTTCAGTACTTGAGCTATAGAGTGAGATATCAATTTCACATTACTCAAGTAACTTGGCACACACGTAAGGTAGTAAATAGTCTTCCAGGCATTCCCCTTAGTGATGGGAAAAAAGAAATCTCCTTAACTCTTTAAAACTCTTCCCTCTGCCATCTCTATTAACCTGGGCTGGCCTAGATATCTCATCTCCTTTACAAGAATGGCCCAATCCACTTCCCTCAGAGAACCATTGAGCTTAAATACTTGTTTAATAGGACCATTCAGAGCCCTATGCATTCCCTTTCACAACATTTTAATTATTTAAAGAGTAACGTTTGTATTGTAACTAATCTATCACCATTTCTCTTCATGGTTGCCTCTCAATTTACAGTTCGTTTTTCAGGGTGAGTGAAGGTGATTTTTAAGCAAGAATCAAGGATGTGATTTTTATAGTGTTAAAATGATTGAATGGAAATATGGACGATCATCTAGGCATCTATGAGTCTAGACTTTTCCTTGGTCAAGAAGCAACTCATTACTTCTAGAGAATCAGTAAAGGCAGAATTTGTTTCCAATTTAAAATCTTTTTGTTTCATGTGGTAGCCAAGAGCTGTTATTTAATATTGATGTTTTGTTTTTCTTCTCTTCCCAATATACTACCATTTATATACAATTTCTACTTTTTACATGAATTTACACAAAGGATTGTAAGGTAGAAAACAATTGACAGGCATGTTTTCATATACCCTGTCTCTATCTCCCTCCACTACACACAAGCTCAGTCTTCCTTCCCGCCCTCCTCAAGATGCTCATGTTTCTTCACGTGGCATGTTTTTCACCATGACCTGTTTTCCTTTATGTGTCTTTTCTATTACAATACCCCAATATGGACAGAGACTTAAATACAACAAAAACTTTGCTATCAATTCAGAAACCAGTTTACTGGTTCCAATATTTTAAGTATAATACAAACATCATACTTTTCAGAGCCAAACTGCTTGTTTTTAGAAAGATTCTGATGAAATGATTCTCAGCCTTCACTGCAGATTATAATCACCTGGGAGAACTTTTCAAAATGCCCAGGAAGCAAAATGGACCAATAAAGTCAGACTTTTTAGGACTGGGACTTAGGCATCAGTGTTTTAGAAATCTTTTCAGGTGATTTCAATGTGAAACCAAGGGGGAAAACCAGTGGGGAAAAGTGCCTTTCTTTTAAGGATCTTATGTCTGCAGTTCAGAATCACTACTTAGTAAGAGTGTTAATGTGAAAGGCCATCACGACCCTGAGCAAAAAAAGTTTTGTGGATAAATGTCATCAGTTCTATAAAACAATCATTCATCATAAACCTCATTAACCAAACTATCATTTATAATTAAAAAATAGCTAAGGTAAAATAATATTGTGAAGAATAAACTATAATTCTATATTGACTCTACATTGTGCTTTTTAAAAAAGCTAATTAAGTGCTAATATTTAAACTACCTGTTCAAGTTACAGAATGAAATTGCTAGGAATGATGTTCAGCTTACCCAAGGATTTTGACTAGTAGAGAATTCATAATAGTTATCTTCCAAATCCATTTAGAATCTGATATTTCATTTTATAGAATTTTACTTGTATTCACATACCAACTTCATTAATGGAAATTGTCCATATGCCATACAGTGCATGGTTGACTTATTTTACATTTGCTTAACAGCCTTATTTCATGATTTAAGGAGAGTTTTGTAAGGGCAAAACAGTCAAACAATATCTTAATAACATGATGGTTTTAAAAGGGCACTCAAGACAAAATGTGAATATGACATTTTAACATTGATTAGTAACATGAGTATAATGCAAATATTCCATCTGAAGACTAAATGCGGCACATCACTTTTGTTAGTGACATACACAGGTTTTTTTTCTTTACTAAGGGATTGGTAAGATTTTACTTTTTATAAGGAAAGTGTTTTTTAAACACATGAGGAATAAGGTAATATTCACTTATGTTTCCGTGTATGTTAGTATTTGAAAATTCAGGTTCCTTCTAATTCTCATCATGAAAATTTTAAATTTGTATATTTTTTAATTTGTAAGAGGTGATATTGGCTGTTTCATTATGCATTATATTTGCTCTGGGATTTAACTCATATGCCTGGGAGCATATGCTTTTAAGAAAACATTCTAGCAAACATTTGGATGTTGTCATAACTCTGGAGAGAATTTGCACTCTACTATTTTAATTATACTTTAGCATATGACTGTATGTCATTACATTCCCTGAAAATCTATATTGACATATGACTTATATAAATGAATAATAAAAGTATATTTGTATACACACATATCTATATATATACATACTCATGTATATTAGAGCCTGGAGAGGAAAACATAGCAAATATATTTCTCATAATGATTATGACCAATTCTTATTTCATTTAACATAATAATGATTAAACCAAGTACTGAAATTGACTTGGTTGAAACATCATGGCTCATAAATATAGGTTTATTTTTTTTTAGTTACAACAAAAAAAATAATACCTGAGACAACAGTACTAACATGATTCACAAAGATGAAACAAAACCTGCTGCTTTAGGAGATCTACTTGTATTAATAACATATATAATTGTATTCTATTATTGTTAACAATATTCTTTACAACAGGCTTCTGCAGTATCTGAAATGAAAGTTAAGTAGTTGGCATGTGTTTCAGTTTCTTAGAAGTTGACATTTTCTGTAATACATTAACAAACAGAAATATTGCTAAAAGTTCGTTTGTGTTATGGACATAGGCAAGCATGACAAGCAAGGCTTGGTTAACCACATGATTGCACCAAGCCATGAAGGAAGAGACTCTGTAAACAAAGTCTATTGCAGGAGCAGAGCAAATGCTGGAGACTCATCCCAAAACATTGAAAGAAGATCCAATGTAGTGAGTAGAACATCAGAGGATCTGACAGCAGACCACAAACCATCACTCAATGAGCACTTGGCAGCATAATATGAGATCCTTGGGACTCTCAGGGTAAGTGATACACACAATACAGATTCCAGGGGAGATTTCCAAAATAGAATCAGCATCATAGAATTTTATCTGTTGATATAAAGGCAACAGCCAAAAATGTTTGGAGCAGGATTACTTGGAGTTGGAATTGTGGGAGAATAAAACGAGCAAAACCAAAGAGTGTCTGAAGGTCTACCATTAAAATGGGACAACGGGCAGAGACAATACATCAGGTTTAAGGAAGAAGTCTAATTAAACCTGGGAAATGGGCTTAGTGTGAGCATCCATTATTGCTGAGCACCAACATTCATACCTCCTTCCTGACTCAGAGCAAGATTGGTTGCAGATGTACTGGGGCAAAGCTCAGGATTCTATAGGTGGAAGGGGTGGGCTTCAATTGGTCTGGGATGGGAGAAAGAAAAACACGAGGGTTGTGAGCAAAATAGCATTTCATATGGGTACCAGAAACAAGAAACAATGAAGAAACAAATAACAACATAAATTTTATTTCCATGGATGCAACTTTTAGAAAAACCTGCAACCACACTTCTGTAAAGAGCAGACAGAATTTGGGTTTTACAGCCTTACTGTAAGAGTCTTTGTGAGTATTGTAAGCAACCGTAAATGTTTATACCAGACCTCTAGCATAACAGAAATAACTTTGAGTGTTTTATTCTAACCTGTCAACAAATTCTAGGTACATAGAGTTTCTTAATAGAGTGTGATCATTTATATCAAGACAAAGATATAAGGGACTTAGATACCTATTTTTATTTTGTCTAAGAAACTTGGGAGCAATGCATTTTCTCTAGATCCAACTACACATTACCTATCCTCTGCACATGAATTATAACGAACTGTAAACATTAGAAAATCTAAAATAAAAGACTTTTTCTCCATCCACACATTGGTGAGTTTGAATTATATCACATCCCAGCATATTTTTTATTCTTTCCTGTGTCTAATTCAAGAAAATTTGCATTTCAAGGGGAAGTACAGAATGGCATATAAAATCAGGTAATTTAAAACAAACTATATGATCTTAAAGAAAAGTCATTATTTGTAATGCAAATTTAAAACATATAATTAATGAAATTGTAAGTTTTGACTTATGGAATTTAAAAGCAAGCAATATAATCAAGATCAATAAAATTGTTTCCCATTTCTATGAAAATATAAAGCTAAATAAATGCAATATTTTCAATAGTGGTATTAAAAATATTATAATTTTTTCCTAATTGTATTCATCGAAGGTTTCTTATTGCAGAGAGATACTTTTGTAAACTTTCTCTTCCAAGACCTAATTTTTTCATAAAAGTACAAATTTTACCATGTAGCACCGCTTCTACAGTTTCTAACAGCCTAATCATTCTTTTATTGTTTCAAACAAAGAAGCCTTATTTCATTTGAGCATTTGAATTTCATTTGAGCTTTAAATGCTTCTTTTTCAAAATTAGGTTTTATCTTAAAGAGAATGTTCAGTTTTTATATCACTTATTTAATAACAAGGAAGGAGGTTTTCTTTTAGTCTCTTTGTAGTCTACATGTCAATAAATGACAGACTTCTATTTAAGCTAGGAAAAAAAAAAAGTCATATATTATCACCTCACTCTTGTCCAATATAAATTTGTTAATAGCTGCAGTTTATGAATATTTATTATAAGATATAGTGGGCAAAGATATGGTACAGCTTTAATTTTCTGGTAGCATTTCTGATATGTATGCAATTTAACAGTGATTAATCAGACTGCTGAGGCTTCAAAAATATAGACTTGCCTGAATTTGTCATATCTTTTGTGAATCTTTCGCTCCTTGCATAGCAAAACATTCTGTTTAATCTCTACTGAAAATTACTCAAAACTCTTTTTCTGGAAACAGTTTTAGTCTTGGCCAAAGCATCTACAAGAAGCAAAACTGGATCTGGAATCAGTGAAGACCATAACTATCGTTAACTTATCATAGGTCCTTAACTGAAAATGTTAAAAGACAAAAATAGGCCTTTGAAATATGATGCAGTCTTTAATGATGTTGTATATTATTATAAAATAAAATAAAATCCCACATTCCAGAACCTCAGTTGCTTTCAGGTATTGGTTTCAGGTCCTTAGCCTTTTTCTTTCTCTCTCTCTCTCTCTCTTTCCTCCTTCACTCTTCATGATTAGTGCTTTCCTGTGTGTGATCTCTTTCTCTCTGAGAAAACTTTCCACTGAGTTGAAAGCCTGGGAACTCTTAAGTTCAGATGAATGATAATGAGCATTGTCAAAGAGGCAGTAAAATTGAGTCCTTCGTTCTGGCTGCTGAGCCTAGAGCCACAGGAGTTAATTGTGTGGATGGTAATGAGACCAGGGAGGCAGCAGATGCTCGCGTGCCTTTACAATCCAAATCCCACCAACAAATTCCTCCCACAGAAACTTTGAGGGACATCTTGGCACCCTGGAGATGGAGATAGACCCAGTCATAGCCACATGCCACCTGCTAGACCTATTGTTAAAGAAAAAAAAAAAAAGCCCATTACAATAACAAAGTTGTTTGCTGTCTTTTGCAATGACTTTCTGGCATTGGTTTGGCCAGACTAGAGGAATGGAACATCTGATTCTTTATGAAGAAATATCTGCACCCAAAACAGTTAACAACATACATGGAAAGGCTGGTGTTCAGTATATGATATATACTCTTTTGATAAACCATGCCTGCCATTTTCTCCCTTGAGGCTGTTTATTCCACAGCAGATTTACAAGACCATATGGTTTTTGATGACCTTTAGAGAAGGGGGCATTTTTTTTTTCTCTATGGAAAAATCAAAAGAGAAAAACTTTAGGACCTAGAGATGTTATAAACCTTCATTTTTAAATAAAAATAAAAACTTTTGACATTAAGAATCACCTTAGACCAAAATGCTTTGTGAATGGCCTGTTTTTATTGAGTTTGTGTAGATGCCCACAGATAAGTTAGTAATATTAATTTGCTAGATATCTAAGACAAGGAAGGTCAGAATGTCCTGTTTTAGTTAAATGAATGATCAGAATGAAGGCAAGATAAATTAAAAGGGACTGTTGCACACTGGCCATTTAGGGGTGTGTAGTAGTATTTTGCACAGGGTAGTTTATAGGACCCTCAAGGAGCACAGCGGAGTGGCAGGAAACTGTAAGAAACTGTATTAGTTACTTTCACTTTTAAGAATGTATGTATATTCCTGGTTTTCGGAAATCGTGATATTATACTTCTTGTAGGAAATAGTGAAGCTATTTCTAGTATTAAGAAATAGGATTCATTGACATGGCCACTGCAGATGTGGCAGATTTGTCCTGTGTATGGCACCCCAGGAGAGAGGCTCCCTGTCTCTGTCTAGGTTAAACAAAAGCTGTTAAGTCCTCGCTTTTTGTTCAGCTAGTTGACCCTCATTATTGTTAAAGCAATTAGTTAGGCTGAAATTTCTGAATTCATTGTAGAAAATCTTTTATGATCTCGTGTTCATAGCACAGATTTTAGATTAAAATATTTACGTGCTTCGTGAGTGAGTTTATATCGTTATTATAAATTCAGGGTTTGGCTGTATAAGCTCTCTGGTGCTGGATTATTCTGTTTGTAAAGAGCCAAGATTCTATAGTAAATAAAAAACTGTGTTCTTTTCATAACAATAAAATATGCGCTTCTGACTTACTGAGAAGTCAGATATGGAAGCATATGGGAGCAATATGTAAATGCCAAGCAAGCTGTTTATACTGGAATATGCTCCTGCATAATGATCATAATCCAATTCTAGTAGAGACCTTTGAATTTAAAACACTGTCAGTTACAGCAAAATAGAAAGAACCACAGCAAATGCTGATGTTGCTGATCATTCATTATTTTTTTTTTAAATCAGAGATTTCTATAAGTTTAAAGTTTAAAGATCATTTAAATTATTTTATTGTGTTTTAGTGAACTGCCTTGGGGAAAAAGAGGGGGTATTCTAAAATTTGTTTTCTCATATCTCTATTACCAGAAGAACACATTAAAACCATTTTGTCTAAGAAAATCTGTATTGAGAGTTGTGGAGAAAGTAAATATTACTTTATGATTTCATTAAATTCATGTTAGAAATCCTATGCACACTATACATGTTTCCTAAAATATAAACAAAGGGTTTTTTTTTATTGTGGTTATTTATTTGGATGATTAAACTCAATACTTTTGGCTGAGCAAGACAAAGCACAATTTGCTTGCCTTATATTAGTTTCTTTGCCAGGAATGTGACTGTTTTTCATTTAAGCCCACAACAGAAAGTATGTTCTAGAAAAGTCTGTCACAATAAATAATATGCCCTTGAGTACTCAAAATAAGCAGGATATCCAAGTGTACTTTTTATGTCTTCCTCTCAAACTTAGTATTCATTATTCAAGAAAATATTTGTGGAGAGTGACTTATCACTGGGAAGACTTGTGATGGTACAAACAATGATACTACATCAAAGAGTTGTTGAGTGGGAAGTGAGTTTCTTTGATCTCTGGTCAGTATCTCTTGTAACTGCATCATGTTACTCCCTTGTGTCAGTCCCCTGATTGGCTTTTGCTCAAAGTTTGGAATGTTTTTTATTATAATATAAATAGGAGTCTGACTATATAATCTTCTTTTCTCTGTTTCTCATCGACTTTCTATTCATAGCTTTTAATCTACAGATGATTGAATTGTATTTCCTTCTAGATATTTCAGGGAAATATTACATGGTATGAGAAGATGTCATATCTAAGGGGTCTGGAGTATTTAGATCCAGTACACATCTACCTTTACAACCTCAGTTTTGCCCCACTTCCGCCTAGGAATCACTCTCATTAATCCTGTGGCACTACCATTTTTAAGGGTATCATCCAAAGGAAAAGAAAGTGATGATTTTTTTTTGTATAGGTTGAAAATTTTTCCACAAGTCAAAACACCTTAATGTGTGTATGTGTGTAGATATTCCTTCCCTCATAGCTTCACAGTTATGGAAAAGAAAAGAATTAAAAAATATGACAGCCTATTTATTTAATATCTAAGAAACAAGTAGTTATTACTATATAGAAGTAGATTTTGAAGACATACAAATTCAATATCTACTGTATTCAATGTCTACTGTATATTAGCTGAATTTGAAGTAAAACTTTGTAAGTCATAATTTCCTTGTATATAAAATGGTCCAGGATTAATGTGGAAGACACAACTTGTTCTCCACCAACATCCACTCTCCATTCCACCTTGTTAACCAAACTCCAATATTTTAGCACTTATGTGAAGGAAAGGAACTATTCCTCTACTCCAGACTAAAACTACTTTTGTCTAGGCCAATAATGACAATTCCATTCTATGCTAGAGACTGGTGAAAAAATGGTCATGTGACACAATTCTGACCAGTGAGCTTTAGAAGGATATCAGTAGGAGGAGGCTTCTAGAAACATTTTATTTCTTGATAAAAGGGAATCTATTAGAAGATACTGTCTTTTTTGTAACTCTATATTTAGCTGAGTGGAGAGAGATTTTTCTAGTACTGTAGCAGACATCTTGGGATCATGAATGAACCCATGGAAAGAGGATAAAGCAGCACAGTGAAGATCAACTAGCAGAAACATGGGAGAAACCTGGCTCATGATGGCATTATTGAGCTGTTTAATCATTCAGTGTTGGAAATGTCCTATCTCTGTGTATCTTCTGTTTCGAAATAATAAACTCCTTCTTGTTGACACTTTTGGCTGGGTTTTATTACTTATATTCCATGTTTCTAACAATTGTAAACATATAATTATTAAAATTATAGTAAGAATTAAATGAGGAAATATATATGTAAAATACTTGGCACATAATGTTACGCAACTATTACCTCCATTTTTATGTTCCAAAACCCTTACATTTAAATGCTAGGTGAGAAGTAACTATTTTAGATTGTATCTTTTTTATTAGCGATACAATTTAAATGTAAACTGCTAAATTTGCCCTCTTAATTATATTTTGGAGTATTTTCTAAAATGTTTTACTGCCTAAGAGAGAATTTTCTTTAAATTCCTTTGGATAAAGAGTATCCACTATAATTGATTAGTTTATTATGATTGAATTAACTTGTCCAAATTCATAATAAATGCTAGGTGATAATAAAAGAGGCGCTATATTGTCACAAATGCTTGCCTGCTATGTGTCTTGTAGGAAATAGGCATTATTTTCAATGAGGGTCTAGCAACTCTTCTTAGTTTGGTTCCCTTGGAAATATTTTCTGTATAATTCATACATTTATTATGTAAAAAAGTATATGAAAACTGTTTATTTCCTTTTAGGTTGGTAAAGGAATGGTAAGCATATGCATTTCCAGAGATCAACTTTATAGCTAGGTATCTACTAGTTGTTCTAGATATATTAATCATTCACTTCCTTTATTTTATGAAATTTTAATTATTTTTGATGCAAGTAGCTTTTTGAAAGAATACCTTGATCTTTTTATTTTTCTTGTATAATTAAGCATCCCTCAGTTTGATAACACTGCTCTTAACTGCACTACAAATATTCTAGATTGCTCCTTGTTGAAAGTTGTTCAACTGGTGGAAAGAAACCCTGAAATGAATAATTTTCTCACAAATTCTAAGTAAATAAGCAATGGGACCCTGAAGTTGTAAGTAACCTAGCTGTATTTACTCACAGCAAATTTTTGAACATAATTAATGCTAATATTGAATTATCATCTATTAAATCTTAACATACTATATTGAAACCACTTTTCAAAAGTTTTTAATCTAATCTAATATATCCTAAAATACAATTGACTTGATTTTTGATATTTAAGCAGATGCTCATATGTCTAAGCCATATTAGTTCTCCTTTACTCTTTTAGAATTTTTATCTTGAAAGTAGGCACCAGTCTTTGAACAGTGGAATACTCCTAATTGGAACAAAAAAAAAAGATTGAATAAATTAGATATTTAATAAGAACATCCAGAAGTATTGTACAAGAAATGTATTTTAACATGAACACAAAAAAATTCAAGCATGGCAATACACTTTTGTCACACTTCAACTTGTTTTCTAAATCCTGAGCTGGAAGTATTTAAGGTTAAATGAACAGTGTACTCAAGATGTTCTTTCCCACGTGATAAAGTAATGATGAATGATGAAGGAACCTTGGCATAAAGAAAACATAAAGCAGACTTGTGATTTTTATGCACTTGACAGATGCAAAACACTCAACCAGAGATTCCTAAACATATACATATGCACAAATATACATATATGTAATGACATTAGAAATACTTTCGCCTTCAAAAATAGCTTTTCAAAAACAAGTGGATCTCTTTTTCTGAAAAGTATTTCCCTTCCTGATGAAAACTACTCCCTAATGGATAAACAGAGTGATAGCTGATATGAAACACTGGATCCAGAGGGAAGCTTAATTTCCCTTCTCTTTTTATGAATTTAACTAAATAGAGGAATTTTCTTATATCACTTCTGCTTATATTCTTGAATTAACGATGTCTAAGCCCTAGCCCTTTTTATGGTAATCTTCTCCATATGCCAATTGTCTCTAAAATCCCTGGAGGAGAAAAATCTCACAGCACATAGGATTTAAGTACCATTATGCTAGAATTTCTACCACTTCAGACAATAGCTTACTCTTTATAGCATTGTGTATCAAAATTTAACGTGCAAGGGAATTGCCAGAGGATCTTATTAAAATGCAGAATCTGTTTAAGTAGGCTTGGGGTGAAGTATGAGACTCTGTATATTATTTTTTTAAAATATTATTTATATTTATTTATTCATTTATTTTACAGACAGCATCTCACTTTGTTGTCCAGGCTGGACTCAAACTCCTGGGCTCATGTGATCCTCTTGCTTCCGCCTCCCAAGTCGCTGGTACTACAGGCATGTGCTATGGCATCCAGTGATCCTGCATTTTCTAGTAAGCTTCCAGATAATGCCCCTACTGCTGCTTTATGGCCCATGCACTGAGTAGCAATGCTTAAATTAAGAACTCAGACTCAATTCACTTAAAGGCTCGTTTCTCCCCCCAATCCTACAAATCTCAGCTTCAACTTTAAGATCACTTTTCGTAGGCTTAGTTGTTTTGCCAGAGGATACTGCCCTGGTAAGAAGGAATTTAAGGGATTCTGTAATAATTCAAATGGTTAATCTTAAAATCACCTTATTACCATCTAGTTTAACTTTGAAATCAAATTTTACCAGGCTTTTACTATATACTCATTTTCAAAACACTGGATATCTAGGTGCCTGTGTTGGTCTCCCCATTTTAATCCTGAATTTCATTACCTGCCTGGTTAGGAAGCCCCGAAGTCATAAAATGAATAGCAGCTCACCTACATGCCTTTCGTTTGGACTTAGGAGATTGCCTTTTGCCAGACCCTAAGTCACCTGCTGGTACTTGGCATATTACCTTTGGCAGGACATCCCAAATACTGATTGCCCACTCAGACAAAATTGACCTAGCATCTGTCTCTGTATTTCATGAACTCCAACTCTTCCTGGCCCATGGCTTATGCTGCCTCCTGGCATCAGTACAGCTATGCCTCCAGGTGTGTGGCCCTCCTATGGGCACTTAGCCCATTCAGTTTTCATCAGAATTCTGCTAAAGTCCATTTCGATTATACATGTGCAAGGATAGTTTGGCATCCATTCTCATTTCCCAACCCTTGATCTTATGTTGATAAATTTAGGCCAATAAAGAGTTCATATTGTTCAGTGATTTTTCATTATTATATTCTTGAATAGATTAGTCAATGGATTATAAGGAGAACAACATAGAGAGATATAATATGATTGATAAAAGGCCTAAGAGTGCTTTTTAAATAAAAATCTTATTTGACAAATTTTATCTTTCCTTGTCACTGCCAAGATATCAAATTATATCTTTTTGTCTTCCTGCTAGAGAGTGATGTGACATTTAAAAAGCACAGCTGTTTAGCTCAAATGATCTGAAAACAGGCAAATATTAGAGAGGTATCCTACCAAATATAAAAGATAATTAAGCGCCTGACAGACTTATTTTAATTGTATTATTAAATATGTTTCTATGGCTTAGGGTCTGGAGGTACACTGTGTATAATTGGTAGATCTTGTGGCATTTGCTTCAGTGAAGCAGCAAGTTTTCAAGTTCATCATAGTTCAGTACTACTAGTTTTGTTATGTTTCACAGGTGACATTCATAAATCAAAAAGGAGACAGCTTCATCTTTTTAGCATAAAATTATATAAGCATCTAATCCAAAAGTCTGAAAAGCACTAAGTACTGTGGATAAAATCCTTTTTTTTTTTCTTCAATGAGTGTTAGGAAGAAAACAGACACACAGAGGCTTAGAAAAGGAAACTAAATTTTGTTGTATGTCTACTCTGGGCCAGCCTTCCTGGAAAGCCCCAGTCATTTAAATTCTTACAAGAATTCTTTATGGTCAACTATTATTATACCCACCTCACAGAGGATTATACAAGCTCAGAGAAGGTAAATAATTTGTCCAGGATTACACAACTATGGTGGTGCACACAATAATATATTATTGGTTGGGCTCATATAAAAAGTCAGCGAGCTCTTTATCTTAGGCAGTTATTTAATATGAAGTATTGAGATTCGTTAATTTTACTAATCTTTGTCTGTTAAACCTTTGCTCTTCTTAACTTTCCCAGGATATATAGTAATTATTTAGGCTTATTATAGCCAGATATCAAGCAGGATCATGAGTTTCTTCTACAAGGCATTTCACAATGAATGCTATGAGGAAAGATTGTAAAGTTACGCCAATGTATTAGAAGATTGTGACACCCGTATTATTCTTTTGATGATGAGAAAGAAATGATATGGTGAGATGGAAGTGAATATTTATTAATCTACCTGTTTTTTACTTCATACGCTCTAATAAAATATAAATTAATACCTAAAAATATTTTTTAAAAATGTCCATCTGCTTGTAAGACGTTTTAGTGGCTTTAATTTTGCATTCCACTACCAAAAGAGATATTTTTTTCACGTAATGGAGAGAAATTTGAAGCTGACAATTGAGTTCTAGCTTTCCCTTCCTCTTCAATAGGGGGAAAATTTTAACATTCAGAATTACAAAGCTTAATTTTCCTTAAAATAAAAGTAACAAAAATAAAGGGCATAATGAAAGTGTTAATAGAGGTGACAAGATGTATTGCAAATGCCAGCTGATACATTTTCTCTAGGATTAGCAATTTTCAGTCCAATTAGGCCCAAATGGTAAAAGGAACTTTATAGATAAAGTGTGCACAACAGGGTGGATACATCCAAGATTCTCCTCCAGGAGCTTAGGAGCACTTTGCTGTCTTCTCTAACATCACTCATCATACTACATTCTTGAAGAGGTGAAACCACCCCTGTCTTTGTCAACAAAGGCTGTCATATCAAAGGGAGATAGACTTTAAGGACATTCAATCAATTCTCCTTTACTAGTTATTTCAGTTGTTTGAGAGGATCTACTACTTCTTCATGACTTGGTAAAATTCCAGAAGGAGAGAGTTCAATCAGGTCATCATTAGATGACAGCTAGTAGAACTTTATCAGTTTTTTTTCTCTTCTAATATAAACCTTTCACATATAGCAAACAATCTGGGAGTTGGGGGTGGGGTGAGTAGTTTCTTAT
Organism: Cheirogaleus medius; assembly: GCA_008086735.1. Lineage (NCBI taxonomy): Eukaryota > Metazoa > Chordata > Mammalia > Primates > Cheirogaleidae > Cheirogaleus > Cheirogaleus medius. Next base: position 16,365,931 of record VBSM01000483.1, read on the forward strand.
CAGGGATACCAAATGAAGAAATTTTGTATTGCTAGAACTAATCAAAAGAACAAAGAAAAAATTGATTTTCAATTCTGTACTTTTTGGAAAACCAAGTATATAGAACACATTAATGTGTACTAAGGATAAATCAAAAGCTCACTACTTTCAGGTAGATACATGCAACTTCTCAAAGAGAGATTGGCAAACTGAAAATGAAATAATGTTTGATGAGGATGATATTGCAAGTGAAAAAAGCCATTGTCCATGAAAGTATTCCAAGTTCTTTAAAGACTTACTCATCGAAACACATTCTTGATGACTATATATTAACTTACAACCTATTTTAAATATACCAGTGAGTTACACTATAGCTCTTTCTCACAATGATTATTTCTGTTCAAGCCCACTGTCAGGAATGATAGAAGGATTTTTTTAAAAATTATTTTTACTTTTTAAGCATAGGAAAAAATGTCCTCTATGTTAAGGTAATCAAATCCATTGATCTTGGAGTTTTGAGGGATAGACTTACCAAATTCTCAAAGAAAATTCTCCTAGAACTAATGGAATTAGATTACATTTGAATTCTCACCCCAATTTTGAATAGTCACTAATTCCTTTCTTTGCTCTTTTGGTGTTTGCAAAGGGGTTCACTAAAGCCTGAATTGATATAATTATTGGCTCAGATTGTTAGAGATCTAGGCCAGATGGCTATGAGTTTCTAAAGTCCCCTTTGCTAGTGGTAGTTTTCCTAGTTTGCCTATAGGGTTTGGGGATCAGCAGTTTGAAAGGGCTACAAACTTGTAAAACAGTATTATTCATGGGGGCAGAATGTTCATCAGCGTGACCCAGTACTAAATACATTCATTATAGGCATTTCTATTCTGCACAATTTGCCACACAGCACTGGTTTCAGGAGGGGGAAAAAAAAAGACAATGGCTTATAAAATGCTTTTGAATGCCGAAAAAGAAGGAGAGTTCACGCTGAGCCTCCTCTGTTTTCTTTTTTGGAAAGAACCATCTTCTGGTGACTTTAGCTGAGCTCTGCTGAGAGTAAGCAAAGTGGAAAAATCAGAAAATTACTTTTTTTTATATGTTTCTGGGGGGCAAAATAGAGAGTGGGAGAAAATAAATGGAAAAAAGTGACAGGGAGATTATGTGAAACAGCAAATATGCAAGTGGATGAAGACAGCTGAGGAATAATGCAAAAGGTACAAAAAAAGAAAAAAAGCAGCAAGAATGGAGCCACAATGATAAACTCAAAAGGAATTGCAGAGCAGCAAGAACATCATAAATAATCATATTTTCAAATAAGAATACCATATCAGTTTCTGTGACCTGGTTAGAGCACAAGCCTCCCATGATATTTCCTAGCATTTTGATGCACACAAAATGCAATTTTCAGCTCAGGCATTTTATTTGTCAATGTAAACAAGCTTTGGGTTTTAAAAATATCTATCTGAAAGTGTTTTCATAAATAATGCATATATTATAAAAATTTGACTTGTAAACTATTGAGTCCATGGCCCCCCAGTAAACGTGAAGACAAACCATGTATATAGATAGCACCTTTTGGTAGAAATTGGCATACTAAAGCATGCAGTGTCTTCCCCACAAAGTAAATAGAATTTTTTTCAAGTACAAGACAAAGAAATATCACAGACAATTTTGCTCAAAGTCAAGGAAAGAAGTGATGTAAGATAGAAATACATGGTTAATTAGCTCCAAATTCTGAGGTGTTCCTTTAAATCTTGCTAATTAACAGAAATCATGAGTGCAAGATAGCCCTTTTCTTATCTTCAAAGAATAAAGATGAAAGAAAGCAGAAAATGAAACCTCTTTACTTGTTCTGTTCTTTAAAGACAGAGTCCCAAGAAAAATCTGCTTGTGCTCCTCCAAGGAGAAAGGCCTAAGTATTTTCCGAGCGGGAGAGGAAGGAGGTTGTCTGAGAGGCATAATTAGAAGCAAGTTTTCAAATTTTATTAAATTCCTCCCCAAACAAAATGCACTTAGAGGTATTTTAAGTTAAACTAGCACTTAAGGACTATGAAAAGCAAGATGATTACATGTTTGTGGCAGAAGAAAGGGCAATTAAGAAAACAAGAGCAATTTAACGTGCCATAGAAATAAAGGCGACCAGAAGTTGAATTAAAGTTTTTTCTTCTGTAATTTGTCTCCCCTTTGTCATGGCATGCTCAGAGAGAGTGAATGCAGTGCTTTGAAAGGAGGAGGGGGCCTGGGAGGAGGAAGGGAGGAGCTGTGAAGGAATGGCTCCCCCCGCCCCAACCCCCTCCCGCCCTTGTCCCCCCCCCCCCGCGTCCCCAGCCCCCGCCTTCCTGCGTCTCCGTCTCCGGCCCTCTCCCACCCTGCACCCTCGCCCTCCCTTGCTTTGGTGACTCCATCGGCTTTTGATTTGGAAGCACGCTGATTGGCTGGAAGCGATTCAACACACGCCGGGCAAGAGCTTTGTCTGAGTTGAAGTGAAGTTGTACAGATTTCAGACTGGAGTCAGCAATCACGGGTGTTTAGTCTGCAGCCGAGCAGAGAAAGAGAGAAAGAATCGCTCAGGAAAGATCCACTGCGGACTCCGCCGGCACCCTGCAATAGATGGATTCCGACGACACGAGAGGGGAAACGCGGAGGTGACACTCTTCTGCCTGGCAAGAGGGCGACCGGCCAAACGAATGCAAGGACCGGACTCCATGCCGATAGTATCTGGAAGTCGTGACACGGTGTGTATAAAACAAAAGTTTGTGAGCTGTTAATTGCTGTGCTGTGTTATTAAGAGACGCTTGCTTTCAAGTTTCAAGTGCCAAATGTAGCTTAGCTTTAAGTTGCCAAAGGAAGTTGAGGGGATTGCTTTGCTGTTTTAACTTGCTCCGTGAGGGAAATCTCACAAACTGACCAATGCACCAAATGAATCCTAAAATGCACTTTAGATTTGTTTTTGCACTTCTGACGGTGTCTTTCAACCACGATGCATTGGGCAAGAATTTGAAATACAGGATTTATGAGGAACAGAGGGTTGGATCGGTAATTGCAAGACTATCAGAGGATGTGGCTGATGTTTTATTGAAGCTACCTAATCCTTCTTCTGTTCGTTTTCGAGCCATGCAAAGGGGAAATTCTCCTCTACTTGTAGTAAACGAGGATAATGGGGAAATCAGCATAGGAGCTACAATTGACCGGGAACAACTATGCCAGAAAAACTTGAACTGTTCTATAGAGTTTGATGTGATCACTTTACCCACAGAGCATCTGCAGCTTTTCCATATTGAAGTTGAAGTGCTGGATATTAATGACAATTCTCCCCAGTTTTCAAGATCTCTCATACCTATTGAGATATCTGAGAGTGCGGCAGTTGGGACTCGTATCCCCCTGGACAGTGCATTTGATCCAGATGTTGGAGAAAATTCTCTCCACACATACTCCCTCTCTGCCAATGATTTTTTTAATATCGAGGTTCGGACCAGGACTGATGGAGCCAAGTATGCAGAACTCATAGTGGTCAGAGAGTTGGATCGGGAGCTGAAATCAAGCTACGAGCTTCAGCTCACTGCCTCAGACATGGGGGTGCCTCAGAGGTCCGGCTCATCCATACTAAAAATAAGCATTTCGGACTCCAATGACAACAGCCCTGCCTTTGAGCAGCAGTCTTATATAATACAACTCTTAGAAAACTCCCCCGTTGGCACTTTGCTCCTAGATCTGAATGCCACCGATCCAGATGAGGGCGCTAATGGGAAAATTGTATATTCTTTCAGCAGTCATGTGTCTCCTAAAATTATAGAGACTTTCAAAATTGACTCAGAAAGAGGACATTTGACTCTTTTCAAGCAAGTGGATTATGAAATCACCAAATCCTATGAGATTGATGTTCAAGCTCAAGATTTGGGTCCGAATTCAATCCCAGCTCATTGCAAAATTATAATTAAGGTTGTGGATGTTAATGACAACAAACCTGAAATTAACATCAACCTCATGTCCCCTGGAAAAGAAGAAGTATCTTATATTTTTGAAGGGGATCCTATTGACACATTTGTTGCTTTGGTCAGGGTTCAGGACAAGGATTCTGGGCTGAATGGAGAAATAGTTTGTAAGCTTCATGGACATGGTCACTTTAAACTTCAGAAGACTTATGAAAACAATTATTTAATCTTGACTAATGCCACACTGGATAGAGAAAAGAGATCTGAATATGGTTTGACTGTAATCGCTGAGGACAAAGGGACACCCAGTCTCTCTACAGTGAAACATTTTACTGTTCAAATCAATGATATAAATGACAATCCACCCCAATTCCAGAGAAGCCGATATGAATTTGTAATCTCGGAGAATAACTCGCCTGGGGCATATATCACCACTGTTACAGCCACAGATCCTGATCTTGGAGAAAATGGGCAAGTGACATATACCATTTTGGAGGGTTTTATCCTAGGAAGTTCCATAACTACATATGTAACCATCGACCCATCCAATGGAGCCATCTATGCCCTCAGAATCTTTGACCATGAAGAAGTGACTCAGATCACTTTTGTGGTGGAAGCAAGAGATGGAGGAAGTCCGAAGCAACTTGTAAGCAATACCACGGTTGTACTCACCATCATTGATGAAAATGATAATGTCCCTGTGGTTATAGGGCCTGCACTGAGAAATAATACCGCAGAAATCTCCATCCCCAAAGGGGTTGAAAGTGGCTTTCATGTCACAAGAATAAGGGCAATTGACAGAGACTCTGGTGTGAATGCTGAACTCAGCTGCTTCATAATAGGAGGTAATGAGGAAAATATCTTCATAATTGATTCACGAACATGTGACATCCATACCAATGTGAGCATGGAATCTGTTCCCTCCACAGAATGGGAGCTTTCAGTTATTATTCAAGACAAAGGCAATCCTCAGCTGCATACCAAAGTCCTTCTGAAGTGCTCGATCTTTGAATATGCAGAGTCAGTGACCAGTACAGCAATGACTTCAGTAAGCCAGGCATCCTGGGATTTCTCCATGATGATAATTATTTCCTTAGGAGCGATTTGTGCACTGTTGTTGGTTATCATGGTTCTATTTGCAACTAGGTGTAACCGAGAAAAGAAAGATACTAGATCCTACAACTGTAGGGTGGCAGAATCAACCTACCAACACCACCCAAAAAGACCATCCAGGCAGATTCACAAAGGGGACATCACATTGGTACCTACCATTAATGGCACTCTGCCCATCAGATCTCATCACAGATCATCTCCATCTTCATCGCCTACCTTAGAAAGAGGGCAAATGAGCAGCCGGCAGAGTCACAACAGTCACCAGTCACTCAACAGTTTGGTGACAATCTCATCCAACCACGTGCCGGAGAATTTCTCATTGGAACTCACCCACGCCACTCCTGCTGTTGAGGTAAGATCATAAACTGCATTAACTCACTGACAATGTCAGCTGTTAGTGTGCAGAAGTTGTGCTCATTAGTGCTTAAATAATTTTATTAATAAGTAACAATACTAACAATATGTAAATTAAATAGAACATAAGTTACATTGTGAATATGTAGCAAGTTTGCACATGTTAGCATACTGTTTTTAGTTTTTCTTAAATAATTTACTTGCATGTAATATGTATAATATTTAAAAATAAATGTGAAGCACACAAAGGAGTATCTAATTAGAGTCCCTTTACTTCCCGGATTAAGACACTGGGAAGCCAATAAGTAAAGGGACTTGCTTTACTCTCTACTTATGGTCTCTACTGAAAAATCAAAACCTGAGGCCTCCAAAATTCCATCTCTATGAATGCTATTTTTGTCCAACTTTGGAAAATTTTCTGACTTTATGTGTATTACCATGTTGTATTTTACAACATTTTCCCTGTATTTTTATAACTGGCCGCTTTACGTGAACTATAAAGGAAATATATTAGTTATTTAAAAGGGAATCCTCTTTCAAAAGAAAAAAGTCATTTATATTAGATCATCCACGTCTCTCTGGGATATATTTCAGTTATATCTGGTAGCTGGCTGCACAGTCTGCCACAGTCCAGCATATGCAAATCCATAAAATAAAGATAACCTGTTCAGTTACTTAGTATGAAATAACAAGTAACTGCTTTTCTTGCATAAAGATTGTGAGTTCTGGGGGTTTTGTTTCCAGGAATCAGTTCTGTCTATTTGCTTTCCAGCAGGTCTCCCAGCTTCTTTCGATGCTTCACCAGGGGCAATATCAGCCAAGGCCAAGTTTTCGAGGAAACAAATATTCCAGGAGCTATAGGTATGAATTATTCTGTGATACCTATTAAATCTCTATATAAATGCTGAAGAGTAAAAAACGCATTTTTCCTGATTTATCTTTCTAGATATGCCCTTCAAGACATGGACAAATTTAGCTTGAAAGACAGTGGCCGTGGTGACAGTGAAGCAGGAGACAGTGATTATGATTTGGGACGAGATTCTCCTATAGACAGGCTGCTGGGTGAAGGATTCAGCGACCTGTTTCTTACAGATGGGAGAATTCCAGCAGGTAAGAAGCTAGTGATGGATAAATCTTTATTTTCAGCTCTACCACAGCACCAGCATAGTGAAAAATTTCTCTCATGCTTACATTTCTTTTTTATTTGTCCTTTGCACTGAAATACTTGCAATCTGCACACTATTAGCAATGAGCAGAAATTGAAACAACATTATTTTCTTAAAATTCATATTAAGCAGTTGGCAGAAAAGGAGTAAGCATGAGAGATTAACAGAACAAGAAGGGAGGGGTGAGGAGAGAATAGAGAACCACTTCCCTCCTTTTTCTACCTCATCCAGGACTGCCATGGAACACTCTTGAGCAACTCTGTACAAAATTACTGGGTGGTGGTTTTTATTCAGACAGGCTGTTTTGGTGCATAGTGGTGAACTGGACTATAATTTGGAGGATGCGTTTCCTGTGATGGGAACCAGCTCACAAAATCAGAGACTAAAATAAACCAGAAATGGTATACTTGAAGCATTAAAAATAGGAGAAAGAATGCATCTTTGTAGGTGGCAAGCATAGAATGTCTTTTGCTACCTTTCATTTTATGTCTGTACCATAGTGGAAGATAAGCCAGGATCCAAGAGGGGGATATATAAGTACACAGTTAGATGGAGGAGTTTCTATTAAGTTTTGAGCCACATTTTCTTCTTAGAGTCCTTTCCCTCTAATTGCCCAGTAGAAACTCTTTGGACCAACTGAGTAAAAACTGACTGCATTATTGTAGCAACTCTGTTACTAAAGTCTGCAAGATTAAATCAACCCATAGGCCCACATAAGTGTTTTTTTGGCTATACGTGTTTCTAAATTTCACTAAATGTTGAGCCATTGTCTGCCTTTTGATAAATGAAAGGCAGAACATTATATCATCCATTTTAGTTCTGTCAACCATCTATATTCTAAATATAGATAAAAAGAGAGTTTAGGAATAAACATGAGAGAGCATCAGAGAGCCACAGAAATTCAAGAGAAATCAGTACAGTAGATTGTCCATATTCACGAGTTCCTCATCCAGGGATTCAACTAACCCTTGATTGAAAATATTTGGAATAAAAAATAACAATACAACAGTAAAAATACAAATTATAAAAAAAATAGTACATAACAACTGTTTACATAGTATTACATTCTATTGGATATTATAAGTAACTTAGAGATGATTTAAAATATATGGGAGGATGTGTGTAGATTATATGCAAATATTAGAATACTTTATATAAGGGACTTAAGCATTGCCAAATTTTGGCATCTACAAGGGTCCTGTAACCAATCCCCCATAGATATCATAGATATCGAGGGATGACTGTAAATAGAAACTCTCTCTCATAAACTATGGTAGTAGAGATGGCAGCAGCCATAGCAGTATAATATTAAGAGTAGTAGTAGCAGCAGGTGTTACCAAATATGCCCCAGGGTTCACTCTAGGCCCATGAGGAATTCTGTAACTGCATCGCCTCTCTTAAGGTTTTGACATAGGGATTAGTAGTGGTGGTGGTCATTCATATTTTTTTCATATTTGAAAACTGAAGCTTATAAAAGTTAGAAAATGTACCCCAAATCAAGCAGTATGTATACAGTAGAGGTGAGAATGGAACCATTCCCCACACACTTAAATACTAATCTATAGTATATGTGAAGTAATAGGTTTATTTTAAATAAGTTGTGTGGCTTATTATTCTTATGTTAAAAAGTCTTACTACCCTCTATGTAACTGTTAATTGTTGCTTATTCAGTTATGTTATTACAGTATTAGATACCACATCTCTGAGAGGATGGATGTGCAGAAAGGACTACTAGTGGAATTAAGAGCCACTGGTACCTGAGAACCTGGTTTCACAGACATCCTTGGTGTTTTTTGTGGGTTTTTTTTTTCTCTTTTCATAGACTGTCTAGACCAATTTGAAGAGAAATATCTGAAATTGTGGTGGAATATATATGGACTCCAAGAGTTTGTTTAAAGAAAGGCAGTTTTATTATTCTTGTGTAAAGGAGAAAGTGGCTAGATTTCTATGATTCTGTGATACTAACATAACTCAAATTTTGAATATTAATCCTTACTTTTTAATTATGTAATTTCATTTCATAAAATAAAAAAGTAACATAATGGGCATAATATTAATACTGTATTATGTATTTTTAAATTTGTATGAAGTGTATTCATTGAAATTTAAATTTACCAGCATAGTTAAATGGAGAATAGCTTCCCCTATTTTGATAACTTTGCCACTTGTGAGACTAAATGGTGCCTAATATCCTCTTTTTAATTCTGAAATTGTATAATCCTAATAGACAATCATGAGTCTTTTTTTTTAAATCAAAACTCCTCTTTTACTCTTTCCCATATGTTCAAAGTTACTTCTTCCACATAAGTTCACAGCAGGAGAGTTACCTAGCACTTGAACTAAATAATAATAAATATTAAGGAATGAATACATTAGGGAAATAATAGGTAAACATAGACAAAATCTAGAAAACAGTGAATCTTGTTTAGTGAGTGACTTTAAGCTCCATCTATGTCATATTTCTTTTCAAAATTAGAGGCTTACCTTTATGTTATCATTCCTAACTCCACTTAACATACAAAACCTTTGAAGAAACAATTTCATATTTACACAATCATATTTAATCCAGGCGTGTGGTGGCAGAGCTATTTTGCTGGTGCATGACATTGCATCACAACATACTGGATTGCAGTAGATGCATTTCTGCCTTACTAGGTACCTACTTCCATGCGTGAGGGGTGTGCTCAGAGCTATCCTGGATGCGCAGAGCACCAGAAAATTAGTGGTGGTCCATGAAATATTATATGTTCATGTTTGGCTTATATAGGCTACAATGTGCACGTTGAATATTTATACAAAGATAACTATCCCTTAATTATGAGCAACATTCTGATGATACTTTACCCATATTCTAGTTTATTATTCACCCTGGCAACCTCTGCAGGCACATTCAGGTGTAAAACTTGAGCTTTGTAAATTTATATTTCCAGGGAATATCCCAAGTAGAAAAACATGTAAGTCCACATTTGAGGGCCATTAACAGAGATCACCATATTTTTCTAAAGCATGCGTATTTTTAGGACTTAAATGTCTTATTCCAGCTGTTTTTCTGCCTTAGACTATGAACAAATATAGCTTATGTTTGTTGTACCTGCTGCCAACAGGGTCATTTCTGGCCATTCATTCTATTAATTCCTACACAAATATTCTACATTTTGAGTAGTTAAATCAGCGTGCATTTTTGTCTGCTGGCTCATGTTTGTCAACATACTTTCTTTCTTACTCATTCAACTTTGAACTATAACACTAAGCTTGCAAAATCTCCATTTTCCCATTGTATTAGCTTCATCAGGATGATTCATAAAGGCTTTTGATTTTGTTTCTTATGATACTCCTTCTTGAGTAAGTCCATTTCCCTTTTTATCAATCTGTCACCTGTGAGTACTTACTTTAAACATTCCTTTTTAATTCTATGTTCTGTCCTTTCTCATGGCAGGTATCCTAGCTCTGTTCGAGCCTTTCTTCTATGATTGGTTTCTGTACCAGTATACAAACTGATATTCACTATCTAGTAGCTCCTCTGTTTTTCAAATCTTTCTCCAGTACAGCTTTAACCTATTCAGAACCTTTCAATTTACCCTTTTTGGCTCAAAATCAATACTTGACTTTTGTTGCCCAGCAACAATGAAATAAACTGTTTAGCTTGGCATTCAAAGGCCAATGAAATCCACTCCTAGCTTATTAACTGTCAATTTTGCCATTTTTGTATATTTTGCAGTAGACAGAGGCATCTCTTTACTTAACACACTGATCCTTTGCTCATGGTACCCTTCCTACCTGGAAAACTGGCTTCTTTTCACTGTGTATGTGAATCCGATTCATCTCTTAAAGTTTAAGTGGCTCTTTATTTAACTACTTCTTCCTCTACCTCCATCCTCTTTTCTTCTCTGGATGTGCCCACAACCTCTTCTAGTTTGACATTTTAACTGGGCATTTATGACCTCTTTTGCTACACTTGACTCAGAACTAGGCAGGGTGCTATCATTGCACTTCAAATATGGGAGGCTCTTAATAGATAATGATTGATCACCCCGTGGCTAAGGGCTTGATAGAAGGAAGGCATACGTTTTTATTCTTACATTCGATATTCTGCTGCCTGCCCCACCTGTAACGTATAGTACAGTGACAAAATTCATAGTCATCTAGTGGGAAAATAGAGTCCTCTGGCTTCCATCTTGTGCTCCTTCTTCAGAGGAAACTTCACCACCTAGCAGCACTTTCAAGGAGCCACAGAAAGATTAACCACTTGCACTACTTGCCAACAAGTCCTGAACCTGGGGATATAATATGGAGCATTTGTGGTACTGAATTACTTATATACTGAGAATGTTTTCAAACAGTTGAGTCTCCAAGGAAAAGGTTGAAAATATCAATGAATTTGTAAGAAATGCTCTCCTGCACCAATACTCCTCTCTCTCTCTTTCTCTCTCTCTCTGACATCCTTCTCTTCATTAGTCTTTTTCATCAATTTTTTAAATTTTTCATATTATTTTAAAGTTAATTTATTATTTTATAATTAAAACTCCACTTATTTATTGTGATGGAGTTGTTAATAGCATTCACTGTTTAAAAAATTCCTACAAACAAAATTATTTTTGAGAACTTTCAGATTGTGTTAGTCACCCCTGTATTGTCGTATTATTGCATTGTTGGTTATACATTCATCATATTTAGGTCTCTAGAAAACTAGGTCAGGTTCAGGATTCTTAGAAGCCTATGTAATTTTCCTTTTTCCCCACCATTAAACATTAAAACAAAGCCAATCAAACAATCAATCAAGCAACTAAGGCCTTCCCAATTCTAAAATTACAGAGTTAAAGGATAGAAAACTAATGAAGAAGTGTCAGCAGGTCTGTTCTCCTTCCTCTTGACAGGATGTAAGTAAGACAGTAGAGACGAATCTCAGTTCCATTTTCAGAGACTCAGGGAATGAAGAAGGAAAAAAAATCATTACCACTACCAGAGTTATTTCACTGCTGAGAAAACCTCATAGCTATTAAGGTATTCCAGTTGCTTTAAACTCCTTTTGGTTTTATCTACATCAAATGATTTCAAAGAAACCAGTTTGTAAGCATTTCCAAGTAGTACTAATGCATGAAATCAGGGTATCTAAACATGCTTTTACTCTTAAAGCATCCTTGCTTATTTAAATTTCCCCTGTCCTCACAGCACAATCACACAATGGGTCACCATGTGTATCCTTTCTCCTCCCCGCCCCCCTTGAGTCACATAGATTTGGTGTTTATACTTTTCTCCACATTTTCCCTACTTCCTTTATATTTCTAGGTTTCCTAGCAATTCACCTTTTTTCTCACAATACTTGATATTATTTTGCTTCCTCAAATTATCCCCTTTTTCATTAAAAATGAATGAAATGGACTTCTTGCTGAGGCTCAAGAACAGAATTATCTTGACAGTTAAAGCAATGAAGAGCAGTGATTTCTATGCCTTTAAACAAAGATCATTACTTCTCCTTCTCTTTTGAAAAGGTCTACATTACCTCCTTCATGTTTTATTCAGAAAATATGTAGTGAATACACTTCCTCTATGCAGACACTTTACCAGGTGGTGTGATTACCACAGTAAATGCAATGGACAACTTGTTTCCCCTGCAAAGGGACTTGACTGTGTTTATCCTTTGGCAATAATTTTGGAGGAAGAGAAATCTTTCTTAAGTAGCCAGATCTACAAAAGTAGCTCTGAATATATATGTATGGCTGATATCAATCTAATTTTCTTTGAAATCTAAGAGAACTATTTTGTATTTTCTGAATTCTGTTTGCTCTGAAATGAATTCATGATATTGGAGAGACCTAGTTTTCACTGAAATGTCCATAATTTGTGGAGTATATTTTACATCTTAGCATTTCCTCATCATCATGTAGTTTGGCTACAGTATTTGCCAGATTTAGAGATTTTCTTCCTCTTTATTTTTCTGCTTTTCTCATATCATCCATTTTTTCTATGAGTGTGGCCACTCACATTCCAATAGGGCATCAGGAACATCCGGAGGAGGTAAGGAATGGATTTTTCATATCCTCCATCCTTTGATGACTTTTACATGTATTTTAATATGAATATATTTTAAACCTTTAGAAGAAGACTTTTTAACAGGGTAATTGTAGATGCCCAGTAGTTGAGGATACTTTTCACTACTCGTTAGAGTAGCAAGTCAGTAAGTAATTATAAAACCTTTAAGACAGATTAGTAAGTATAATTACCTGATAGCTTATTATATTTTGAATGCCTCCATTAAAACTAACTATAGCTAGATCTCAATATTGAGAAAGTTACAAAAAGGTATTACTCAAGAATTATATGGTGTCATTTTGAAGTTGCAAGTTTTACCTTACAAGTCTGTGTTTTTAGAATTTGCTTTCAGCATTTATTTCATTCATCACCCACACCTTAGCTCTTTTCATGTGTAAGTTATTGATCCATTTGCTCACTATTTGAGTAGCAGAATATTCCTGAGAAATACACAAGTGGCAACCCTTTTCTCCTTATTTGATCAGTAAGTGAAAAGATCCACCAGCAGATATGATTTTTTTTAATACTTGAAATTTATAAAACCTCAAGTATTCAAATTAAACCTGAAATTATAGTCCAGCTAAAATGTATAATAACAGATAACATCATGGTAATAGTTTAAAACTGTCCCATTCTATTTTTAAAAATCATAAATTACATTTTTTTTGCATCATTTTGAATCATGCTAAGTACAATAATGAATCCCCATTGTTTTCCACATGCACAGCCATGAGGCTCTGCACAGAGGAGTGCAGAGTCCTGGGACACTCTGACCAGTGCTGGATGCCACCGCTGCCCTCGCCGTCCTCTGATTACAGGAGCAACATGTTCATTCCGGGGGAGGAATTCCCAGCACAACCCCAGCAGCAGCATCCACATCAGAGTCTTGAGGATGACACGCAGCCTGCAGATTCTGGTGAGAAGAAAAAGAGTTTTTCCACATTTGGGAAGGACTCCCCAAACGATGAGGACCCTGGGGACACCAGCACATCCTCTCTGCTCTCGGAAATGAGCAGCGTGTTCCAGCGCCTCTTACCCCCTTCCCTGGACACCTACTCTGAGTGCAGCGAGGTGGATCGGTCCAACTCCCTGGAACGCCGGAAGGGACCCTTGCCGGCCAAAACTGGGGGTTACCCACAAGGGGTGGCGGCCTGGGCAGCCAGTACACATTTTCAAAATCCCACCAACACCCCTGGGCCCCCACTTGGAACTCACTCCAGTGTGCAGCCTTCTTCGAAATGGCTGCCAGCCATGGAGGAGATCCCTGAAAATTATGAGGAAGATGATTTCGACAACGTGCTCAACCACCTCAATGATGGGAAACACGAACTCATGGATGCCAGTGAGCTAGTGGCTGAGATTAACAAACTGCTTCAAGACGTCCGCCAGAGCTAGGAGATTTCAGCAAAGAATTTTTGTTTCCATGTGTGTGGAAATGGGGGACAGAAAAAACCCTGAAAGAACTGGCATTGCCAAATAGTTGCATTTATCATAAATGTGTCTGTGTATATTGAATATTAAATACTGTATTTTCGTATGTACACAATGCAAGTGTGATTATTTTAATCTGTATTTTAAAAATACATTTGTACCTTATATTTATGTGTAATTTAACAAACAAATTTTATTTTTTTACTCCCATGACAAACACGTCTTTCCTAATCATGTAGAAACAAGCCACTGTTTGAATCCAATATACTATTCAACAATGAAGTGTAAAGGCACTGCTTAGGTTAGTTATGTTGGGGAAGAATTATTATGCTGAACAACCCCATGACAGCATTATCACACTTAATTCCATTAAGTGATCTGACTTCTTTTTCAATACTTTTTAAAAATTATGCATCATTAAAAATTTTAAGCTATTTTATTATTATTTTCACTACTCTCTGCTAGCTTCAATAGTTCAACTCTTATAGCAAAAATTGAAACATGAAGCAAAATTTATTTTAGGACTGGGAAGTATTTTGAAGAATATTTAGGAGATGACTATTTCAAATGAATTTTTTCACATATAATGACAAAAATAGGACAAAGTTAATGATTCTTAACTCCCAGGCACCTACTATTCTAAGGCATCACATTGGCCTGTTCTCGAGAATATTTCTCCTGTAATATTATTGTCTACTTATAAATAAGGTAAACAATAAATTTAATTCCATCCTTGTAATATGAAATGTACATAAGGAAATGGAATCTTCCCTTTAAATGGATAACAGTATGTGTTCTAACAGCGTAAAGTATTAATGGACAAAGACAGTTATGTCAGTGTCTATCCTGGGGTAGTAAATATAATTGATTTATTGTGAAACCATTCTATTTGAATCTTCCCCTCTCCTCTCACAGTACTTGAACATTTTTTATCTTTTGCAATGTCTTTTTCTATAACTATTCACTTTTAGCTTTTGGCTCCAGTGCATGATCTCATATTTTTGCTTTTATTTTTAGTATAAGAACATTTAGAAAATTACATTTTGTTATTGCTATTTTGTTTTCTTTGTTGTGTGACAGTTGAGAAATTCTTTATTTATTGTGCTGTTATCTCTCTATGTGGAATGCTATGGTAAGAGAGATTCTTATTATGACTATTATCATTTATGACCAAGCTTCTCTTACTGTTATTTCGAATAATACACTATCTTGATTGTACTCTCCAGAAAATTTTACTGTCAATGAAAATAAAAGGAAAATTAAAGTAAAACTAAGGAACTGCTCATAAGTCAGAGTCCTGTCCTTACCTATATGTTCTAAAGCTTTGCATGCAAGAAACCCTTTCTGAGATGGTGGTTTCGTGTTGGGTTTCAAATAATATAGAGGTTGGAACATTCAGCTGGTTTAGCAAACAAAAAAAACAATGGAAAGGAATGAATTTGAAGCCTGTAATGGTAATGAAAGTAGTCAGCCATATTCAGACTAGATTAAATAATTTAAATGTATTTGGAACATAATGAAAAAAAGAATAAGTAAATGTTAACTGTTTATTTTGCAAATTAAATAAAAAGAAAACTTTTTCAGAGTATTTTATATAAAGTTGCGCAGAATAAAAAACACATCTTTGCAATAGTTCCAAGAGGCAAAAAATATGACCCTTTTTGGCTTACTAGTAGGGAATTGAAATACTAGGAAGGTAACCAAAAAGTGGCTAAAACTCAGATATTTGAATTCTCAAAGGAGTACCATATTAAGTAGAATATATTACCTCTTTCAAAATGCACATTTTCCTTTAGAGAAAGGATTGTAATTACAAGAAAATTTCAGTTTATTTTTCTGTAGATTACATACACAAATGCTAACCACATTTAAATACATTTTGCCTTTTAATTTCACTTCCTTTCAGCACATGTTATCATTAAGAAGAAGACTTTCATAAATTCTCTGTTCTTAATTTAAGGCGCCAACAGTAATTTAGGAAGCAAAGCTGGCAATCAATATCTTGAATAATGAAGTAAATAAAATGCCATGTTATATTCGACACGATCTTTGTATACTGTCCGTATACTGAGAATGCCATGTCTTTAACTCCTTGAGTCCTTAGCCTTCTCCACTTAGAATTGCTTCCCACATCCACAGTGAAGGAAGTATTAATTGCAAGATTTCAGCTTTTTACTTGTGTTCCTTTCATCAGCAATATCCTTTTAGTGAAAGCTGGGATGTCAGGTACTATTACAGCAAGCTAACCTCTCATCAAGTTTATATCTCCTCTTATTTGATACCATAATTTTCCTCAGATTGAAACAAACATAAAAGCACTTAAAGATTCCTTTCTAAATTCATTATTTCTTAATCCCTTTAGCCCCATTGGATTCCTTTAAATGTTCTTCAGTGGTAATCACCAATTAAGGAAATTGTCTTCCAAAAATGTAATTCAACATTGACACTGTTGCTTAACAAATCCTCCTTAAATACTTGTTTATAGAATGATTAGAATTAGCTTCACCAATTTCTTACAAGTTATTAAAACTGTGTGTCATTTTTCATTCATCTCTTTCTTGGTATCTACCAGATAAGGTTTATAAGTTTATCAACCATTTAAAGTCTTGCTCCCCCTGTCACACACATAGCTAATTTGTCACTTAACACTAGAAGAGTATTAAGGCAAAGATGAGTAACTTATGT
Organism: Cheirogaleus medius; assembly: GCA_008086735.1. Lineage (NCBI taxonomy): Eukaryota > Metazoa > Chordata > Mammalia > Primates > Cheirogaleidae > Cheirogaleus > Cheirogaleus medius. The sequence continues at coordinate 16,382,618 of VBSM01000483.1, forward strand.
CTTAGTGGAGTCATGGAAGAAGTCACATTGATAAAAGTCAGCTTAGTTTCCTTGTTTTATTCTTTTGCTACTGACTTTCAGGAAATATTCTAAACTGAATTTGAGTTATTGACATGCTAAAATACAAAGAATTGTGGATCTATTTAAAAAATAAGTAATTTCATACTGGATTACTTGCATGGATGAAAAATACATTGACAAGGCAGCTTTCAATACTGCAAGAACTCATAGACCTGATCCAAGACTATTGAGTATGTTTTGATATTTCTGTTCTGATTCAGTATATCTTGATAATGTATTATCACAGTATCAAAGATTAAGGATATTCTGAACTCCAAATAAGCAATCGTGCTGTATAAAAATTAAAATTCAGCCATACAAAGGTCTTAAAGATTTATTTCAGGCTTTAAAATGAATAAAAACAATGCAGACATTTCAAAAGACACCAAATATTTGAATTCATGAGGTGCAGGTTAAATTCACAAAACAAAGCTAACTTGATGTTTATAAGCTGTCTTATGTTGTGAAAGTATACGCCATACTGATTGCTATCATTTATAATGTATTTGGATTTCTCTGTACACGATGGGAAAATTCTATATGCATACATAAAGTGAAGTTTTAATTGATAAAACTTTTTATCAGAGGCTCCACTTGGGCCTCTCAATAATCATCTGGTTCAGTTAAGTTCCTAGGATAAACACAGTCACTTTTTTGAGATAATTGAATAATATCTAGAATACCATGCAGCAATTAAAAAAACCTTATTGCTTAAATTGCAGTTTCATTCTTCATCTGTGTAACTAAAGTCATAGTCAAGTATATAAACTCTTAATACCAGAAATAACAGGGACCCTTAATATAATCTAAAGCAAAAAATAATTGAATAGGCAGGCACTATGTAGTAAATGTATAAATGGTAGTGTATATAACTTATTAATTTATTATATTTTTTATTATGTGCTAGCCTATACAACTTGTGGAGCTGTTAAACACATTTTATGAGAAGCAGCATAGCAAAAATTGCTACCAAAATTTACATACTTTCTGACTTTTAAAATTGCGATAACACATCCTACTCTGGCACTTTAAAATAATGTTTTTCTATTTCCTTTTATGACTTCTGCAAGATGCTCCTAATTCTTCTTTGCTTTCTTGGATTTTATCTCTTCAATTTATTTATTTAATAGTATTCCTCCTTGATAATTCATCCTACTGTCTGCATTTTATAATACTCCTCTCCAAATTTTCACATGTATATAGTTCCTCATATAACCACCTAGATTTTATACAATTTGCTTGTCTTTTCTTTGTTATTGATATAATAGAAATCATATTTTTGATCCATAAGACTAAAATCTTTTATTCTCAATAAACCTTGCTCCTCGATTCATTAGTTTAAGGGAAGAGTAAATTCACACGATCAACAACAAAGGGTCATTTCTTTTGTTCTAAGTTTTAAATTAAATGTTTTTGAGTGCCTAGAAACACATTAGTGTAGAAAGCTTGGCTTATTGACAGAGGAAATAATTTTTTTAATATAATATTCTTCTCCACTTTTCTTTATGTGGTTAAGCTGGGAAAGGTGAGCTTGGAATTTTACTATAAGCCACAGTGAAGTTCCAGAACAAAATAGAGTAGTAAGAAAGGCCCCTTGCCACAGAAAGAAAGAGAGCTTAGCTAATTGTTGGGTGCAGAAAGCTGGAAGAGTGAATAAATTGAGAAGGATAAAATATAAGATGTTAGTGTCTTATTCCCGCTGCCAGTGCGCTTTAGAAAAAAACTACAGAACAAACTTTGGGGACAATGTTCCTTGTCTCTTGATCCTTGTGGCACAGGTGTATAGACATGGAAGGAAGTGGTTCCAAGTTGTGTGTACCTTTGGGAAGCATCTTGCCTCCTCAGTGTCTTTGGATGGATGAATGGCCTATGGGAGATTCAGACTTTCTTCCTTGCCTGAATGGGGGAAGGGTTGGTAGTATAAAACCTACTGTATTTCAAAGTGCTTTTATCTAAATGAAGGAAGGCTTTCTAAAAGCTTCAGGTACATTCCTGTTTTATTAAAAGGTACATTCAGCAGCTTAAAATAGCTAACCACAAAATATTCTAGACAGAAAAAAACACAGACCTTTCCTTTGGAAGTCTGCTTTTGTGTTAGACAGTACTTTAGATTCTAAATTATCTACAAAACTTCCAGTAAATCTTGTTACATGCAATGTAATAAATCCAAAATATGCAACTAATAATGTTTTATGAATTCTAACCAGAAAAATGTTTTGCAGGTCTCTGCCTCGTGATTTGAATCTCCCCTGCAAACTCATGCCTAGAGACTGTCAGTGGAGATTTTGTGAGCTTCCTCTACACAATTTTGGCTGGCCAATACACAAGAGGGCCACCTGTTGATAAACCAAGTGTCTCTAAGGGAGAGAGCTACAGAGGACCAGCTACCACACTGGTTCAGTTCTTCACTGCTTGTTTCTCTCTTCCTTTGTCCTCACTTTCCTTTTGGGTGGCATCTGAGTAGAGGGGCAGCATGTAATCATCCCTTTGTTTCACAAATATTTATTGAGACTTTCTATGTCTCAGGCACTATTCTGGGTGTTTGTGATACACAAATGGAAAAAAAAAAAACCAAACAAAAAAAGAAATGAAGTACAAAGCTGCAGCATTAGTCCATGACCATCAGCCAGGTCAGGCCGCACATCGTACCAGTGCAGATGGACCTTCCCATCAGGTACAGCAAGCAGCAGGAGGACAGAGACATGACAAGAGACCCTCTTCTGTTTACCAATATATCCCCAGTGCCCAAAACAATCCCCAGACCATTACAGATGCTCAGTAACTATTTATTGAATATGTGAATGAGTGTATGCTTTTTCTTGAACCCGTATGCTACCTAGAGAGAAAGACTAAAAAATATTGCATCGCTAATATTATTAAAAATTGAATTATTATCCAAACATGCTTAAGTAAAACCTGGAGGAACTAAGATAACATTAACTAGCAGCATTCAATATTTTCTGCCAACAGCAGGAATTGGAAATCAAGAAAAACTAAGACCTGACAAAAGTATGTATGTCTATTTCTTATTCACTTTTCTAAGGACCATTAGGATACTTTGGAATATTTTGCCCTTTTCCTTGGGCATTTTTTTTCTAGATCTGGTGATGCAGTTGAAATCTCAAACTTGATGTTTCAGTTCCACTCCTTTTTGGCAGTGTGACTGAATAAGGCACATTACAAGTGCAAAATTTGGTCTCCACATTTGTACTGTAATGAACAGACCAAGAATAAGTAGTGAGATGTAGTGAGATCTAATTGGTAATAAAAAAAAAATCCCCCACACAAAAAAATCCCCAGGACCAAAAATATTCATAGCTAAATCCTACCAAAGGTACAAAGAAGAAATAATAGTAATCCTCTGGAAACTATTGCAAAAAAATCAAGGAGGAATTTCTTTCCCCCTCATTCTACGAGGCCAGTATCACCCTGATACCAAAACCAGACAAGGAAACAACAACCAAAAGAAAACTACAAACCAATATACATGGTGAATATAGATTCAAAAATCCTGAACAAAATACTAGCAAACTGAATCCAATAGCACATCGAAAAGCTAATACACCATGATCGATATATTTTATACCAGAGATGCAAGGATGATTCAACATACACAAATCAATAAATGTGATTGTAATGCGATTGTAAATCACCATGTAAATATAATTAAAAGCAAAAACCATATGAGCATCTCAATAGACACTGAAAAGGTATTGCATAAAATTCAGCATTCTTTATTATAAAAATAAACTCAAAAATTAGGCACAGAAGGAACATAACTCAAAACCATATATGACAAACTCATAGCCAACATCATACTGAACAACGAAAAGTCCAATGGATTCCTCCGAAGAACTGGAATAAGACAAGGATGCCCATATTCACCACTCCTATTCAACATAATACTAGAAGTCCTAGCCAAAACAATCAAACAAGAGAAAGGAATAGAAGGCATCTAAATTGGAAAAAAGGAAGTCAAATTATTCATTCCCTGCTGATATGATCTTATATCTAGAAAACCTTAAAAACTCTACCCAAAAACTATTAAATTTGATAAATAAATTCATTAACGTTTAAGGATGCAAAATCAATGTACAAAAAATCAGTAGTATTTTTATACACTAATAATTATGAATCTGAGAACCAAATAAAAAAGGCAATCCCATTTACAATAGCTACAAAAAATACTCAGGGATATGTTTAACCAAGTAAGTGAAAGATCTTTACATGGAAAACTACAAAATACCAGTGAAAGAAATTGTATTAAACAGATGACACAAACAAATGGAAAGAGTCACATGGCCACATAAGGAGGCTATAAAATGCTGGCCGTTGTATTTTCATGATTTGTGCTATTTCTACAACACAATCTTTAATAGTTCTAGCACCTTCAAAATGTCACTATAAGTCATTTATATAATTTTACAGTAAAGTAATTTTCCATTTTCTTCTCTAAGCTCCACACTAGAATCTCAATACCTTGATAGAAAGGAGAGTGTATTTTTATTTTCTCTTTATTTTTGTGTCTATAGATACCACTACAGGTACTCAATCTATGAGCAAGTAAACAGATAAGAAAAAAAGTATCCTTTAAATCCTCTGCAAATCCTTCATAGCGACATTTAATGGCAAGAGGAGAACGGGGGAGTTCAGGGAGTAGAGTGCAATAGGGAAGGGTTGGTAGATATAGTAGTCATCAGAATCAACATCTTTTTAAAATAAATATGACCACTTGCTCCAAAATTCTGACAGACACAGGAAAAGTGCTTCTCTGGTTGCTGGTTATGGGATTGGGAGTTGGGAGGGTGGATGTTGCCTGCAAACCAGAGGAAGGAAAATTTTTAAGGTAAAGAAAGTGTACTCTGTCTTGATTAGGGGTAGTATTAATCCATCACAGTTGTCTAAACTCAACAAAATTTACATTTAACATCTGTGCATTTTATTGTGTGTAAATTATACCTTAATAAAATTGAAAAAAAAAACCCCTACAACTTAGAAAATATGATGAATTAGCAAAAATAGAAAAGAATATGTAGAACTCTCCTGAATCAAATCTATTTGATTCTAGTTCAACAGTAAGTTACTTCGGGGAAAGTCCACAGAGGGATGGAATGTTCTCTGTGGCGTTGCATCAGCAGCAATTCAGGTGTGTGACTTAGGCTCCTGTCTTTCTCTTATTAGTTTAGGGTTCTTAGGGAACAGGCGTCTACTCACAGCTAATCAATGTGACCTCTGCACTATGAGTTGTGTCAAGGGGGACAGGGCTGAAGAAACTATCACAAATATTGAAGAACAAACTTCATTTAAGAAGCTTTCTGATATTTAGGGAAAAAACTTATAATTTTGTTTTGGCAGAAACCCAAATTCATCCCTGTCGTACAGGGGAGAAATCTGCATCCATTACCAGGGTAGCAGATATTGTGCAAAAGTAGCTATGCAAAACAATTCCCCCAAATATACATATGCAATATGTATTATATATGTGTGTGTATATATTTGTGTGTGTATGTATGTATGTGTATACATATATATATATATATATATATATAGAGAGAGAGAGAGAGAGAGAGAGAAATATATATAATGTATGCAACAGACAGAATTCTAAAAGTACTTTTGGAGTATTTCGTGTCAGCTACAATAGAAGAGAAACCTGAGACTTGCCTAGAACTATCACATGAAGATTGTGAACAGCTATAAGATTGTTGCTCCAAAATTATAGTAGTGAAACAACCAGAGAAGCTGTCAGAATGTCAGAATGTCAGAATGTGCAGACCTCCCAACCTGTCGGTTTAGAGCTTTCACCATGTGTTAGTTATCCAATCTGCCCTACACAGTGTTAGGGAATACACATGGAATGAACAGAGATGCCACTCAAAAGTGTTTGCAGAAACTTTGCTCTCCAATTGAGTGACTCATTGATGAAAGTTTATGACTCAAAGCATGAGCTGTTTTATGAAAACAAATAAGCAAACACATTTTAAAAAAGCAAAAGCAAAACAGTGTAAAAAGAGCAAAATCTTCTTCATAATCATCATTTTAGTTTTAATGCTTCCAATCTGACAAAAGCAAAAACATGACATATATGAAAGTAATTTCCCAAATGAAGGAGTGCATAATATGAAGGACTTGGGGAATATCTAGCCTTCCACAGAAAGAATCTCTCAACTCCATAATTTCTTTTAAAGTGAAGGGATGCTGAATTAGCAATGAAAAACTTTCATTGATATTTAATCCTATGAATTTCAATGAAAGCAACTAAATTTAAAAACACTCACTGTTTATAGTTCTGATCCTGGCTTAGAATGTGAGTCAGAATCATTCATTTCATTTGAAGATAGGTGATTTTTCTAAAAGAAATGACAATTTTCATTCTGAGGGTCTTTCAATTTTCCTTTTTCTGCCAAAATGCCTTCAAAAGCTAATCACTCTTCAGGATATCATACCCTGAATATCGCCCACTTCCTTTACAAGAAGATTGGTTTTAATCACATCTCCTTGACTCTTCACTCTTTAATCATTTTATTTGGTTCTAGTTTAGGGTAAAAGCTACTGTTGATAAATTGTTTCTTTAATTTGTATAATATATTCTTTCTATACAGTTCTGCATTGTGCTCTTTATTTAAAAATTTTTGACTAAACATTTATAAAATTGAATTATCATGTTGAGCAATTGGTTGGTTTCAGAAAAAACTAATAATAATACTGTAAAAAATCAATGCTAATAGTGCTTAACAGTAGTAGATAAATTGCCTGAATATTCAGTATCACACAATTTTAATTACTCTAAGTTTACAATGATAGGACTAAAAAAAAATAGTTCTCTGTCTTCCTTTCTTCCTTCTTCTATCTCTATTTTTAGGACATTTATGGATATTTTTATTCTATTTTATTTTTGGAATCAGCTTGCTGAGTTTCCAAAAATATGCTGTTGTTATTTTTACTGGGATCACATTAAGTTTATAGAGTAATCTGAGGGAGAACTGCCATTCTTATGATGTTACGTTTTTTTTTTCCAAGAATGCACCTTTCCTTGTGCTAAGCTTTCTTTTGTATTTCTCAGTGGAATATGCAGTTTCTTCACTGCAGATTTTATATCTTTTGTTAAGTTTTATATTTTTTCTTTTGATGCTTTCTTCTTGTACTTAGTTATTGTCCATATCAGAACCCTCTTTATTGTTATAAGTTAATTTTGTCCCCAGCCCTATAACTATTTTTTCTTATTATTTATAATGGTCTTCCAGTTCTTCCTTCTGGATTTTCCAAGGAAAAATATCTATCATTCTCAAATCTTGATAACTTAAAATTCTTCTTTCTAATTTTTGTTTCTAAAGTAATTCCTCAATACATTCCATAATATCATTAGTGAATAACTCTAGAACAATTTATAATTAAAATGTTAATGACAAATTTTGTTGCTTTAATTACTGATTTTAAAGAGAATGTTTCCAATGATTTCTCAATTAGCACATATATACCATTTTGCATATATAAATAGAGTCATATTAAAGCTATTTTTTATTTATTTATTTATTTATTTTATTTTTTTATTTCAGCATATTATGGGGTACAAATATTACAGTTACATATATTGCCCATGCCCCCTCCCCCCTTGAGGCAGAGCCTCATAAAGCTATTTTTTATTATGATTTTTTACATTCAAGACTAAATATTAGATTTTATTAAATACATTTTTTCATACCTAGAGAGATTTATTTGACTGTCGCTTTTGACTTACTAAATAGATTGATTTATATTTATAGCTATCCTATAAATTTGAATTTAACCACACTAACATTCCAGGAAAAAATTACAATTGCTTTACTATTTATTAATTAAACAGTTGAATTTTGCTAGTTATATTTAAAAGGTTTTTTCTCAGTATGCTTGAGTAAATTGTTCTGTGGTTTTCTTTTGTGTGTTTCCCTTTACTGTGATTTGGGTGTCAATGTGATGAACACGTTCTAAAAAAGTTAGGAGGATTTTTTTTCCCTATGCTCTGAATAATTGAAATTTAATTGCAGTTATCTGTTACATGAAATTTTGGAAGAATTCCCTTGTAAGACCATCTGGGCAATGGCTATTAGACAACTTTATATCTTGAATGGTAAATGGTCTGTGCAGTATTCCAGACCCTCTTTCTGGAATCAGTTTGATACCTTGTATTTTCAAAAAATAAAAAATAAAAAAGTATTCATTTCACCCATGTTCTCAAACAACCGATTTTAAAAGATTGAAACCAATTAGTCTTTTTAGAATTTCTTTATTGCCATTGATAAAGTTATATAATTATACTTTTTATTCATGTTCCCAATTTTATTCCCTATGAAAGAACAATAGAATTTATTTGTTCTAACATTTAACAGCTTATACTTAATTTTTGCTTTAATTTTGATTTCTCACTTTTTTTCTTACATTTGATTTTTCAAACATTTAAAATTGGATGCAAACTGCTTTAAATATTATATATTGTGTTTTCTCTGTGTGCTATTTAAGGTATTCTCTCATAGGTTCAAAATGCATGTTTCAATTGAAATAATTTTCTAAATCATTTCTAAATTTGGTTTGATTTCCTCTTTTTTCTAAAAGAGATGTGTAAGAGAGAAATTTTACATTTCCTGGTGGGAAGATCATTCCCCTTTCTTGTTATTAATTTACTTTTTATTGTATTGAGGTTATATTATTTACTCTTTGGAACTTATTAAGCTGTTTTCTGAAGCCAAATATATGGCTAATATGTGAATATTATTTATGAATTTGGAAAAGAATATGTGTTCTCTTGTCTTTTGGAAATATGTACACACATATACAAGGCCTGTCTGGATAGTATACAGTCATATAACCATTCTTATTATATTAACAATGTGTACATATACATTTAGTACATATATAATAAATATATAGTAGTAATAATAAATATGTTAAATGTATATGTATATATACATTTATAAAAATATATATAATAATGTTTGTAATATTATATTTAAAATTGTATTATTTAGTTTTTATGTTTATTTGTTTTTGGTCTTCTGGATCTGTTAAATATTGCAAAATGGGTTTTAACATTTTCTATCACTATTGCATTTTTTTGTATTTTTTTCTTTTGTTTTTTAATCTATTTCTCCTGTCATTTCTGTGGATTTTGCTCCATTAATGTTGGTACTATGGCTTTGATGCATAGGTTAGAATCTGGTATGCCTCTGAACATTAGATTTTAGCCAATATAAATATCTTTTTGTTAAAAATGTTTGCTTATTATAGAATATTTTGTTTTGTAGTCCAACCTGAGAACTTTTTTCTTTTAATATTAATAAATGAGTGTAGTCCATTTATATTTAGTGGTTTGACATATATTTTGGCCAAAAGTTGGCTTTTCAAACTCTGTATTTAGGTTCCCCTATTATTTCCTTTTGTGATTTTTGATATTGTTTAATTTTATTTTTCCTATATTATGTAAGATTTATGGTTTTTATACATTCATAATTCTAACTACATAATAAATTTAGTCCTATTTCTTTAGCTAATGTCTACTATTATAAGCAATGGTATAATTCAATATTTCTACTTCCTTTCTCTCCCTTTTATTCCCAGTCTTTCTTAATTTTAGTTGATTGCTATTTTGCTATTTAGCTTTACACATTATAATACATACTTGCAACTTTATTTATACCAAAAAAAGATTTCCCTCCATCTGACAAAAGATTTTTTTTTTACATTTTGGATACATCGTATAACTTTGCCTTTCCCTAAGAAGGGCTCGGGAGGGGGGGAGGAAGTGTAGAGTTACATAATGTGTGCCGTGCGGGCCACCTGGGGATTGGACTCGCTTGAAGCTCTGGCATGTGGGGTGGGGGGAGGGGTGGTAGGGGCAATGTATGTAACCCTAACAATATCTGTACCCCCATTATATGATGAAATAAAAAAAACACAAGATTTCATTTAATCTGTGTCTATCAAAGATGCGACGGTCATCCTATTTGTCATAGTTCTCCCATTGTTCCCCTACTACTACAACCTTAGTTATATCATTTCCATACTTTCAGGGCATAAAATGATCCCATTATATATCCATATTCTCCAGATTTGTTTTTATCCTAGTTGTTAAGGTAAAATTAATTTAATGCTTATTGTCAGTTCCTTTGCTGCAGTTGCCTTGACACTTAATTTGACAGAAAATTTAGATTACATATTGCTACTTCAAGGAATTTATAAATCCTTTTCTACTGTTTTCTACTGTTAAATGATACTATGACAAATTGGGAACTCAGAATAATTTTATTCCCCTTACAGATAACTTGATTACTTTGCTTGATCTCTAAAAGATTTTTTTTCTTTTATTTTTCCAAAGTCCAGTAAAATCTCCCAGGCTATATTTCAGTGTGATGGATAATTTTATATGTCAACTTGTCTGTGCCATGGAATGCCTACATTAAATATTATTTCTGAGTTTGCCTGTGAGAGCGTTTCTGGATGAAATTAGCATTTGAATCCATGGACTCAGTAAAGTAGATTGCCCTTTCCAATGCAGGTGGGCATCATTCAATCTCTAGAGGCCTGAATAGACCAAAAAGTCAGAGGAATGAGAAATTTGTCCCTTTTGTTTCTGGCCCACATGCTTGACCTGGACGTTGGTCTTCTCCTGACCTTAAACTGAGATTTACACCAAACAGCTATTCTGGTTCTCAGGCTTTTGAGACTTGGATTGAAATTACACTATTAGCTTTCTTGAGTCTCCCTTGTACAGATAACAGATTAGCAGATCCTGGGACTTCTCAGGTTCCATAATCATATAAGCTAATTCTTCATAATAAATATCTCTCTCCCCATATATATAAAATCTCTTGTTGGTTCTGTCCCTTTGGAGAACCCTGACAAATACATTTCAATATTTCTATCTTGATTGCATGTGTCAGTTTTTCCTGTGACTAGTTCTTTTCTTAATATAGATTTACATCTTTTATTTCTGGAAAGTTTTATATTATTTTGGAAAGTTGTATATATATTATGCTATTTTATTTTACCTTGGAAAGTTTTATGTTATTATATCAAAGACAGGTTTTTTGGTTTTCTTTTCTAGTAATCAATTAATTTTCTTTTAGGACTCCAATTTTGCAAAATGGAATATCATTTGTCTATCTTTTCTATCATTCATTTTTCTCCATTTTTTAAAAATGATTTGCTCACCTACATTCAGTTACATTTCTTTTCCATTCCTATCATCCATGTCAGTTACTATGTTTTTTCCAGTGTCTAACTCATTATTTGCTAAATCCAATGAGGCTCCATGTCCCTGATGGTTTTGCACTGGTTTGGATTTACATTTGTATTTTTCTAGGCTTTCTTTCTGCACTTTGCTTGTCATATTTCATTATCTTCTGCATTCTCACCATAACTTTTTTGTTTTTATTAAGATGATCACATCACAAAACTTGAGAGTGTTTCCTGCAAATATGGCTTGTTTGTGACTCCATTTTTAGTCATGTCTTCTATGAATCATGAGTTTTTATTCCAAAGCATTTTCTCTAAGGTCTTATTGTCTAAGTTTCCAAATTACTGCCTGATTGATGAATTGCTCACAGAGTGAGATTGAGGAATATATTGTGGTTTTTGTCTAAATTCTAAAACCAAAGATATCTGTTTTAATTTCCTAGGGCTGCCATAACAAGTTACCACAAACTGGGTAGCTGAAAACAACAGAAATAGAGTTTTATTGGCTAGAAGTCTGAAATCGAGGTGTTGATAGGGCCATGCTTCCTCTGAAAGCATTGGAGAAAACTCTTCCTTACCTCTTCAAGCTTCTGGTGGCTCCTGGCATTCCAAATCCAGCCTCCATCCTCGCACAGTTCTTGGCATGGCCTTCTCCACCTTTCTTCTCTTAAAAGAGTAACTGTCATTTGGCCCCTAAACCAGGATGATCTCATTTTGAGATCCTCAATTTAATTACATCTACAAAGACCATTTTCTAAATAAGGTCATATTTAAAGGTTCTTGATGAACATATGGTGTTGAACATATTCAACCCACTGTAGCATCTTAGTATCTTCCTATTTGCCTCATGACTGTAGCTAAATTTGTGATTCTTTCTTCCTGATTTATGGCTGAGGGTAACAAATATCTCCATGTTTTGTCCAAAACTGAATTTTATTTCTGTTTCTTATGACTTTTTGTTATTTTTTGGTTATATGTAAAAAGGGGAGAATTCCTGTCTTTATGCCACTGTTTTAAAATCTCCAATCTCTGTTTTCTTTTACATATAATTCAATTTTACAGAGTTAATATAATCAAATTGACATATTTTAACTTTTTGAATGCAAATCTGTCTACTTTTTATTAAGAACAAATAAATTTTCACAACTACTTTTCTGTAACCTTCCCTCCCCAGGTATATTTTCTTCTTGATATCTCTTGGTATTTTCAGACTCCTTATTTAACCTTTCTACATGTCAAATCCTATATTGTTAATACATTCTTTTGTCTATTTCATCTTAAATAACTCCCTGTGTATCTGAGACTATTCCAGTTACCATTCTCCCTATACTCCATAACCAATTTTTAAAAATATATTTTTCATAGTCCCTAGCCACATTTTCTAACTTTATATATCTTGATGGTCTCCTACCTTCCATTCTCATCTTTCCATGAAATTGGTCTGGCCGGGATCATGAATAACCTCCAAACTGATAAAGCCAGTGGATGCTTTTTGGTCTCTATTTTACATGGACTTCTACCACACTTGACATGGTCAACTATACCATTTCTCTTTAAATCTTATACATCCCTGGTTCTTGTATTAATAGCAACAAACATATGTTATCTCACAGTTTCTGTGGGTTAGGAATTCAGGAGGGTACAGATGGGTGGTCCTGGCCCAGGAACTCGGATGAGACTACAGCCAATATGTAGGCAGCAGGCGCTACCATCATCTCTGAAGGCTTAACGGGGGCTGGGGTTTGCTTGCAAGAAGGTTTACTTGTATGACTGTTGAATGCAGGTCACAGTTCCTTACTAAGCAGACCCCTCCTTATTACATGACAGCTGGCTGCCCTCAGAGCGAGTGATCCGAAAGAGAGTGAGTGATGAGGAAACTACAGTACCTCTTAGGACCTCATCTCCCAAGTAGCACCTAACCAAGTCAGGTTTATTCCATTCATTAGAATGAAATCACTAAGTCTAGTCACAATCAAGAAGAGGAGGATTAGGCTCTACCTCTTGAAGAAAGAAGTCTAAAGGAATCTGTGGATATATGTTAAAAACCACCACTGCCCTTTAACTACAACATTCTAAGGTCTTTTTCTGTGGATTCACCAGGTGCGTCTTTTCCATAAGTACCTTTTCCCCACTTCTCTTGTTTTACTCCCTAAAGGAATATCAGTGTACCTCAAAGATTTGCCTCAACTGCACTTTGAATTTCAATCCACTCCACAGAATCCACTCTTGGTATTATTATATATAGGTGTCTAAATTGAGGACAACACAAACTATAGTTGTAATTTAGATTTGTATACCTAAAATGAGAAACTCAGGCAAGAGCATTCTCACAGTGAGTCTCATCCTGGGGTACCAGGTTAGGACAGGTAGGAAGAGTGGGGGAAAATAGAACAGATTTTGGATTTAACAGAAAGGGCATGCATCGTTATAAAAGACACATTTTCCTATTTATTTCTTTTTATTTGTTTGTAGTCAAAATATTTATTATAATTAGAAATTTCCAGGAGGACTACAGAGGAGTAAGTTTTACTATTTTTATTTTGGTTGTCTGTTTTTCAAAATGAGACATGGGCTAGAACAATTTGAAAAGCCCTGACTTAAGGAATACTGCTTGCCAAGGTTAATTGCTTTTTGAGTACACTACGCATTATATAAGCAGTAATATTTTGAAGGAAATGATAAAACATTATGCATATTCCTACCTGTTTTTTGCTTAAAGAAAATGGGTAGAGATTAATGAATTTAGCCTTTAGAATGGGACAAGAAATGTCTGAAGAATACAAACTGTCTACAGTAGAGAAGAATGTAGTTAGCAATTATTGTGAAAACCTTTGTCTCCTTGCCTCCTTATTTTAATTCTAAAACGTCCTAAAAATGTAACCTTTTCCCATAGGGTGATATTTTGTCTTGATATTGTGAAAAGATCACTGTCCATTCATCTTTTTTTATTGAATTTTCAAAGACCACAAGTCTCAATTTCATGCTCTAAACCAGCCCCAGGCCATCAGTTCTCTCAGGCTTGCACTCCTAAGCAGCTCTTCTTCACCACTCACGCTGTAGGCTCCATGTTATCTACCTGAACATTTCTTTATTTTCTAAATGAGCTGCATAGATACCAAGGCAAAAATGTTGACTCTGTGCATTGATGGTTATTTTTAACTTTTTGTAGTTAAAAGGAATAATCAAGTATATGCCAAAGTAGCTCTAGCAGAAAAAACAAACTTTCCTGTATATGATTTAGTAATATAGGCTTAATGCATTTTCTTTCCATTTGCAAGGTCCACCATGGGAATCTTAGCAATTTTATTTTTTCTAGGTAATGTGTAAAAATGGCAAGAGGTTATTTCAGGGCAGATTTTCGGAGAATATTTTGAATTAGCATAAAATTAACATTTCCTAAATGGTTATTTCAGAAACTAGACTATTAACCTTTAGAAAAGACAAAAAAAGAAAAAAAGAAATATATTGGAAATTTGCTCTAGTATTATTGGCTTTAGACAGAATTTAGAATAAGAGGTACATCTCTTAGACCAATTTAAACCAGTACTATTTATGAAAAACTAACAAAACTTCATAATAAGACACTCTTACCTATAAGGTAACATCACACAATAAAATGTATTAAAGAGTTTTATCTAGAGTTATGAAGTAAAAACAGCATGAAAAACTAGATATATATTTCTTTATAGTATACCCACACACACACACACACACACACATATATATATACACACAAGTGTCCAATGACAAGTGTCTTTATAAGAGCCAGAAGAGGGGGAGACACAGACAGAAGTTCATGTGAATGCAGATTGGATGTATGCAGCTCCAAGCTAAAGAAAGCTGAGAGCCACTAGAACCTGTAAGGGGTAAGGAAGTGGTCTTCCCTAGAAACTTTGGAGGTAGCACAACCTGGCTGACGCCTTGATTCTTCACTCTCGTCTTGAAAACTGTAAGAGAACAAATTTCTGTTGGTTTAAGACACCAAGTTTGTGGTAATATGTTATAGCAGCCCTAGGAAACTCATACAATGGAAGATCTGGTGATTCCACCTTTTGGTACACAAGGCATATTACTTTTTTTCCCTCTGTATTTTTTTTTTTTTTTTTTGCCCTGGGTAAAACAGATGGCAAGCAACAGCTAACATTCAATTTCACAGACTAGTAGCTGAATCTGCTAAATGTTTTTGATTAAACTGCTACGTGTGGCTATTATTAGACCCAATTTAAAATTAGACCTTGGGACATTTGTTTTACCCATATCATAGCATCTAAATTGTCCTTGGTTCAGTAAGTCAACAATAATGGGCAGTGAGGCAGGCACACGGCACTGAGAGTTCAGTTTTCCTTGAATGTGATCTACCTAAGATATTTTAATGCCCCTCAGAGAAATGCTGCTTTTATTAAAAGATTTTTATTTGCCCATAACAAAGCCAAACATTTACAAATATGTTTCTACACTTGTCTTGATCATTCTTTCCTTCATGACATAAATTGTTCTGGTAGCAATATATGACATCTTTAGTTTCAAATTAGCTATTGATATTGTAAAAGATGTGTTGCAGAAGCCCCAGTTGAATAGATACTATGGATTAGATTTTTTAAAACTCATCCTCATTAACAGTAATATTTTAATACATGAATATTACCATCTGGGTGTTCAAATATAGAGGAAAAATCGATGTACGTCTCTTCTACACACACACACACACACACACACACACACACTTGTAGTTGAGTTTACCTAGATGTATTATTTACGGAGGTTATTTGTAGAGTTAGGAACTCTGTTTCCTACAGCCCTAATCAATTTGCCTTCACATAAAAATAAAGTTAGAAAGCTAAACTGACTGCAGAAAGCCTGCCTGTAAAAATGAATGCTGAGACATTACAGTAGTTCCCTTATGCTACATTTTATCTTAAAAGCAACTCTCTGGAACAAGCTCTAGAAAAGCAAATTTCTAAATCTCATTCCTGAACAACCTTACTATGGAAAGTGTCTGTATGCAACCCTGTGAAAGCATGCTAAATCACATTTAGAAATAAATGTGCTGCCATAACTTTCTCAGAATTCCTTTTAATTTATTATCACAAACTGTGAACTAATGCTTGACTTGTTCTTTTTAAATCCATATTTTGGGTTTTATGTAAACAATAAAGAGAGTAGAAATGTTTTCTGCAATAATCAGAGTACAGGGACACATCATATGTTCAATAAATATTTGTTAAATGAATGATAAAAAAACAATTCACAGTTGATTCCATAGTGCACTTCAAAATAATTTAACATAAATGTGTGAATGTGAATTTTAGTTTTTGGATTATAATAAGAAGTTGACAGAAAAGTTAAGATGCAATTTTCACACAGAATGTAATATTTTTAAATTGTAACAATTTCACCTAAAAGTAAAATATACTTTTAGATGATGTTGATAGGCTTCTGTGTTTTTTCTTTTCATTCCACTTTTATCCATACTGTACATTTTCTGTAATTATTTTCATTAATGAAAAAATATTTTTTTGTTTTAAGTAGGGAATCATTCTGTAATTTAGTTGAATAGGATGTTAAAACAATACAAAACTGTAAAAAATAGAGAAAAAGATAAACCTTTATCAATAATATTTCCTGAAGACTGATGTTAATCTCTTAGGCTTTTCAAATTATACTCTTGCCTTTGTCTTTTAATCAAAGGATTAATCTCCTTAATAACCATGGGTTATCTTTCTGACTTAAGAATATTATAAGAAAAATATTAATTTTTAGCATTAGATTATTTTAAATGGAGCTTAAGTTAAAAGTTTTTAAATCATAAAATGGTTGGGTCATTTTATAACACAATCTCAGAAGTAATTCATACCTAAAAATAGATTCTTATTTGGAGAAAGAATGTATACTAAAATCAGCTAAGAAATCCTAGTCTTAACCAAAACAATGTTGATTTCTTCCATATTTAAAATTGAAAATACTATCAAAGTATTTTTAAAAAAGCATAATCTCCTGGGGTGATAAAAATTTTTAGAGATGAATAATAGTGATAGTTGCAGAACAATGTGAATGTACTTAATGCTACTGAGTTGAATACTTAAAAATGGTTAAAATAGAGGACATGTATATGTTATCATAGTAAAAAATCATATCTCTGTCTCTTTTATTCATCAGTAAGAAAAAAATTATCATTAATAGCTGTGGTCTCTTCTCACTGGATCACAGTTAGATTGCCCTCACTGGTATTCAACACATGAATGGATTAAGAGCAGAGTTTTACAAAATTACTTCAATTAAGATTTCTTACTTGTTTGAAACATGTGCTGTCTGAAAATCTGGTGCATTTTATGGATCATGTTCTCAGAAAAATACACCAGTTTTAAACCTTTAATATTCAAATTTAATATTTAATTTCAATTAATATACAGTTTCAACACAGGGCCTTTGAGATTTATCCATGAATGTTTGAGTTAAGAATGCTTTCCAAAGTAGACAAAATGTGTCTAGGCCAGTAAAATGTGATTGTTATATGATCATATATGCTGTATTTACAACTCTAAAAACTAACATGTCAATCAAAGAGGGTTAATCAACATAAGATTGTAATAAAAGTTAAATAACCTAGACAAATACTGAAACCAAGAGAAATTGCTCTAACTCAAGAACTCTTCCTCCCTTTTCTGGTGATGGATGTATAGGGTATTCTCAACCTGATATCAGAAAACATTTGTATTTTGTAAGCAACTGTACTCTGTGCTCTGGGGATCTATATTCAATAAGCTCAGTCCTGGCTTTGAGCAGATACTTATGCAGATTGTCTGCATGGCTCTAATATACTAGCCAGATAATGTGGCTAATTTCATTCACTTGAAAATTTATAGTTCTAGAAGTCCACATATAAATCGTCTCCTGACAAGTTTTGCTAGTCCTGTAACACAGAGATTAAGCAAGATTTATATCAGATTGCAAATTGGGTAATATTTTCTTCAAACTACCTTGAATTTTCTTTGTCACTCAAGGTTACTTCTTATTCCTGAACCATAGGTTCTTGAACATTCAGGAAAAGAGGGAAATTATTAGGTTTCCCTAAAATTGATATTAGAAAAGTTAATGTGACCTTTCCAACAAGATTCCATTATGCATTGTAAACTGCAGGTTCTATGTAAAGCCATGTGGAAAACATAACTTAGTTTAAGAAATTAATTTCTTACTTAGCTTCCTTTCTTTAAAAAAAGAAATCTGTATTACAAAAAGGCATATTTTTAGTGTAACAATTCAAAATATTAACGTTAATATTGAGAACAAGAAATGTAATGTTATTCTCTAGAGGCAGAAGAATTTTATGGATTAGCATAAGGGCTCTGGGATCAATCTGTGTTAGAATTACAGCCTAGTAGTTACATGACATAGAACAAATTCCTTATTCTCTCTGTGCTTAGTTTTTCTTATGGAGATAATATTATTTGCCACATATAGTTATGAGTACTGTACATATAAAGTGCTTAGAGTAATTTCCAGCATATAGTAAGTGCTCAATAATTGGCTATTAACTAGTTGGCATGTAATTTTGGAATTTATTCAAATGTATACTATTATACAGAAGAATAATCATAAAATCTAAACAATTTACAACTATAATTTTAGTTATGTTTTTCAAGCTATTTTTTACTACATCAATGACTGTTCACTTAACAGACCTAGTGAATTATCAAATAACATATCAAAATTGCCTTTCTATAAAATGCCAGATAGACTATAATTTTTTTTCCAAGTTTAAAATTATTTTCCAAATTTAGTCACACTTTAAATATGAAGCCTTAAACAGGCCAATACTTGAAAGTTGTTTATATTCCTGTACTTTTTAAATGATACTTCTGTTGCCATTGAATTTTGAAATGAGGGTTAAATGAAGGGTTTGCCTCTCCTCTTCCTCCTCCTCCCTTTCCATCTGGGAAAAGTTTACACAGTTTGTATATCCTGTCCTTAAAATCCTCTAAAAACAAAAATCTCTTTGTCAAGTCTTGTGCACCATGGTTCTTTAACATTCTAAACCTGCTATGGTTGCTGGAATAGTTTATCATAAAAAGAAAAGACAAGAAAAAATAAGAAAAGTGCTGAGCTAACAAATAGGCTATCATGGAGCCACAGCTTAAAGAGGCACTGCTATTAGGTATATTTCATAATATGAAAAGACAGGCTGATTTTGGCCCCCTCGCCTGGTGGGATCAATCCTGTCAGTGCCATTTATTTGCAATCCCTTGTGATTTTTGTGTCCCACAACCCTTTTGCATGAAAATGAACCATAAAGGCAGTGAAAACACCTGCTTTCCTGACAAGACCGATTAATGCTTTGATTTATCCCTCTAAGTGTGAGCTAGTCTGCACTACAAGAGCCTTGAGTTGGCATATAATTCATCAGATTTGAAGGTCTTCTTTTCTGTGCCCTAGAGTTTCAGTTGTGGGTGTCTTTTGCATATCCTAGAGAGTTTTATTAACTCCCAGAACACTCAGCAAAGCTGGAAGCCAGAGTTTTTAATCAATATTCAGGTATTTTTAGTTACTAAAGACTGTAAAACATTGGACACATTTGAAAGGCCTCCAGAATATTTAGGTCTGCATTTCTCAGGATCTCACTTAGCCCCAGGAACCCAAAAAGAGAATATAGATATTCTGTAGTTTAATTCAATCACTTTTTTTTTGTAGTCTTCCAAAGTTGACACTTGCCCTATTTTTATGTGTGTTGTAAACAAACAGGCTTGAGAGTGGTACATATCATTGAAGCAGCACATTGCACCCTCTCTATTTCTGGACACAGGAGATTGACAGTCCCCTTCAGCCTCTTCTTCTCTTAGGAAAGACAATGCATCCACAACACCACTGTACTTGGGTAGACTATTGCTATTACCAGATATAATTGTAGAATTCACTAAGAGAAGCTAATTGTAACAATTCAATAAATATCGTTGAGTTCAAAAGACATTACTTGGCAAGACACCCCTTTCCAATGTCATACTTAAAGGAGCAAATCTATTTTGTCTCTCCTAATTGAACTATTTAAATACATTTCTTTTAATGAGGCTTGGGAAAAACTTATTGTTTCCCATTTAATTCCAAAACCTTTCAAGCCCTTTTAGGCATTTGGTACTTGAGACTGTATCACTTCAGCTTAAATAAGTTTGAAAGAGCCTTTCATGAATGCTCTACAAATCTGAGTGCTTTACTTGCTCTAAAGGATGAGCTTTCTCTATAATGATGGTGTAAAATGATGCAGTCATTAGAAAGACAGCTACAGTGGAAGGCTATAAAAGAAAAAGGAAAACAGAATCCACTGGAAAAGGAAAGACAGCTATAGAAGGAGATAAATATTTTAAATTGTATTAAACAAATGGATATCTAGAATGACATACTTCTGAATACAGTAATGCAGAGTGGTCAACTTCAACATAAAACTATTTGTTGATCTGTCCTATACCAGTAACATACAAAAAACACATGAAATTATGATAAAACTGATAATAAAACTTTACTGACTTGCTGAAACTAAATGGCAGACCAGGAGTGCAAAAACCTGTCAAGCTCCAGAGCTAATTGTCTTTCCATCATACCCCATGGCAGTGAATAGTTTAGGCATAGACGTAGGGGGTTTCTAGATGTGCCTTTGGAGAAGTCAAGTAATTAAAGTTTAGAGATCGTTTATATTTTTTAGCTTTTAGAAAGTGCTAGTGCTTATAGCTTCAAAACCTTCTGCAGCTGGTCTTATTCCTGCAAATGTGTGTTTCTGCTGAGAATTTGGCTCTACTCCAAGGACATGCATAGATAAAACCAAAGGCCTGCGTAAAGTCTTAGCTTCAAGTCAGTTCAAAGGCCTGAGGGGACATCCAATTTGTGCTGTATTTATGTTTAGTTAAAATGACCTGGTTTAAAGTACCCTGCAGCTTCCTAGCAGGATGAACTTTGAGAGGATTAACAAGTCAAAAAATAAAAACAAAAAGCTTTTCTCCTTTTTCTTGCTTTCTTTCCATGAATTATCAGCAGATAAATAACAGAGAGCTGCTATAAAATCACTTGTGGGATTTGAGATTTCTTTTTATCTACGTGAAGGAGAAATATAACTAAAAGCAGAATATTTGCTGAATTTACTAACCTTTTTACATCTGAAAGCATGAAGATATTTTTTGATTAGAAAGAAAGTGGAGTTAATCAAAATCTGATGGCATTCATGTAACCAAAGTATTAGTATTATCAGGTCAGTTGAAATGAAAAAGGGAAATCAAGATTCTGTGAGAATATGAGGCTGTATGCATTGCTGCTATGAGGTAGAACTCAAATACCAGACTATCTGGATGTGATCCACCTATTCCCTTACTATTTACAAGACTTAAACCTGGTTATTGGAATAGTTTGCTCCTGAACGTTCTGTTCTTCATATGAGGATTCCAATAGGGCCATTTTAATTAGGTAATTTTCATAGATGCAAAGTGTTTGTCTCATAGGAAACACTCAGCAAAGGTTAGCTATTATTGTTACAAGTAAGAGCTAATACATAGTGGGTAAAGTGAGAGATTTTAGCTCCATTCTTAAAGATAAAGAGGCTAAGACTTAAAGTTTTGGAATAACAAGATAGAAGTTATAATAAAAAGATCCAGCTTACTCCAAATCTCTGCTCTTTCTACAATCCCTTAATACCTTGGTTAAGACATAAATGAGGGCAGCTTTCCTGCTTTTTCATGAACACATTTCCATGCTTATGAATATGCTTCACAATATCTCTTGTCACTAATAAGCTAGTGAGTAAAAGTTATAGGATGATTTGTTTATAATTAAATTAACTATTCATATTATTGCTCTGGTTTGAATGTGTCACACGAAGGTCATGTGTTGGAAACTTGATCTCCAATGTGGCAGTGCTGGGAGGTGCGGTCTAATGGGAGGTGTGTGTGTCATCAAGACACTGCCCTCATGAATAAATTAATGCTGTTATTGTGGAAGTGGGTTCATTATCACAGGACTGGGTTCCTTATACAAGGACAAGTTTGGGCCACTCATGCTCCTCTCTCTCCCTCTCTTTGACCTCTCCCCATGGAATGAGGAGCAAGAATCCTCTCACTAGATACCTGCCCCTCAATCTTGGAATTTCAGCCCCCAGATCCATGGGCCAATACATTTCAATTCATTATAAGTTACCTAGTCTCAGGTATTCTATTATAGCAGCACAAAGTGGACTAAAACTACTATGCTATCCTACAAAGAAGAGCTAATATCCTTGGATCCACAGCTTGAAAATCAGAAGACTTGGGTTTTGTTAATATTTATTTCCTTGCCTCTAGCTACTAGCCTTGAAGTATAGTTTCTTTTTTTTATTTTTTATTTCAGCATATTATGGGGGTACAAATATTACAGTTATGTATATACCCATGCCCCCCTCCCTCCTCAAGGCAGAGACTCAGGCATGACCATCCCCCAAACGTTGCACATCTCACTCATTATGTTTGTATATGCCCATCCCCTCCTCCCCCTTCCCACCTGCCCAACACCCAACAAATGTTATTCCTATATGTCCACTTAGGTGTTGATCCATTAATACCAATTTGCTGGTGAGTACAAGAACAGGGTATAGTTTCTTCATAATTTATACATTGATAATATCAAGTTCTCATGAACATGCAATGGAAATTAAATTAAATGTATACAAATCTTTTAAAAAATCTAATAATATCTTGTTCTTTATTCTGTAAAATGTATTTTCATTGAAAAGGCAATGCATTTTTAATAAAGAGTATTTGGAAAACAAAGATATAAAATAAGAATGAAAAATGCACTGGTAATTCCACCAAAGAAAATCAAATTAATATTTTGGTGAATTTCCTTCCAGTTGTTTCTAGAAATAAGTGTTTGTTTCTTTATGTAATCATGTTAAATTAGGCATTTTATTTCTACAAGAAGGATGATGCTGAAAATATCCCAAACATTATTATTCATACGTCTCTTTCTCCCTGTGCTTGATACATGTTTACACCCCAGGGGAGCAGCATGGTCCTCATAAAGGTTTAATTGAAAGGAACTACATGAAAGGTAATTTGGTTCACCCTTTGACTATTTAAGAAGACTTACTGAGATAGTTTTCATATGAAATTATCAGTACCTCTTTTCATTTCATAATAATTTAGAGACCTTACTTTATAAAAGTCATCTTTGATATGGAGGACTCAAAAACAGTTTTAATTGTTTATACCTTCAAAAAAATCTTTCTTTCTAGAAGAGATGCCTATTGCTTCATTGTATTCATTAGATATTTAAATATATTTTCTAATTATTGTTAAACTGAATGAAGCAACAGATCATAAGGCTACACACACAATTAAACTTTTAGAATCCTACTATAATGATCTTTCATTAGGGAACAATATTGCTCACAAATTTGAAACCATTAAATCAATTATTTTGTTTAAGAGGATAGTTTCTTAATTGTGCCAGGTGGGTTAGAAGTCTGGCTTTGTCTCTGTGTGACAATGGGTGCAGTTTGTTCTTCAGTTTATAGAGAGATACTGCAGAAACATGAAATACTAAAGCAAAAAAAAATTATGTTCAGTAATGTTATAAGATATTACAAGCTATAAAAGAAATTGCTCAAGGCATGGTGGCTCACACCTGTAATCCTAGCACTTTGGGAAGACAAGATGAGAGGATTGCTTAAGGTCAGAAATTCGAGACCAGCCTGAGCAATATAGGGAGACCTCATCTCTATCAAATAAATACATAAATAAATAAATAGAAAGAAAAATAAAAATTTTATTCTATCAGTTGCTCAAAATATTTCAATACCTTGCAATCACTCTTGGCATGAAAACAATACTCTTGATGTAGCCTGAGAAGCTCTCCATGGACTATGTTTAACAATTTCTCTAGCTTGATTTTTGTCCTCATTTTTTCTCTACTCAAGCCAGAGTAAAATTATTTAGCTTTCTTGTGCCCACTCTACTCCTGTCTTTGCAGAATCTGCTTCATCTGCTAGATTCTCTCTGCACTACCCTCTTGGTAGTGTCAGTTCCTTCCTGTGGTCAATTTCCTTAGTATAGTTGAGTCAGTATTCTCTGACTCCTTTGGTTACATTATATTCCCATATGTACCTTTCCTCTGCAACAATTGCAAAAGAGCAATTTGGGGTTTATTTCAGAGGTGATTTGATTTGGTTAATTCTTTACAACCTGATTGAATGTGCCATGAAGGTAGAGAAGATGTTTGTGTTTGTTCATTGTTGGATTCCCAGAACTTACCAGAGGAAATAGTTGTTGAAAAAAATTAGTAAACTATTTCCTGGGCACGTACTAGTAAATAGTACATGTACTAGTAAATAGTGTGTGCCCAGGAAATAGTGGTTGAAAAAAATTAGTAAATGAAACAGAAGACCCTGTCTTCCAAAATAAGATCTTAATTAAGGAATTCAGAAGTAAAGGATGTCGGAAAGGATAAGAAAGAAAAAAAATGAAGAAATTTATCTTTAAATATGAGTTTTAACTACTGATACAGGTATTACTCTCCATTTGTTGTCTTTTTTAAATCATAATATGGAATACATTATACTATGCTGCTATCCTCTTCGTATGCATGATTTTTTAAATATAGCACTCACAATTTTACTATTTATTAATAATGGATAATTAGGTTGATATGTTGATGTTCCATTTCTAATTATATAGGTTCTACACCTATAATATATGGGCACAAATATTAGCATACTTTTACTCAAGGACATATTTGAATATACCCTCACTCATTATTTTTAGTGCTTTATAAATTAAACTTTGGAAGAGCTCTGCTCGGTCCTTCTCAGGCATCCTAAACTAGAAACTATAACTTGTAAGAATGTGTTAGTGTGAGTTTATTGTCTGTCACATAGTATTGCCAGCAACTATTTTGGAACATCAACAACAACAACAAAAGCATCAGTTTATATATGGCTTAAAAAGCCAATAAGGAGAAATATAAGAAAAAAGGAGAACACAGAAAAAGCAATGCTTCTTATAAATATTTAGTTTATGAAGAATGGGACAGTTTAGCTTCTCAATGCACTAAAATAAATGTCTAACTGAATAAGTTCCTTTCTTCTGTTTTTGATTATTTCCTTTCTACATTAGCAATTTCTTCTTTACCATGTGACATTATAAAAATTCTAGAAGGTCAAACTAGTTTACGGTAGGAACCCCATTACCTCACAGTGCTGCATATATTTATTTGCTCATAAATTCTCGTAACTATTTCTTGTCCATAGCAAGATTACTGGCTATAAGATATATCCAAAATGTAAGAAGTATAGTTCAGGTATTAAGATGTTTTTCAAAGAATATTTGAATTCACTTATAATTTGAGGATAATTTACTTTAGAGAATTTAAATGGACCAAAAATATGATTTTGTTAAGAAATTATGCAAACATGGCAATCAAGATTTAGACTCATAAAAAGTTACTAATTTAATTAATAAGTAACTTTTACAGTAATAATGTAAGCTACGTTCTTTATTCATGGATAAGAGATATGGGATGTCTTTTTATAAAGTAATACTGTTTGTAATCCAACAATAAAATAAAGTGAAAGTATTACAAAATATTTTATGTATTGAAATTGTCAGAAAAAAACATAAATATTAGTTTGATTTCTACTTTATCCATTTGGTCATAGGACTACATTTCATAATCATGAACTATAAAATAATCTGGTGGCCAATTTAAAAAGTAAATGAGATGAATTTTGCTCATTTTACCAAACTTCGCCTAAAATTACAGAAGAATACTTTAATTTTCTTATTTCACATGCTGCAAGTGTTGAGTCATGTTTATAAGCAGTAAGAATCTAGTCATTCTTGAAAGCAATAACCTTATAACTTGTCAAACTGGCAAAACACAGGAAAAATACGAACTTGGTAAAAATTGATTTGCTTTTGTTTTGCATTTTGATGCCAAATGTCTTTTATTTTCATTATTTTGTAAATTATCCCAAAGTTCAATGGTGATACTCAATTTTTATTGAAAAAGGAAACTATGAATGAAACAAACAAACAAAATCAGATCAGAAGCAAAACCAAAACCTAAATCCCTGTGAACAATAAAAACAAAGTCATTTTCCATGATAATGAGTTCTATGTTCCTAAATTCAATGGTGATTTTTATTTCCAATCTTATTGACATTTAAACTGCACCTGGCAGTTATTAATCACTCCTTCATTAGAGCTCTGCCCTTGGTTTCTCTTATATTGCCCAGTTTTGGTTTTCCCTCATCTCTATAGTTGCCCTTTGTCAAGGTGCTTGGTTGACTCCTTCTCCTCCATCCAACATTTAAATGTTGGAAATCCTCAGAGTTTATTCTTGGTCCATACTACCTGTATTCCCTACTTTCACCCTCTTGCATTTGCTAATTGTTCTCCCTGCAACCATTCCCTTCTATCATCTCCCACAGTTTAGATACCTCTCTACTCAAAACCCTTAAATGATATATCCTTTTATGAAAAAAAAAATCAAAGTCTTCTAAGTGGTCTAAACAGCTCTTCTTTACCTAACCTATGCTTCACTCTTTAGCATCATTTTATGCAGCTCTTTGCTTTAGGAGCAAAAGGTCATTTACTTGTCTTATTTTGATTCCTTAATCATACTTCTTCCTGAATCAGGGTCTTTACACATGTGGCCTTCTGCCAGAAGAATCCCCTACACTGCCTGTTTATTAATTCTTCAGATCTCAGATGATGTATCACTTTCTCAGGGAAGAATCGTCTAACCCCTGAAGTATTAAAGACCTGCTTCCTTTATTTTTCCTTCATAGTACTTCACACACTTGGTAATCATGCATTCATTTCCAGAACTATTTTGATTAGTCTTTCTCTCTTTTCTACTGACTCATCTTTGTATCTCCAGGCCCCAGCTGAAGGCTTGGTACAAAGTAGCTGATTAATGAATATTGGCTGAATGAATGGAAGAAATGACCAGTTTTATATTGCTAAACCTCAAAACAATCCTTTAGAATAAAGGTATTGCAATTATTTCATTTTTACTAAGAGGCATCTGAAGCTGGCAGAAATCAAAAATCTTATCTACAATCAACCTGAACCTGAAAAGAAAACTCATGCTGTAAACACTATGGCTCACTGCCTTCCAGTGTACCCAGGTTTTCTGTAGAGCGAATGAGAAAAGGGTCCATTTTCATGTTGAGGTAGTACCGTATAGTTATTAAAGTCAAAAGATCTATAGTTAAACAGAGCTGGCTTTAAATTTAGTTGAGATTTTTTTTATATAACCCACAAGGCTTAAAATATTTATTCTCTGGACCTTTATAGAAAACAATTTTTTTTGACTCCTGCTGTAGGAGGCACAGAAAGGGGTATTTAAGAACTGCTGTTAGAGAGGAGCAATTTATTTACTTACTCTGCAATTTAAGACAAGTCACTTAATTTATTTAAAAACTGGTTTCCTTACTGATAGTATAGAGTTCATAATAATAGCAATCACATAACATAATTGTAGCAATTAAGTGACATAATAAATATGAGGCACAGTGAAGGAGACCTACAAGCTCAATAATGGTAGTCAATACTACTTTACCCAAGCACTTCTGGATCAATTTGAATAGAATGTCATTGTTCATACATTTTGTATTCTTTTACCTGCATAAATCACCATAGATTTCATCTTCTTTTCTTTACAGTACAATTCTTACCTCAAACAGAGTAAAGTCAAACATATATGATTTGGCCACTTTAACTAGACATACTCAGAAATATGGGCAGTTTTCTTATAAAGGTAGGATCTGCTATTTCTACCATATTGTAAATAAGATGATTAGGCTGACTTTATTTTATGCAACATGAAAACTGTGTAACAACATTTTTTTAAAAAGTCTATTTACAATTATAAACCTATCTGGACTAAGTCCGTTTGTCTTGTCCTTCAAACCAATTTCACATACATATTAATATTTCTTTGTTACATCATTGAAATCATAATGTGCTTTTTAATAGCTCACATTATTTGATAACTATCTTCATAATTAGCAAATTGTATTCATAATTACAATATTATGCCCACAAAATATTTATCTGAATATATATACAACAATCTTTATTTCTGTCTTGCTGGACATTTAGGATATTTACAATGGTTTACAATTGTGAATAATACTGTAATTAATATTTATAAATAAAATTTTCTTTTGTTATTAAAAAGCTTCTGCACAGCTAAGGAAATAATCAATAGAGCAAACAGACAACCTACAGAATGGGAGAAAATATTCTCAAGCTATACATCCAGAATCTACAAAGAACACAAACAAATCAGCAAGAAAAATATCAAACAACCCCATCGAAAAATGGACAAAAAACATGAACAGAAGCTTTTCAAAAGAAGTTAGAAAAATGGCCAATAAACATATGAAAAAACACTCAATGTCACTAACCATCAGGGAAATGCAAATCAAAACCACAATAAGATATATCACCTAACCCTAATAAGAATCACTTTATTCAAAAAGTCTGAAAGCAATAGATGCTGGTGTGAATGCAGAGAGAAAGGAACATTTATGCACTGGTGGTGGGACTGCAAACTAGTACAACCTCTATGAAAAACAGCATGGAGATTACTCAAAGAAATAAAAGTAGGCTGGGCACGGTGGCTTGTGCCTGTAATCCTAGCACTCTGGGAGACCAAGGCGGGCAGATCGCTCAAAGTCAGGAGTTCAAAACCAGCCTGAGCAAGAGCAAGACCCCGTCTGTACTAGAAATAGAAAAATAGAAAGAAATTAATTGGACAACTAAAAATATATAGAGAAAATTAGCCAGGCATGGTGGTGCATGCCTGTAGTCCCAGCTACTCGGGAGGTTGAGGCAGAAGGATTGCTTGAGCCCAGGAGTCTGAGGTTGCTGTGAGCTAAGCTGATGCCATGGCAGTCCAGTCTGGGCAACAGAATGAGACTCTGTCTCCAAAAAAAAAAAAAGAAGAAAAAGAAATAAAAGTAGACCTACCATTTGATCCAGCAATCCCACTGCTGAGTATTTACCCAAAGGAAAAAAAGTTATTTTATCCAAAAGACACCTGCACTCGAATGTTTATTGCAGCACAATTCATAATCGCAAAGATGCAGAAACAACCTAATTGCCCATCAATTCATGAATGGATTAATAAAATGTGGTATATGGATACCATGGAGTACTACTCAGCCATAAAAAATGAGTTAATACCTTTTACAACAATCTGGATGGAACTGGAGACCATCCTCCTAAATGAAGTATCACAACAATGGAAAAACATACACCACATGTACTCACTATTAAATTGGAAATAACCCATTAGCACTCATGTACACAAGTGGCAGTAAAACTAAATGGAAATCATGCAGGTGGGATGGGGGAGGAGGGGAAGGGTGAAATCATACCTAATGGGTACAATGTACACTATCTAGGTGATGGGCACACTTATAACTTTAACTCAAGCAGTACAAAAGCAATCCATGTAACCAAAACATATGTACCGCCAAAGTATTCTGAAATAAAAATATAATAAAAAAAAATTTTTAAAAATTTTTTCAGAGTTGGTATACTTAGTATTCTATATATACAGAGTGCTTACCACTGTGTATTTGTTAGAAATTAGCAGTCTTTATCTCAAGGAATTAAATAACAGATAATACAGAATTCTAGTAATTTAATGCATACATAGTATAAAAATTTCAAGCTGCACATACACAGAATGCTCAGAGAGTATCAGTAATTAGTGGGACTGGTCCTTTGGTAGTATTTCTAGACAATGAAGGCAACATTGAATGATCCTCTTGAAAAGCAGTTCTTCACTGAATAAGAATAGCAAAAGCTATACTGTGCTCCTTTTGAAATTACCAGATTTAGTGTCATCAAACTCAGTCAGTCAGAATGACATACTAAAAGGCAATAAGTGGTAAAGCGTTGTCAATTCCATACCAGATACAGTGTAATTTTAAAAGATCCATTTATTTGTTGAATCAATTGTGCCTTCCTAGAGTGTGAATAAGAGCTTTGGACTCTAATTCTAAATTATGCAATTAAATTATGTATCTCTTTCTAGATGCTCAGACAATAGCTAGAGTCGAATTATTTCCCAGGTCTCATGAAAGTCCTAGACTAAACCTTGGTTGGGATGGTCTCCAAGTTGTATGTGACAGTTATCTGAAGTGTTATACATACCTGATAATCTTTGAGTTAGTAACATTAGAGCTTGCCCAATTCACTTAGAAATTACAGCACATGATGTTATAACCCTAGGTAGAGCTGTGATGCAGTTTAACTGAAAATCTTCTTTATTGGCATTGCCTAAATTGTCACAGATTTATTGTTAGCTTTCATCAGATAATTGTAAGTACATGGAATGAAACTCAGGATTTCTGGCCGAAGTGTTATATAAAAAACAAAGTTTTCTTATTAATACAAGATATAAAATCTCTTTTAGTAAAATACACATTTTTCTCTTTAAAATATATTTAAAAGTAGAATGAAATAGTCTTTTTTGATGTGAGTCAAGATTTAGTTATGGGATTTAAATCACTTTACCATGGTATATAATAAAACTTGGAAATAAAACACAACTGGTTTGAATAAAATATTCTCTTTTTCTTGCATCCTTTAATATATCATTTAATTTATGGGGCATTTTATTAAATATATAAAACATGTTCTTCAAAATGTCAAATTATTGAAGTGCCTGTTTCTCTTTCCATAATTTGTGATTCATTTATATTAACTTCATTCAAACAGAGCAGGCCCTGTCCTCCCAAACAATGTTGCTAGTTGCTAATAATAATTTCATATTCATTGATTTTTTGTATTTTAATGTATTTTTTTGAAAAATCAACTTAGCTATACCATGAGTTATTTCAAATTCAGAAAAAAATAGTATGTTTCCCTTTCGCTCTTACTCTTGCTTATAACCATTCTTCAACTTCGACCTCCAACCCCCACATATAGTGAGAAGTCTACACTGTCATGCTGCCCCAGCTGTAAGGAGTCACCTGAAATCCTGAGCGTGACATCTTTTGTCGCAACTTCTCCCAAATGTTTATCTCTGTATACAGTCTACAGGTGTGATTTCTCTAGGAATGGATAAAGGTAGTGGGGTATGTGCCTATTCATTCAGAGATGAATTGTTGATGGAAGCTTTGCTTCTAATTATCTTTGAGAAGATATATGCTTGATTTCTCACAATCTGTAAGGGAGAACTTTATCTCATGCTTCATACTCATATCTCATGCTTCATACTTTGAGTAATATGTTTAAACAGGTTGATTTTCTATTTCCTGATCTTATTATTAAGGCACAACACCTTTACTGCTTTATAGAATTGATTTGCCCAATAATAAAAAATTTGGAGAAACTAATTTAAGCAACCAATCAAAACGAGTGAGTAATAGACTGGACTTTAAAAGCAGTAACATATTGCTTGATGGTGGTATGGAAATCAGAGAGGTTCAGGGCAGGCTTCAGATTTGAGTACATATCAAAATAGATCATTCTAATTTTTGGACTAAATGTATGTTTTTGTTGCTACTATGTTCTAGGGAAATTGTTGAAGAAGCAGAATAAAAGTTGTCAATATAGAAAGAAGAAAAATATTGCAGTCCTTTGAGTTTCAAGTATGTGCTTCATAAATTAACCTTTGAATGTTTTATGTTTGAAAGAAAACAAGAAAGGATTTTGAAATTGCCTGAGATTTTCAGAGGAAAACCAGCAAAGAAGAATATAACTAGGGAAGAACAATTAAGATCATTAAAAATTAGACATCAGATCATAAGAAACATCTTAATGTCACACACTTATTTCTTATCCCAGAGGACAGAAGCAGTACTTATGCAGGGAAATGACATAGAAGTAACTTTTGACTTGATTTGAGTATTTCAGAAATGGAATGGAATGGGATGTCTTGTTAACTAATGAGCTCCCAACCTTGGGTATTTTTGAGCCAAAGGTAAATAATCAGGTTTAGAAATAAATCAGGTTTGATAGGTGTTTGATATATTAGGTGAACATTTGATTATTTGACATCTCAGTCCTTTGCCAATCTAAGATCATTTTTTTTCTAAATAATTCTCTTTGAGGGAGTGTTTTCTGAAACTGCTATTTTGGTAAAGTTATTTGTTCTTTACAGAAAGCATATCATAGTTATCACAAGGTAAGGAATATGGGTTTTTATTTTTAGCTTTTGTTTATACTTCAGGCTATGTAATATCACATGTGAAATGAATTGAAATGAGAAGAAATTTCAGATGCATCTATCCACACAGGATTTCATTATAGAAAAAGAAACAACACATTTCAACATTTTCTTCTTCCTAAAAATAATCGTAAATAGCAATTGAAGGTAAAAAAATACATATATCAATAATAACGTGGAAACAATAATGTGAGCAAAATATATATTAATATTTTTATTTTAAAATGAAATAAAATATGTAGTTAATAAAAATTTTTAAAGTATTTATTCTATAATATACAAGAGGTTTTCTTGTGACAATATGTAATTCAAGAGTAAGGCAGCTCTAAGTACTTTCATTTAAAATATTTTACGAGCAGCTTTGCTTCAGTTTATAAGGCATAGTTACACAAGGAAATGCTTATTTTTAATGTTGGAAAAGGTTTTGGACATTAACTGGCAATTCTTTTCTTAAAAGTTAAACAAACTGCAAAAAGCTTATAATCCTTATAAAATTATTCATGGAATTAGTAGAAAATAAAAGATTAATAACCAGCTTTCTCTTACCAATACTAGTGATAATAATGTTGTTCATAGCTAACACTTAATATGGTTCTTATTGTATAGCAGGCATTTTTCTAAGCACTTTACACGATAAGCACATTTATTATTCTTAATAAACTCAAGAGAAATAAAGCCTCATTTTATAGATGAGTAAATTGAGGCACATAGAGTTAAAGTGACACACTGAAAGTCTTTTGGGTAGGGACACAGCAGCCTTAATTAAGCCTGAAATCTCAGGCAGCCTGGTCAGAGAGTCTGATTTTGAACTGTTGCACTATACTGCCTCACCAAATTGAGGTGTTTGGGGGTCATTTTTTAAAAAATTTTATTCCTAAAATGTTTGAAGGTAGCTACAAGTAAATGGAGATCGGATAAGGAATTTATTGTGTGAGTTTGAAATATCTTGGATGAGAATTAAAAGATGTTTCAGAGTCTTTTCTAGGCATAACCCTGTGGAAATGGCTCTGCCGGAATCCTTGAGCTTGGAGACTATGTTGCAGAGGTAACAGTGTAGACCTCTGAAGCTTGTCTGAGGAACCCTTTTCTAAACAAAAGCCCCTGGAAAGTTATTTCAAATGGAAACATCAAGCTGGCTGTTCTGAGAGAGCTGAAAGAAGGAAGTGGAGGAACTGGGAGACCTAAGAAAACTTGAAGAAATTAATCAGCAGATACCTGTATCACTGAGATGGGCTCAGGTCAGGGTTAGCATTACCAATAAGAAAAAACTGCTCCGCGAGCTCACTGGGTCCAGGGCTTTGAAGATGTAGCCTGATGTCTCTTTCTTCAGATCTGGGAGTCTTGAGGCATAGCACAGTACACGGAAAGAGAGGCAAATTGAGAGAAGCAGAGAGTAATATTACAGAAGGTTATGTAGAGGGCAAGGAAGGCTTTGCAAAGTCAGCGAGAGCTCTAGCAAGAGCAGGAGCTATAGATTTTAGAGACTAGGTTACAATTCCTCTTTACAGTAGATAAAATAACAAACATACAAAGAAAGGAGGCCCCTTTGGTTAGTTTTCTTGAGCAAACAGGGAATCCAAGAAGATGACACATGGCTCAGAATAGAAAAAGAGAGCATGTTTTTTACTTTGTTTTATTTTTCATTTTAATTTTTTTTTGTAAGCTTGGCCTTTAATACTGTTGCCAGAATGATTACTTCTATGAAGACTGCAATATCATAGGGTATTTCCAATCCATACCTTTCCTTTCCCCTTCCCCCTTTCTCCATTATATTTTCAGAAACTTGGCTTTCTGTAGAGATTCCTGTAGTTCTTTTGTTTGTTTGTTTGTTTGTTTTTTCTGTTTTAACCTAAGACCGATATTTATAGTATTTGCTCAGAGGGTATTCATTTGAATTATCACTGAAAAGGTTGTGGTCAAAGAGAGGAACACATTAGAGAATGATTCAGTACAACATGCCCTTTTGTCGAACAAGAATTTGCTTCTACATGACTCTTAAGTTTGTTGCTCAGAGAGATCAGCAGCTTGTTCAATTATTCATGTTTTCTAATTAAGCCCTGCTGATTGTGCCTAAATGGAAACTTTATTTTGGAGAGAATGTGTTGTTAATGTTTTTTCACTACAACAATAATTTGTCAGAGGGCGATATAAATCTCTTAGGATCCTTAGTAACTTATTCGTTTGGTTTAGAACTCACATATAGCTATTACCTACCATGTTGAATATCCTTGTTTATTTCATGGCTTGTTTAAAGATGACAGCAAGATCTGATTTTCTGTTAATAACCTTTCAGTCACTGCCTGTATTGGAAGTACTGGGAAATTACAAAGACAAATTCCGTTGCTATGCAGTTGTTTAGAAGTTGTGTGGTACACTAAAATTGCATTTCTTTCAAATCTGAGCGGAATGATTCAAATATCATATTCATATACTTGTCTCTTTTTTTGGTTTTTGTGTGGATGAAAAGTGTCTCATATATAAAAATTGTCCAGCTTTCATCACTTTTGGCAATATTCATCCTCTATCAAAGGAATGTTTGATTTTATACATAAATATTTCCCCATTATCTCTTTACATTAAACTCCTCTTAGGTGAATCTTCTAAAACCGTAGTCAATGTATAATTCCTCCAAACACTGAAATTTTGATTATTTTAGACACATGCCCTCAAATCAAAATGACTGTATACATTTTTAGTAGTTCCATTCTTGCCTTTTCTTAACTTTTATGATCTTAGTACATTTCCTTAATCACATATTTTATTTTATGAGTAAAAATATACAGTGAGTATATTAAACCATATAGATCTACTTAAAGTACTTTCATAAATTTTTGTATGATTCATAGATATGATAGAAATGAATATTCTAGTTAGTCTGAACAATGAAACTGACAATAGGATAAAGTTACAAATCATCTATTTTGACTAATTCCACTCAGATTATGTAGAGAAATTGTCACTTGGTTACTTCATGAGAAAATGTCTCATTTTTAATGCTTTCAAAAAGCAAATTCTCTTTCATATACTGTATTCTTTATATTGATAAAGAAAATATTTTTTCTTATATTCTCCTATGGAATTTATAGGGATTAAAGATGTATCTTGAATGAAATGATTGCTCTTTATTGAAAATAAAATTTGTAGTTTTTATATCCAAATCTGTATTAAAATTACTATAGACTCAAATTATGTTGTTATTAATAAGTATAGCATGGGGCCTTGAATTAGACTAGAAAAAAATGTATTTACAAATTACTTGGGTTTTATTTAAGCTTGGAAATGAAATTTAAGACAGTTTAAATATGTTTTTGTATTTTTTCTAGATAATTTTAATATTTACTATTCAAATAAATTATTTATCATTTTACTTACTGTGATAGAAACACAGTGTGAAAAAAATAATTTCAACTTTTGGACAGATCTTTATAAACAACTTTAACCAGTTTAACATATGTTTTCTAAATGATTATGATATGATATACCACATATTAAGAAAGGATTTCAAATAATGTTATATATGAAATTAAGTAACAACTAAATACCAGAATAAAATCAAATATGGGAAATATAGCATTCTAGTTGGAAATTGTGAAGTTTCAATAAAAAGACAGGATAGATCTTCTAATAACATATTTATCTCATATTTTATATCTATAAGGACCATTGATTAATTTCTTCAAATTAGTCCTTGGATAGCACATAATACCAATTAAGAAAGAGCTAACTCCCTAGCCACTATTGGAGTAGAACTATTTTTAAAAATTTTTAGAAACAATTTATTCATTAAGAGCAGATTGTATTTTGGATAGTTCTGAAGTGGATGAAACACTTTACTGTGGAAATATTATAATGCTGAGCAGAATTATCAGCCATTCTTGAGTTTGATTTTCTTATATATTTCCAAACTGTTTCCAAACAATATTAAGAATAATTTACATAGAGCAAGATGATAACAATTGTTCACTCCAGTTTAGGATGTCTACAGGTAATTAATATACAGAATTAAATTTAAATTTAAATATGTTTATAATATTTGTTTATATTGCTGCAGATGAAGGAGTTTATAAAGCAGATTTTCTGAATCCTCTTGATCTTTTCACATAGACAGTGCTAAAGCTCTGGAATTTTTTTTTTTTTTTTGAAATGCACTGCTATTGCATTTTCTGTTAAAAAAGTACATTGAGGCCGGGCTTGGTGGCTCACTCCTGTAATCCTAGCACCCTGGGAGGCCGAGGCGGGCGGATCACTCAAGGTCAGGAGTTTGAAACCAGCCTGAGCAAGAGCAAGACCCCGTCTGTACTAGAAATAGAAAAATAGAAAGAAATTAATTGGACAACTAAAAATATATAGAAAAAAAGTACATTGAATAGTTTTTAGGATGTTGTTGTCAAGGAAAGGTTAGGCCTGCGTTTTTACCTTTATTAATCTTCAAAGTATTAAAATAGATTTGGTTTCTATGAAAACATAATATAGACCAAACAGTGAAATAACTGTCTTCATTCATATTATATTTAAACTATGTAACTTTGGAAAATAGCCATTATTACCTCCAATGTATAGATGAGAAAATAAAGGAATAGAACTAGTCTGAGTCACACAGGTGGAACATAAAAAGCTTGGATCTTCCAAGTTCATTAGATCCTAGTCAATTCCCAAATCTATATGATCCCCCACAATTAAAGAATCTCAGTGTCTAATAGGTGATCTGAATTTTCCCCTTCCCTAGAGGGAAAGTTCTAGAATCTTAGAGATATCCAAATAATATATACTAGCCATGAATATAATCTTGTTTATTTCCATCTATAGGTTCTTTGTAGTATGTAACTCAACGGAGAGTTTGGTTAGACTTGGAGCACTTCAGTGTCCATCTGTGAAGTTTCCTCATTTTCACAACCTGTTCACTTACTGATTTACAAATACTCTTTACTGGTTTTCTTTCTACCACCCTATTTGTGTTATCAAATCTCTTTCACAGATCTCTCTAATATTGCCTATCCATTACACAATTATTTCTCAGGGTGCCTTTTTTAAACTTCTCATTTCATTAGATATATTCTCCTTGGGTTATCTCATTAACTACAATGAGGATTTAATTGTCTATTGCTAACTACGACTTTTTTTCTTCATCTCCAGACTCTCATTCTAACTCTTTCGGCATATCAAAACTACTATGCCAAAACCCAAAAGTATTCATGTCCCCCATATTTCCCTATGCTTCTGTTTCCTACTCAATAAACACACAGCTGTGTGCTCAGTGCCTAGCCATAAATCTTAGATATATCTTTGACTTCTTCCTCTTTCATTTATTAATGTATACAGGTAATTCATTATTCTATTAAATAAACATCATAGATCTTTGTATGTACCAACAGATGTTCTCTGCACTGAGGATACATTGATAACATTCCATGTCTTCCTGGAGATTTCGCTGTAGGTATTGAGACAGATATTACATAAATAATAAAAAAAATACACACACACCTGAAACTATGGTAAGAGCTTAAAATGAGAGGTACTCGGTTACAGAACAGCATTTAATGGGATGTTCACCTTAATCAGGAAAATCAGGGAGGTCTTTTCAGAGGAAGGGAAACTTAAGCCAAGATCTGAAGTGGGAGTATTGAATTAACTGGTTTATAAGGTAGAAAAGGGTCAGGAATTGCAAGCATAAAGCCTGTCAGGTCAGAGAAAGCACAGGAAGTGAGAGCAGCTCAAAGAAGGCCATGGTTGCTGAAGAGAAAAGTGGAGAAGTGAGATGACAGATGAGATGAAGAAGAAGAAAAAGGTAGGACACACATGGTCCTTATTGAACTTTTAATGGTTCTGTGAGAAATGGTAAACTCTTTGTGGGTTTTAGGCCAGGAGGTGATATAACACATGCATAGGGTTTTTTTAGTCTTTATATCTAGTTAGCAAATCCTATCTCAATTAATATTTATTTATTTATATTTATTTTTTAATTTCAGAATATTACGAGGGTACAAATATTTAGGTTACATATATTGCCTTTGGCCCACCCAAGTCAGAGCTACAAGCATGTCCATCCCCAAGACGGCGTGCACCACACCCATTAGGTGTCTGTATACTCATCCCTCCTTCCTCCTCCCACCTGCCCAACACCTGATGAATGTTATTACCATATGTGCACATAAGTGTTGATCAATTAATACCAATTTGATGGTGAGTATCTGTGGTGCTTGTTTTTCCATTCCTGTGATACTTCACTTAGTAGAATGGGCTCCAGCTCTATCCAGGATAATACAAGAGGTGCTAGATCACCATTTTTTTTTTTTTGTGGCCCAGCAGAACTCCAAAGTATACATGTACCACATTTTATTAATCCACTTATGGATTGATGGGCACTTAGGTTGTTTCCACATCTTTGCCATTGTGAACTGTGCTGCTATAAACATTTGAGTGCAGATGACTTTATTATAGAATATCTCTTTGGGAAGCTAAGACCAGAGGATCCCTTGAGACCAGGAGTTCTATTAACTTTTAAGTATTCCTTGAATTTGTCCTCTATGTTCTTTGTCATGTCCTCCTCATTCCTACCTGCATGCAACAATACCTTACATCATTTTCCTGTCTCTCTTCTGTCTCTGCAAATACATCTTCTCCTGGCACCTGAAGGAAAATGACAAAATGTTGTTCTGTAACATATAGTAGTGTTTCTTAAAGTTTCATAAAGTACATCAGTCCCTGGAGATGTTTTGACAAGAAATGATTTCACAGTCACTTCATAAATTAAGGAAGCACTACACAATCTATCCCCCCTTGGTGGTTAGCTGCACAAATCCTGCAGAAAAGACTTTAACTACTTTTATTACATCAGGTATTCCCTAAGGTACTGAATATCATCTCCTTTTTTCTCCTTTTAAAAATTACTAACATCTTTCAACACTAATGTTCTTTAGAAAGTGCTTTTTGATTGTTGCCTACAGCATAAAGTCTAAATTCCCCAATACGGCATTCAGAGGTCTACTTTTAGAACATGTTTCCTTCTTCCCTTTGTAGCTTCAAACCTTATAACACCTCACACCCAACACATGCTCCAATACAGATTTGTAGAACCATTCCTTCTTTCCTGAATTTCCCTAATGCTATTTTACAAGATGTTTCTCTTTGCTCAAAATGCTCCTCCATCATTTTGTACTTGGGTAGTTCCTATTCCAGACCACTGAGTTGCCAAATTCATTGCGACTTCTTCCCTTATCTTCCAGTCTGACTTATGCAGAAATCTTATCTTCCTTTTGGATATATCTTTACTTTAAACCCATTACTAATTATTGTTTACTTTTTATAAACTGACACTAAAAAATAAACTCCTTAAGAGCAGTGGCTACATGTTTTTTGCTTTGAATCCTTCTTTACCAGCATGGTGCTTGAAATATAAATTGCAAAACAGATGCCTGTTAAGTAAATAAACAAATGCAAGAAAGTAAACCGAGACCAACAGCAGATGAAGGGAGTAGTGCAAAGTTTCATTCCTCAATAAACCTGCAATTTAGTGTGGATGGAGGACAAATGGCTATAATAAAAGAAAAGAAAAGAAAATTAAGGAAAATCTTCTGAGGAAAGTATGCAAGTTTGTACACGATGAGATGAATTGGGGAAAGATTCCTAGAGCAGGTATTATTTTAGATAGGGTATTACTTTAGATGGGGTTGTTTCGTTGCCATCATAGAGTATTTCTATGGGAAAAAATAGATATTCCAGACAAAACTGGGAAGTACAAGGCCATGTATACAAAGGAAACAAAGTTAATATTAGTATATGTGGGACAGAGGTAGGGCTTTTAATAGCAGGATCAGAATTATGTGTTTTGATGCATAAGTATGAGGCTTTCAGGGATTGGAGCAAAAGAGTATCATGAATGTTGATGTTTAAAAAAGATTTAACTGACTGTATAACGTGAGGATTTACTTTGGAAGACTCTGAGGATGAGGAGACCAGTTAGAATGCTCATACTGATATTCTAGTTCAGAGTATGACAAATGTTTCTATAAGAGGACAGGCACAGTAAATATTTTGGGCTTTGTGGGTCTTATGGTCTTTGTCACAACTACTCAATTGTACTGTTGAAAAGTGAAAAACAATAGACAGTATGCAGACAGATGTGCACAGCTGTGTACCAGTAAAAATTTACCTACACAACAGGTGGTGGGCCTGATTTGGCTTGGCCATAGTTTGGTAGATGAAAGTTAGTAAAAGTCTAAACTAGACTGATGGCAGTAAAATGGAAAAGAAGGGATATCTGTAAGAAAATGATAGAAGTGGAAGAGATAACATTGATTTCTTATTGCACGTGAGTGGCAAAAAACAAAAAGGTGTTAAAAACAATATCAAGATTTGAGACCCAGTAACTGGGAGGCCAATAACACCATCCATGGTAATAGGTATGTTGAGAAAGAGGATGTTTTGAAAGTTAAGATGATTACCTGCTAATGGAGAAGCCAATTGATAGAGGAAAGCTATGTAGTGTTAGGAGCAGTCCATTAAGCTATGAATAACATTAAACACTCCAAAAGCCTGTACCCCTTCGCAGTGAGTTTTGATAAATTCGTTCCAACTTTTCGATGTATACATTGTGAATAATGAAGAGGTATATGAGCTTTTGTTACCATTTTAGTATGCTCAATATGATTTTATTAACATTCTGTACCAAACGTATTGCTCTTGTACCCATCCATCTGGGATGTAAAACAAACAGTGCTATTATAAAGAGCAGTTATTTTAGAAAATAGTAATCTCTTTCTTGCTATAAATAAATCTATAATATACGTTGCTTGACAAATGTGACTTTATTCCTTTTTTCTTTATTCAAACTTCAGGAGGATTTTATTTTGATTTTAAGCATTCAAACTGAAATAAGATTATCTATAAACTATTTTTCTTCATTTCTTTTCCTAGGCAGACAAACTTTACCATGCATTTCAATTAGAAACATACTTGTCAGGTGGAAAGGGAGAAGGTCTAGAGTGAGTCAGCAATGGAATAGGACAGGCTTCTTTACCAAGTCTGCTTCCTTAAAAAAAAACAATGATCTGGACATGAATTATTCAAAGCCGCACTGAAAGT
This sequence comes from Cheirogaleus medius, assembly GCA_008086735.1. NCBI lineage: Eukaryota > Metazoa > Chordata > Mammalia > Primates > Cheirogaleidae > Cheirogaleus > Cheirogaleus medius. Next base: position 16,424,165 of record VBSM01000483.1, read on the forward strand.
AGTCAGCAACGTTGAAATAGTGTTCAATACACCTGAAACCTGTTAGGAGGAATTATTTTAATTTCTATTTCTTGAATGCCTATAGAAAGTTCTTGTTAAAATAAGAGCCAGAAAGAATTTCTTTAAAATTCCACTTCATTATAATGGGCTTGCAAACACTGCTATTATTATTCTCTGTGGCATGGAAAGCTTTACCATAGTTAAAAATGGTGCTCCTAGCTATAATATCAAATACATAGGATTCAGCTGCTCATGACTGTCTATAAGTTTTTTATCTCTCATCTTCTCCATTACCATTCCATCCCATTATTAGTAACATTTCCCAAAAGTCTATTTGGACTTCAGAAACAGTACACTTAGCCTATTCCAAGTAGATCATTAATCTAGAATATTTCCTTCCTATTATGAGTCAAATTGAGTGGCTTTTTCAGAAAGACCTATTATATTTTAAACGCTTCAATGGACATGTTTTCTCTTTGGAATATTTAAAGAAAAAGCACAAAACAGTTATTCGCTGTGCATTTAAAAATCTTCTGCTGGGCATGTGTAGTGATATTCCAAACATCATTTACATTATAAATTATCCTACCTCTTCTATGTTCTGCTTTATTACATAAAATAAAATTGTTTATCAAATTTTGAGTGATGGTAGGTCAGACCTCGTTCTATTGATCTATAAATAGACCTGAGTATAAATGACATATCATGTTAACTACACCAAGGAAATATTCCAATTTGAAATGAATTGAAATTTTAAGCCTGTGTAAGTTGGGCAAGAGGGAGCTACTGTTAATGTTTAGTAAGTTTCTCATTTAAATACCTATAAGTATCTTTCATGTTGTACTAAACTTAAATAATTTTTTTAGGGTAACTGAAGATATAGTTAGTCAACTTTAAACTTTAAGTGAAAAATAATACCCGATGATAGGATGTGGTGTCTAATACCTCCCCCACCCCAAAAATTAGGTTAATATAAACCACTCAAAAGAATTTGAGTATAAACAAATCATACAAAACATATTTATAGCAACGATAATTGCACTGGAGTATGAGTACCCTTAAGGGGTCAGGAAGACTTCTCAAATGGGAAATGGGCACAGATAGTTTTAATGATGTCAATTTCTAGATTTTCAACCTCCATATGTATCTTTTCATATGGATGAGACCATCATGCAAGGTCTCTTTTCTCACCTCCCTTTCGTAATTGCCATCTTCTCACTTTGCCAAAGAAAGATAAACTTCTTCTGAATTCTGAATTTTGTAGCAATAATTTTCATTTGATGGCCTTGACTTGTCCTTTGCTCAATTCTGTTCAAATCGTGCATTGTTCCTGAGTAAGAAAAGAGAAGATCATGATGCTATTAGTCATTGAACTGCCAGCAAGGCCCTAGGCATTATCTATCCATGTATTTATCATCTATCTAGCTATAATCTAATTATCTATGTATCACAGAATTAGAATTTAGAATTGAAATTATTTTCATGGGATGCATATTGATATATTTATTTGAATTGGAAAATGAAGTCAGGCTTTCTCTGACAGGAACTATGTATGCTATTACTGTTTTGTTTAACAGCAGGTTGAGCTTCGGAAATCAGGGTATATGTCAGACATTTTCCCATAAATTGAATCATCCAAACATCAACCCCATCATACTATGGACGCATTTTATCAAAAATTAAATTAATGATATTTTAATTTTCTCAAACCTCTCAGAATGTGTCTGGGTAAAAATGGTGCTTCTAAGTGAAAGAGAAATAGGCATGAATAATAGTTATATGATATGTCTGGGTAAAGCCTTTTTTGGGGTAGTTAAGAGAAATTGAAAATAAATGATTCTCAGAAAACTTATTTCAAGCCAGGCAATTTCCAATCATTTGCTCTCACTGAAAATGAATAAAAAGCTAATGATATGTCAGCTAATACCTGTCATAAAGATGTATTAATTAATCGGTATTCTTAACCAGCATTTGGTAACACTCAACCAATATGGTCTTAGTTTTTTGGAGGGAATGAAGGACTTTGAAAAAAGTATTAGGGGAAAATCTGATAAATTGTGTGATTAATTCAATTACTATAGTCATCCTAGATAAATTAACTGAAATAAATACAAAACAATCTTTTACAAAAAACGTAATTGTTTTAGAAAAGTTTTAGGTTCATAGCAAAATTGAGAGGAAAATACAGAGATTTCCCACATGCCACCTTCCCCTTTTCCCTACAAAGCGTATCCTCCCCAATTATCAATATCTCCCATCAGCATGGCACCTTTGTTGCAACTGATGAACCTTGTGAGGCGCGGTGACAACGCCATTACAAGATGGCGTAGAGTTCCGGTGG
>VBSM01000483.1:16426605-16483163 GCA_008086735.1 Cheirogaleus medius
CAGAAGAACTCCGGTTGCCGTGTCTTCCTTGCAGGCGAGGCGGGCGCGACAGAACCTACCTTGACACATCATTATTATACAGAGTGCAAAGTTTACATTTGGTTTCACTCTTGGTGTTGTATATTCTATGGCTTTGGAGGCATGTGTAATGACAAGTATCTACCATTACAGTATCATACGAAGTAGTTTAACTACAATCAAAATTTTCTGTGCTCTGCATGTTCATCTCACCCTCCCTCCTTAACTCCTAGCAATCACTGATCTTTTTAATGACTATGATGTTTTGCCTTTTCTAAAATGTCATATGGTTGGGCTCATGTAATATGTAGCTTTTTCAGATTGACGTTTTTTACTTTGTCATATGCATTTAAGACTTTTCCATGTTTTTTCATGGCCTGATAATTCATTTATTTTTAGTACTGAATAATATTCCTTGTCTAGATGTACCATAGTTTATTTGAAGGACATCTTATTTGCTTCCAAGTTTTGGCAATTATATATAAAGCTGCTATAAATATGTGTGTGCAGGTTTTTATGTGAACATGTTTTCAACTCCTTTGGATAGATATCAAGGAACTTGATTTCTGGATCATATGCTTAAAATATGTTTAATTTTATAAAAACAGCCAAACCATTTTCTAATGTGCTGTACCATTTTGCATTCCCACCAGTGATGAATGAGAGTCCCTGTTGCTCCACATCCTCATTAGCATTTGGTGTTGTCAGTGTGTTGGATTTTGGCCATTCTAATCGCTGTTGGGTGGTAGCGTCTTTTTTTAAAGCCATTTTCCCACCATTATTGAGAAACATTTTAAAATTTTGTATTAATTTTATCCTGTACTGGCAAATCCCATAATCCTGAAAAACCACAAAGGTGAGAATTTGTTGATTTATACCAAATAACCAAAAGATGTTTAAAAGGGAAAGCCAGTATTCTATTGTTTTTAGTACATAATAAGTTAAACTTAAATCTTAGTAGAAATTTTATTGAAGTGCTTCTGATGGAATTTTAACTTTGTGTGTGTGTGTGTGTGTGTGTGCAAAGCATATGTTTCTTTCGATTTGTATAGGCAAGTCAAATAATACAAGTAGTTTTGCTAAAACAAATTGGTTAGAAAAGTGTTTTCTGAGATACATATGGTTAGAAAAGTGTTTTCTGAGGTACATATGTATACATAAGATGATATAAGCTGGCAGGCAGGCTTAGCACTAAGTATCATGAATCACATAAAACAACTATGTCTTTTCCAATTTTCCTTCACTCTTTTTTAATGTGCCATGGAGAAAATATCAGTTTGTTGCTGGTATGTTTTAACATTGTTCTAAGACTTTCCATTATCTCTTGATAGGCAATAGAATTTAATGAAAATGTAATACCATTGAAATATTTACGCTGTTGTGATAAAATATATTAATAGTTGTCAAGTCTTTGAGCTTTAAAACCAGACCACCTTGATTTAATTGTTGCCTCTACTATTAATACTTACTAGCTTAGTGACCTTAGCTAACCAAGATAAGTTTCTTAACCTGTCTGTGCTCTAATTTTCTTAATAAGTAATGATACTTACTTTTGAGGGTTACTAGACCTTAATGATATAACATTTATTCATTAAGAATTTCAAACACATATTTTCTGTCACATATTGTGAGCTCAAAAGTGTTAATTAATGAATTAATTTTTTGTCTTACTACTTCATGTTTCTTTCAAGGGACACTGGCTTTCCATTCATGGAAATAAAAAGTAAGATGATTCAGAGAAGTATTACATAGAAAATTGGACATTGATATTGGGTTATTGTAAAAATGATAAATAAATGTCATTTCTAAATGAATAATTTGTAGAGCCAGCAACTATTGACATTTGGTCCTTAGGGTTTCATTTAAGTACATATAGGGTGCTCCTACTTTCATCTAGGAAGATTTATCTTATGGCTCTCTAATGCCCCACTGCCACCACTGAGAAAAAACAGAAGTATAGATAAAGTGTCAGAAAAATTCTGTTTGAACGAATTTGGGAGCTGCTGAGATGACCAGGACCAGAGAAGCCAAGATTACAGAGAGGAGGGAAAGGCAAAGCAAGAGTTATTATTCTACAAGCCACCTTTATTTTTAGGGCATTTGGCAATGTCTGTCTCTGTGTGAGAAGGAAAAAAAAAAAAAGGCAGAGGGCCATCAGCAAGGAGCAGAGAAACTAGCAGAACAATTGGAAGCACCAAGTTTCCTGGCAATAAAAATTTGTGTTCAGTGCTTCCCAGGAAGACAGGATTTGAGGTGCAAGGTCCTAGAAAGAGGGCAGACACAGCAAAGTGAGCCCTATACTGTCATTGCTGTTTTCACTTTGTAAGCATCTGCTGAATTTTGACACTAGCAAGAAAGAGACTAAGAAGCCCAGCTGAAAGCCATTGCTCTATGGGGTTCTACACATTCATAGATGAGGTAGTCCATCCTCCCCCAGTTAGTGGTACTAGTGGAGTGTAGGCAAGAATATAAAACCTGTACCCAGTGAGGATGCATCACTGGCCTTTCTAGGATGCAAGGGGTCCAATGTAGTCAACTTAGCACTGGCTGGTAAGTTGCTTTCCTTGAGAAATAATGCCACTTTCAGGGCTCTGCTTTAGTTTCTGTTACTGTCAGGTAGGAAATGCAGAGGTGATAGTGGTTAAATCAGCCTTGGTCAATAGGGGAACATGTTGTTGGGCCATGTGTACCTTCATTTCTGCCACCCTGTCCACTTCATTCATGTGCCTATTGAGCTGGTTCTGGGGCTTGTACATTGAAGAAAATCTGGTTAACATGTACTGGCTAAGTCATTTTTCCTCTTTGGTTTTTCTGGTAGCTTTTTCAATATAGTTGCATTCTGGTGGGTATTAATGTGAGATACAAAAATATTTCCACTTTTGTGCCCACTCCCATGATTCTACTCACTTGTGTCTATGCCAGACATCCCCATATCCAATCTTGCAGGTTTTTTTTCCTTCCAGCTGACCCTGGCCAGCTGATGAGGTTATAGGCACTGCATAAGAATCTGTATACAGTCTCACTTAGGACTACTTCTGCTTCCACAAAAAGTGTGAGGGGAGCACCATTTGCAGATTTGCCCGTCAGATCTTTCCCTCTCCACAGTCGTTCAACTCTCTCCTCAAATAGAGCTGCAAAGAGAGTAGCCAGCATCCATACCAACAAGGCTGTTCCCCGCCTAACACACTACCAGTGAAATACTAAGCAATTGAGTCACCACTTTTACCAAGGACTACCTGTGCCCCACATTTTACTCAGGATTGGATTCTCCTTACAGCAAGTAAGCCAGTTCCAAAATCCATCTTTTCACTTCTTTCTTGAACCACTCTCAGTATCAACTTTTTTCATGTCATCCTAGAAGCTATCAAGATATGATTAGACCTGAAAGAGAATAATTGTGGTAAATGCCTGCAAAAGTTAAAGAGAGAGGGCTCAAGAGTGGTGGAAAGAGCCTTCACAACATGATGCTAGTCTGACACCATGAAAGAAGGGAGGGAAAGAAGGAGGAAAATGGCAGGAAAGGAGAAAAATGGAGTGAAACAAAAAGATAAACAGAATTTTAAGCTGGATAAAATAATAGACATAGTCTAAAATACTCAAATATTAAAATAAAATATTATTAAATGGAAAAATTAAGATTGCACTGCTGGTATTTATTTGTTTGTTTATTATATCATTCATGTTCAAAAGAAAATGATATGAAGTACAGGTAGTTATTTTACAGAGTTGGAAACAGACAGTATTTAAAACATACTAGGTTGTTGATTCTACATAACCATTCCATACGCTGGTGTTCATGTCTGTTTTATGCTCTATGTACCAAGAATTGTGTCAGGAAAAGATACACTTGGACAGCTCTTAATAATGGAAAAATGCAGCTAGCTGTGAAAATTGAGACGTAAAGAACGTATGAACAGAAATAACAAAGAATTGTAAAAATAAAGAAGAGATTGAGACTATATAAAAATTTTTGGAATCAAATCTTGGATCTGTATAATACTGTTAGGTCTAAAGGAATTTTCCCACAATAAGCTAGAATATGGCACAGCCATTGAGTGTGTATGACAGGATAATGGGAAGGAGGATTCAAAATATTATATTATATTTTCTTCCGATAATGACAGCATACTCTCCCTTCACCTGTCCCCCCATTGGTAATAATTACAAACACTGGACAAAGTAAAGGCAGGCAAAACTGGAGTATGGTCCACACAGCAAACTCCTGGCAGAGGTTGCATCCTCAATTGTAATTTCAGAAGATCTCCTCTTATATCTGAAGTGGTAGCAGTAATACTAGCAGTGAGATGTCTGACAATAATGACCTGAAAGAATTGCAATTATGGCAAAATCTCTATGAGAAAGTGTGTGTTGAAGCCCAGACTTTGAAAGGCATCTCAGCTGGCCATAGTGGAGACGGCAAAACCTGTAATATGTACCACTATAAATTTCTGAGGCTTGAACAGCTTTGTTATGAGATCTTTTCCCTTACTCCATCACGGATAATGACACTTTCCTCTTAATTCAGAGAATAATGAGGTGGAATTCCAACTGCAACATGAATTGCATCAGGCCTGAGCTGTGTCCAGCATGCTGGAACCATAAACGGACCAGGTCTGTGGACAATGAAATTGCATCCTGAATCCTTGGAACATTTAGGGAAGAGTTCATTGCAATATACTGGACACTCTGGAGCAGTGCAGTGGAACATTTAGAGTATTGCAACTTGGAGATAAATGTTAACATGCCCTGCTTATTCACAAGTAGGAAGGGCTGTGGTATAAGGATAAATTATAGCATTTTATTTACCGAGGCTCTTAATCTTTCTGATCAATTTTGTAAAATGTCTAATATTTAAGGAGAATTCTCAAATATCTTAACTGTGGGGATATATGTGTGTGTATACTTGGATATATATATTAGTGTATATAATTTTTTAAGAGACAAGGTCTTGCTCTATCACCCAGGCTAGAGTGCAGTGGCATGATCATAGCTCACTGTGACCTCAGATTCCTGGACTCAAAGTGATTCTCTTACCTCAGCCTCCTGAGTAGTAGCTGGGACTACAGGCTTGTACCCTTGCACCACCATGTCCACACCACACCTGGCTTTTTTTTTTTTTAAGTTATGGGGTCTTGCTATCTTGCCCAGGCTGGTTTTGAACTCTTGTCCTCAAGCAATCCTCCCACCTTGGCTTCCCAAAGAAGTACTGGGATTACAGTCATGAGCCACTGTACCTGGCCCATAACTGTGGATATTAACATTCATACATGGCCTCTCAATTGAGTTTTATTGGTCAACAATAAAGAAAAAAGATTTGAAAGCAACGTTATTATTTTCCATGCTGCATATGTCTTAAGAATGCTGCAGAAATATTTTATTTTTAAATCTGTGTTGCATATTTAATCTGGAGAGAAGAGATTAGCTAATGATATCATGGGGGTGAAACTTGAAAGTCTCATCTGTGAATGTCAGAATAAGGATGGCACTAGCAAAGCCCATAGGTGGGAATTGAGGGGTAGGTAGAGCAAGGGCTCTAGGAGGGTGATCATGATCGGGAATGTGTTCACGTGCCAGTTGGTAAAAAAGCATTAAATCCAGAGAGCTTATATCTACTACTATGGTGAATTACAAAGTCAAGGTTTACAGAACAGAGGGCTGAATTTAAAATAAAAGTCCACATCCCAAATGAGAACTTAATAAAAAAAGAATGAAAACAAATTCAGAGCTGGAGGTAAATGAAGATGTGAGAGAAAAAAAAATAGGTCATATTTAAAAAGCTCAAATTAATATCAATGTTTGAGAGAGTTCAAGATAGGAATAAAAGGGACCCATGTAAAATTATGAAGATGAGATAGAATTCCATGTCTCTTGGTAACCACACAACACTTATGGGAAGTTGTTTCTGCATGTTTGTTTCATAGAATTTCCATATCTTGGGAGAAACACAATTTTCTGTTTTTTAGTGACTTGATGTGTGACTTATAAGAGTATGAGACTATCAATTGCATAAATGCTCTGTTATGCCAGCTTTATTAGCTGTGATCCTTTCAATTCTAAAGACCAAATATAGACATTAAAATAAAATCATACATATAAAAAAATAAGTAGTTTCAAGATCAAAATTCTTTATAATTTCTAAACATGATGTGCATCTTGTTTTGTTCCTTGATTGTCAATACAATCTTCTATTAGTCATTAGCATAGATCTGAAGTTTCCATACCGATAGTTATTTTAATAAATATTAGTTATATTGCTAGTAACTAGGATATTTGAGATTTAAAATTTGCATGTGGGGCAAAAATAGAAATGATGAATACAAACTGAACACCACTATGGAAAAATAAGAATGAGTTAAAATCAGTAAAAACATCATTGTAATTAATGTGATTTTTTTAAAACATAAAAATGAAATGATCATATGAGCAGGATATTACTTTAAAACATTGTTCCACATCCATTGTTTAATATGATGGAGAAAGCTGAAAATTATGTTTCCATCAGAGTAACATTTCAGGTCATTTGAAAGTATTTTTATTTTTATAATGGAGAAACCACATTGTTGTAAGGGAAAAAGGGAGAGTAGAACATTCATTCAAAGAGATGGCACATTTCCAGCCACAGTTGTTTTCTGGTATTTTATTGTTTTGTTGAGGCATTTGCCCCCTTTTCTACCCCTATTCCCATTCTGAGAATGCCATTCTGTTCCTCAGTCAGTAAGAGCATTGCAATATACTTAAATTTAAAACTCAAATGGTTTTTATTGTTTGTCTGTCAAAAGCAAATGTGTTTTCCTGAGTTATCTAGCTATTTGTTTTTCTTTAACTTTTCTGGATAGGAGCAAACTTTGAATGAATACAAATCAATGTTTTTATTATAGGATTTTTTTTAAAAAAAATCCATCTTGTGTCTTGGAATGGCTGAAGTTTTAACCAAGAGTTGTAAAATTTTTAAAAATAAAACTCTGTGCCTGCCAGACAGTTTCACATTTGGGAACTTGTCTTTGCTTCCCATATCCTGGCATGTGAAATAAAGTTTCCACATTCTCAGAAACCTAATGGTAATTCCACATTGCTTTCTCCCTCTAGGGGTTCACAGCATTTGTATCAAATTGCTACCTCTCTCTGAGTTCATGTTCATTTAAAAATCTTTCTCCACCTTGGGCTTTATTTATATTCCTCATTTCATATTATTTCTCACGAACTCAGTAGTTTTCAGGGAAAAGAATTTCTTTTTATACTATTGCTTTGCTAATTTTGAAATCTCTGATCTGAAATTCTATAAGTGAAATGAATGGCCGAGGATTTGTAGAGACATATCAAAATGAGGGAACTAATGTAGAACATCAGATCTAAATTAAAAATCTCTCCACCCACACTGGCATAATCTAATGTTAGTCTTCTATCTCTATAAGAACATTTTTATATATGAAAATATATACATGAGAGGTAAATGAACTCCGGCACTCTAATTATTTATAGATTAGAGGCTGTATTATTTTTGTTAAATGTGAAGTAAGGTTATAAATTTAAAGATTTAAAAATTTATTTAAATTTGGTTTTCATATGTGAGGATGAGTGATTTGGTCTAAATGATCTGCCTATATTGATAAGCCACTGAAAAACTTCTATACAAAATTTCTGACTTCCTGTACATTCTAATCATAGAGTTTCTCATTAATAGCCAGTAATTATATCTAATCAAACTTTATATATAGCAACTACAACTAGGTTATATGGAAATATATTTTAATATAAGCTTTTGATGATGATAATAGTGAAATAGGTAAAAAGTAACTTAATATTAAATAAATATTAACCTTATTTATATTTTAGCAAATCCAAATTTGTCCAAGTAAAATTGGTTAGGGTAATTAGAGTATTTCTCAATAAAGTCTATTATAGATTCTAAAATACAATTTCACATAGGATAAATAGATTGTTTCATTAACTTCTAGAAATGTGTTATATGTAAAAAAATGGATTAAAAGAAAATGTGCATTTCTCTGATAGAATTTAAATATCAAAGTAAACAGAAAATGACTGGTCACTGAGGAAGGAGTCTGTCTACCTTTTCTCTTTCCCAAAATACCCTTCTAAAGTTAAAGAAAAAAATGAGTATCAAAGATATAATGCAAAGACTAAAATGTGACAAACATATTTTGTTAAATTTTTTATTATTATGGTTACATAATTATCATTTATGTTTACAGAGTACATGTGATATTTAGATACAGGAGGCATACAATGTGACTTAATCAAATGAGTATAATTGGAGTATCCATCACCTCAGATAGTTAACATTCCTTTGTGTTAGGAACATTTCAGTTTCACTGTTTTGTTATTTTAAAGTATCCCCTAACTTATTATTGATTATACTCACTTTGTTGTACTATCAAATATTATTCATTCTAACTATATTTTTCACCTATTAATCATCGCTACTTTATTCCCCTTACCCCCTACCCTTTCCAGAAATTGTGATACATATACACAATAGAATATTATATAGTCACCAAAAGGGAAGAAATCCTGCCATTTGCAACAAGATGAATGGAACTGGGGAACATATAGTTAAGTGAAATAAGCTAAGCACAGAAAGAGAAATCTCACATGTTCTCACTCATATGTGGAAGCTAAATATTAAAAACAACTGATCTCATGGAGATAGAGGGTAGAATAACAAAACACCTTTTCTTAAGTTTAACTTTTCTGGAGAATTTGCATGACAGTAGACTGTATTGGCTTATTTGTACACTCTTTTGTTTGCATATGTATTCCTAGTTACTCTATTCCTTTATCAGGAAAGGTTGTTGCCAATGTGCACAAACCTTTTATAGCCTATATTAAAGCATCAAACTCAGTATTAATAAACCCAGTGTCAAAATTTCTCAGTTCAGTTAAGTGGCATTGCTTGAACTTTTGCGATATGAATCAATATAAAATGTATTTTAACTTATTTTCTCAGACATACTCCTGATGAGACTTGTGGGTAATGCCACTAATGAGTAGCATTTTTTTCTTGTTTGTGGAGTTGCTATTCTCATTGTTGTTTTGCATGTAGTCACAACTACATGCTGACTTATATCTGAACTGTAAAAGTGGCCTTTAGTAAAGTAAATATAATACATTAACATGAGACATGTATAGGGTAAACACAGTTTAATTTCTCCTATTAATAGGAAAAATGTACCAAATGATAGCTAATCAAAAGTGCAGCGGTAGAAATCGGTCCAAAGATTTTAAAAGTAAAGTCTCAACCTAACCTGGGACAATTGAGGATTGAACTTAGAGTATTCCCCTTGTCCATCTACAACTTGGATCTTTCTTTGCTGGGAAACATTAACTGATCACAAAAACAATCTGGGTTATTTTCTATATGTAGTGAAATCTCTCTAGCTAGTTTAAAGAAATACAAAGGAATAGATCTGCTGATGAATAGTAAGGCCTCCTTTGAATAACTGAACATAATGAAAGCCAAATGCCTTGTTTTCTCAGTAGGGAAAGATTAGAGAAAGATTTTCTCTGCTACGTGCAGTCATGGGGACTGTTAGACACACCAAATCTTTTTGAAACCCCACTGCCTGTACTATGGTGAAAGTATAAACTTTCAGGGCTCAGATACACTCCATTAAAGCTAGTAGAATCAGAAAACATACACTACAGTACCAAATTCATATCTGATTTGTGAAGCAAAAGTTACTGCTGCACAGATTGCACCAACCACTCCATTGCATACAATTTTCATGTAAATTAGAGAAGATAGGACTACTTCTGCCTTACTGAATTTTATGAGATCTGATACCTACATGGAAGTAGGGATTGCCATATTCTACACCTAGCTCAAAAAAGAACACTTTATAAAAATGTATATACATTATAAACCAGCCACCCCATACTGAAAAAAATTTAAAAATGCATCAACTTCTTTCCAATCACCCACCATACATCCTCTGATAGCACCTGTGAATTTTATCTAAAGAGATGAGAGAATCAAACCTGAAAATGCAATATTCATTGACAATTTTAAAATGATTATACTGATGGGAAACTTCTCATGTGGGATTTATCTTTGGTCCCAACACTGAAGAATAAAGAGAAAAGAATATAGGAATATGTTTTGATATTATATCCTTACTACAAGATATAGAAGCAAATAATAGATTGCTCAAATTTTAGTGAAGACTTTTCACATCATTATCATGAAAAAAACAATGGTTCCCCATAGTAGTAGGGTCTATGTATAAATTAATATAATTGTAAAGGAATTCTGTAATTCTTATCAAGAATCAGCTAGTTTGGTCCCTAAAAAACCTGGATGGATTGTAAACCACTGTGAGCTCAACTAAGTGGTAGCTCCATTCAAACTGCTACAATAGATGTGAAATTGTTGCTGGAGCAGATTAGTAAGATCTTAGGTAAATGGAATGCAGCTATTCTGAATAGCCAAGAGGATCAGGAATAGTTTGCATTTACCTGAGATGTATTATAATATTCCTGACAGTTTTGCATCAGCACTATATTAATTCTTCTACCCTCTATCATAACATAGTCTGAAGATATCTGCACTGCCTGCACATCCCACAGGATAGCACGCTGATTCATTAAAACAATGGCATCAACCTAATTGGATAGGATGAGTAAGAGGTGGCTAAATCTAAATCATTAGAGCCTTGGTGCATCACATATATGCTCAAGAGGGTAGAAAATAAACACTGTGACGATTCAGTGACCTGCCATTTCACTTAAGTCAACTTTTTAGGGTTCAGAGCAGGTCAATCCCTAACCATAATAAATGAAACACAGCTCTTGGTAGAACTCCTTGAGTTCTTGAGGCAATGTATCCCAGAACTAGGAATGTTACTCCAGGCCAATATGCTGGGTGACACAAAAGGCTGCAGATTTGTGAGAGACCTAGAGCACAAAAAGGCTTTGCAGGAGGTCTAGGCTGAGTGACAAGCTGCTCTGCAGCAGGGTCCATATGACCGACCAAGCCCTATGGTGTTAGAGGTGTCAGTGACTGGAAAAATATAGTGTGAAATATTGTCAAGCCCTTGTGAGAAAATTACAGCAAAGTCTCCTGGGATTCTGGAACAAAGCCAACCTATCTTCAGCAGAGATTTGTGTACCATTTTAGAAGTAACTCTTGGCATGTTGCAGGGCTTCTGTGCACATGGAACACTTGATGTCAGGCCATCCAGTGAGTATGCCATTATAGAACTGCCCGTATGATCTGGGTAATGTCAAATCCTCCAAGCCATAAAGAATAGTGGGCATGGATTAGTTGGGTGAGCAGGTAGTAAAGATCCCAAGTAACCGCAACAGTAGCACCAGAGCTTTTTAATCCAGCTGTCACCTATGGCCATATTGGGGGTCCAGGGAGTTCATACCAGTAGCTAACAGGGAAGGAAAATGCCGAACTTCCAATTTATGGATAGGTCAGCTGGATATGGAGGAATACACTAAGAATGAATTGTAACTACATTGTAGTCATTTTCAGGGGTGATTCTGAAGGACAGTGAGAAAAATATCTTCCCACTGAGCAGAATTGTAAGTAGTACACCTGACCATTCATTTAATGTAGATGGAAATGTGCTAAAAGTGGACTATGTGCAGATTCCTGACAGTGATCAATGGCTTGACTGGCCGTGGACCTGGATGGAAAATTATTAGATTAGATATCTAAATATTATAGTTTACAAAGATTAGTATCCAACATTACATAGCTTTCAACTTGCAAAGAAAGTGACAAGTAGTAAGCTGACTGCATTTAGTGTTTTCTTCATGTCAAGAGAAATTTCCTATGAAAATTTCAAAGTTTTTGATTTAGATTTAAAAACATTTGTCTTTGGGTATATTAGAACTTTTCAGCTATATTTTGTGGCATTGTATGTGTATATGTGCATATAGGAAGAAAAAGTAAGCCCCAATTTTTTCTTCTTGAGATAGAAAAGGACAGTTGCCATAAATCATTACAAGCTTGAATTTCTTCAGGTGTGGAAAAGAAAATGCCAGCGTGATAGCATATAGGTTGCCATTAAGTTCTTTAATTATCACATTTCTTTATGGAGCTAAATATCTCCTTATAAGTGGTCAGCCCAGAGTGAGATCTCAGTAATCCAAAAGATTAGGCTTGCCTCAATATGTTTAATGTCAGGATTTCTTTAAGCATCTGTTAGTTTCATCTTTTTAATTGTAATTTCCTTAATGATTTGATTTTTTGATTAGTTATGAACATTATTTCCAGAATTCCAGTGTTGATATAATATTCTATATAACTACTCATGTTTTCTGCATGACAGACAGGGGAAATCACATATTTTTCAAAGGATTTTCATCCTCGTGGTGCATATTTCCACACAACCTGATTATATATCATTGTGACAGACTAAGAAAAGGAGATATTTTCTCAAATGACTGTTATTTGCTGTTAGATACCTAGAATAAAGGTACCTAATGTGAAATACTTGAGCTTTCTTGCATACTTTAAATGCAGTCATTCCTGTAAGTATTGATGCTTTAAGGATTAGTAAAACACTTTATCTAATGAAACCATTATCTATGAAATTTCACAGAGTAGTTTTGTGACTGTGTAGGTTTTATTTCTACACTGGTGATATTTGATCATTGTTCCTCAATTTTAAGGAAAGAGATTGAACTATTGTAATAATCTAAATGGAATAGTTATTTTCCCGTTGAAGCTTTCAAACCCACATTTCTTAATTAAACTTCCCAAATTGTATGTATATAGCTTTGGTTGGCACCTTAATGAAATTGATTTAAAGCTAAAATTTTTAGCATCACATCCAAGAAACCATATGAAGCATCCTGCACTCACACTTCCCCAACCTCGTCTATTATTATATACTGAGTACTTTGTGCAATAGACAACACTGAGTGCCCCATTTTTCCAATGCCTTCAAAACTTAGTATCCTAGACCTCTGTGTTTCTTTTACAGTACGGACCACAGTATGTAGGATATAATGGGGGCATAAATATCTGTGTTTAAACTAGAGATTTAACTTTTCAACTTCAGAAAAATAATTATCCACCTCTACAAAAATGCAGGCAATCTATTGAAAAATAGAAACCTCTAAACCAAGTCACACTGTTTGCCAGAGAGCCAGCCTTCTGATTAAACAACACTTTGGTGGGAGATAAAGAGCCCCAGTTCTTCAGTTTGGGAAAATGTGTTATTTTGAACACATCTGTTGCAGAATAATAATTAAGAGTAATTTAAATAAAATTCATTATTATAATCAGATATTTCATTGGCAGAATTGCATTTTGTGACCTTCCTGGAAAAATAAAGAGCACTCTAAAGTACTACTTTCATAGGAAAAAAAATTTGAATTCCAAATGGCTGAATTAAAATAAAATTTTGGAATACAACCTTTATATAGGATGGAGGTTGTCTATGTTTTCAATAATACCTATACTCAGAGGATTATATTTTAAATAAGAGATAGTCCTATCTAATATTTTTGTTGTGGGCAATATGACAGAGCCAGCTGAGAAGCTTGTCTACATGCTAATTGAGAAGCTGAGAGAACTCAGGCTTTGTGTAATATGCTGACAAATCTTCATGAAATCTTATTAGTCTATATTGTGATGATGGTTCACATATTTTCCACTCTAACAATGTATCCTATTACTCCTCACAAAGACAAATGCTTATTCATTTATTTATTCACCGTACATTTTGTTTTTTTAGTCTCTGCATGCCAGGCACAGGGGTTGTAGGAAAGAGAGAATAAAGTACTCTCTGCATGAAGCAGCTTCCAGAACAATAAGACATACAAACAAATATGGATGCAGACATATGGCAGTCTAATACTGTGAATTCATCAATAAAAAGCATGTTAAGGCTGGGCACAGTGGTTCACATCTATCATCCTAGC
The DNA here is from genome assembly GCA_008086735.1 of Cheirogaleus medius. NCBI lineage: Eukaryota > Metazoa > Chordata > Mammalia > Primates > Cheirogaleidae > Cheirogaleus > Cheirogaleus medius. The sequence continues at coordinate 16,440,523 of VBSM01000483.1, forward strand.
ATTTGGGAAGTTGAGGTGGGAAGAACGCTTGAAATCAGGGGTTTGAGACCAGCCAGAGCAAGAACGATACCCCATCTCTATTATAAATAGAAAAAATTAGCTGGGCATGATAGCACATGCCTGTAGTCCCAGCTACTTGGGTGGCTGAGGCAGGAGGATCACTTGAGCCCAGCAGTTAGTTCGAGGTCCCTGTGAGCTATGATGACACTGCTGCACTCTACCCCCAGCAACAGAGATGCAGGAGCCTGTATCCAAAAAAAAAAAAAAATGTTAAATGTAGAGCACTACCACAATATGCTAGTGATCTAGTGATTAACCCTATATATGGATGTAAAGAAGCTTTTGTAGCTATCCTTATCAGGCTTGGGGAACTCCTAATTAGGAGTTCTACAAGGAGATGAAGTGTGTGTGTGTGTGTGTGTGTGTGTGTCGGGGGGGGTACCTATTCCTAAAGGAAGTACCATATATATAGGAATGGACATATAAAATATCTATTCTACTAAAGCATAAAATAAGTGTGAAAGAGATTAGGCAAGAGATTTGGATAGGGACCATACCAAAAGGATTTTAAGCTAGCTAAGAAGTTTGGGCTATACATTGTAGGCAATTAGAAGCCATAAAACTTTGTAAGCAAGATAATCAAGCTTAAGGTTTGTGTTTTAAAGAAATTAATTTGGTGACAATAGGAAGAATGAACCAGAAGGAAAGTGCAAGGATAGAAACAAAAGGCTACAAAATAATTTTCAAGAGAGTTTATAAGAGATTGAGTTAACATAGACAAGAAAAGAATAATGGATAGGTTTGGTACATAACAAGGAAAAGTCATTGACAGGACTTGACCAATTTGATGTGGGGAAATTGATGGCAAATGATCTGTCACGACTCTGAGTCACCAAAAAGAGCATTCAGGAAGAATATATTCATGGAAATATGATTAATTGAATTCAGAAAGGATGCACTTATGTAATGTTTCTGAGAAATTCAGGTGAAGACATTCAGTAAGTTATTGAACTCCATAAATGTATTAATAAATATGAGTGGCCTGGGCTAGAAAAAGAGAGTTAGTAGATATTGTTGACAAGGTTGAGACAAAATCATAAGAGGGCTCAAAAAAAAAAAAAAGATGTTAAGGAATAAGTTATCAAAGACATTAATATTCAAGAGAAAATTTCAAATTAAACAAAAAACACTAGAAGAAAATATTAAGAGAGCTAGCAGAAGAATCAGAAGAGCACATGGGCATGGTCCTCTGTGGGTTCACAGTCCCTAAAAAGAGAGAGTGCTAAACTCACCTGAAAGGTCAAGTAAGATAAACAGAGAAATTCCCACTGCAGTTAGTGATCAGATCACTGTACCTTTACAGTAAGGCTGGAGTAGATGCTAGATTGCCATGACCTAAGAATTGCAAGTACAAATTTGAAAATTATTCTTTTAAAATGTGTGTCTGAAATGGACAGGAAAGGACATAAGCAGTCAAAGGAAGGTCATTTTATGGGTCAGAAACTTGAATAGGTTACAATATAACAGGAAGAAGCTGGTAGAGAGGTAGTGATTCCAATAGAGAAAAAAGAGGATACAATAGATAGAATACATTTATTGAGCTGGGAATTAGATGAAGTATATACAACTCAGTCTTCAATAACATTCGATTATAAAGACATCTGTACCTGAATGTTTATGGCAGCACAGTTCACTATTGCAAGAACATGGAAACAACCCAAGTGCCCGTCAATTCATCGGTGGATTATTAAAATTTGGTATATGTTCACAATAGAATATTACTCAATTCTAAGAAATGACAGCGAGCTAGCACTGCTTATACTATCCTGGATTAACCTTAAGCCCATTCATTATCCAAAGTGAGGCGACACAAGATCAGAAAATGGGCTCCACATGTACTTGCCATTAAATTGGTACTGACTGATTAACACTATGGTGCTCAAATGGTGGTAGGGTTCACCAGGGATTCGGGGGTTGGAGGGTAGACCCACATCTTAGGGATGTGTGAGCATTGTGGAGGGGAAAGGCATACCTCTAACCCTTCCTAGGGAGAGGCAAAGATATAAAATGTAATCACAATGTCAAAAAAAAAACCAGCATTTATCGGGTGTCAGGCAGGTGGGAAGGGGGAGGAGGGGATGGGCATATACATACGCAATGAGTGCAATGCGCACCATCTGGGGGATGGACACGCTTGAAGCTCTGACTTGGGGGGGGAGGCAAGGGCAATATACGCAACCTTAACAACATTTGTACCCCCATAATATATTGAAATAAGAAAAAGATATCAGAAGAGGAATGTATTATATAGATGTAGATCCATGAATGATGTGGTATAGATTTATAGGAATGTTAATGATTAAAAAAGATTTGGAAAAGATCTCTAAAAGGTGTGGGACCTCATGTGGCCCATAGCGTTTTGTTAACAGTACTATGTAATCAACTAAGCTAGGAAATCATGAATTTTTATTTAAACCATGTTTTTAAATAAAATTATTTTTCTTCCTCTGTCACTAAACTTCTCCAGTTGATGTGGTTTGGATGTTTGGCCCCTCCAAATCTCATGTTGAAATTTGATCTTCAACATTGGAGGCGGGGCCTAGTTTGAAGGGTTTGGGTCACCCGGGCAGATCCCTCATGAATGGCTCTGTGCCCTCCCTGCAATAATGAGTGAGTTCTCACTTTGTTAGTGAACATGAGAACTGGTTGTTTAAAAGATCCTGGCACCACCTCTTTTCTTTCTTTTTTTTTGCTCCTTCTCTCGCCACATGACACGCCTTCTACCCTTTCACCTTCTGCCTTGATTGGAAGCTCCCTGTAGCCCTCACCAGAAGCAGATGCTGGTGTGATGCTTCTTGGACAGTTGACAGAACCAAGAGCCAAATAAACCACTTTTCTTTATAAATTACCCAGTCTCAGGCATTCTTTATACCAACGTGAACCAAACTGAGACATTAGTATAAGATTTTGGATGTCATGTATTAGGATCACTCCATTGCTGATAGATTGAATGTTGAATTCAGCAGAATAATATTACAAATGTTTGTGTATTATGTGTCCATATGTGTATGTGTATATATGTGTATATTTATATGAACACATATATGCATCGTATATATTCTCTCACTTTCTCTGCCACACACATATGTTGCTCTTAATTATTTAGTTAGCTGACCAATACTTTTTTGAGTGTATCTTTGATACTCAATAATACATGAAAAATAATTTAAAGATTATTTTACTATCTCTCTTATCTGGTAATGTGCTCAGTAAGCAATAGATTTGGAGAAAGGTAAGTCTTTACATCACTAGTCCAGGATAATTTCAACTCTGCTACATTCCCTTTCACCCAGCTGCCTATTAAATTTACTTCTTGCTATCAGTGCAGTATGGTTAATGAATTTTAACCAAAGAATATTTTAAAAAATAATAAATAAGCTCAAGTAAGCCACAGGATTTGAAGACTCAATATGAAATCTAGCACACAAATATATTCATTATTCTTTTCAATTGCGTTTTTACTGTTTTGAGAGAATTTGTTGAAACTTTTTAAAAATCTACACTTTGACACTGTAAGAACCAAAATGTCTCATTCAAGATATTTTCCATCCTTTGATCAATAAAGTCACAAAAGGTCTGCAAAATTATAATAATGTGCTTACATTAAGTTTTCCATATATTTTTGTTACATAAGTAAATCAGAATTTCTTCACCATTGACTTTAAATTATTATTCCAAATTTGTAGTAGTAAATCATTTGATTTGGATACTTACTATAGAGAAGAAAAATGAAGATCTTGAATCAAAAGCATAATATGACTTTGGTATAAATAATTTACACGTGGAAGGATAGTCAAAGAGATTGAATAGCTTTGTTAACAAGTATTAAAATAAGAAAAATCAAGTTTTCTTGGAAAGGGTAACTGAGTCAATTTTGTTAATAATAAATAATGAAAAGCCTAGAGCTAAACCTTACAGATCTAGTACCTTGTATAGTCAAAACATTTTAAGCAAACATAACCTTGAAACCACATATATTAAACTTACCAAAACATGTATTGACAAAAAATATTACAATTCTGGTAAATTTATCAAACTAAGAGCGACTTCTTATTTTTTTATATTTTATTTTGTTTTATTTATTTCATAGTATTATGGGGATACAAACACTTTGGTTACCTAAATTGCCTTTACACCACTTGAGTCAGAGCTACAAGTGTATCCATCCCCCAGACAGCACACACTGTATCCATTAGGTATGACTTTACCCATCCCCTCCTCCCCAATCCCACCTGCCTGACACCCTCTGAATGTTACTTCCCATATGTGCACATTAGTGTTGCTGGATTAGTACCACTTTATTGGCAAGTACATGTGGTGTTTTCCCATTCTTATGATACGTCACTTAAAAGAATTGGATCCAGCATCATCTAGGATAATGCAATAGGTAGTTCACCATTTTTATTTTTATGGCTGAGCATTACTCCATGGTATACATATACCACATTTTATTAACTTACCCATGAGTTGATGGGCACTTGGGTTGTTTCCACATCTTTGCAATTGTGAATTGTGCTGCTATAAATATTCCAGTGCAGGTGTCTTTTTTTATAGAATGTCATTTTTTTCCCTTGGGTAGATACCCAGTAGTGGGATTGCTGGATCAAATGGTAGTTCTACTTTTAGTTCTTTGAGGTGTCTCCATATTACTTTCCATAGAGGTTGTGCTAGTTTGCAGTCCTACCAGCAGTGTGTGAGTGTTCCTATCTCTTCACATCCATGCCAACATTTTTTCTATTTCACAATATTTATAGAGGTACAAACATTTTGGATACATAAATTGCTTTTGTACAGTTTGAGTTGAAGTTATTGTATCTGTTAGATGTGAATTTATCCATATTAGAAGTGTTTTCTAGAGCCATGCTTTTGAAACAATTAGCAGTAAATGATTTCTTCCTTCTTTCCTTCTTTCCATTTTCCTTCTTTATTTTCTTCTGCTTCTCCCTCCCTCTCTTTCTTTCTCTCTCTCTATTTCCAACAATTGTAAATGAATACTTTTTGAAAATATCATGTTTGCTACCCATTTCCTGACTTCTAATAAATCCCCTTATTGTGCCCAAAAAGCCTCATGTCCCCTCATCCTAAAACCTTTGTCTCTATGATTACCATATCCTTGTAACCAATACTATCAAGAACTAAGAAAACTCTGAGATTTTACCTTGGTTTTTAGATAACAAGTTAGCCTGACACAATTTCATAGCTCTGAGGAAGATATGAGACTCCTGGGTCAGAGACAAAGGACTTGACTTCTCATGGCACAGCAAGCAGCAGGGCAGCATATTTGCATCAGTTTCTCTTGTCCCAAGTCCCACAGGGACATGTAAAAGGGCCCAGGTGGATTGCATTACAGAGAGGAACCCCAAGCTTAGGGAATCTAGAATTTTTACAATGGGGAAAAGCATGCCTGTCCTTTCTCCTAAGGGAGTCATTATCTCTGTTACACTAGACAGTAAGGATGTCTGCTCTTTGCTCTAGGGAGAGACACTATTTTTAATTTCCAAGGATTTTTGTTATACAAACATTCTTAAAAAGACAGTTCTGAACAAGAACAGTCAGTGCTTTTGCTCTCAAACTGTAAAGAAATATGAGACCCACAGAGAATTGGCTATCAGCTGTGGGTTTTGTCTCAGGTCTTTTAAAATAATATCTATGTGACTAGAGTTCTTGACATTCTGCCTTATTTCTCTAACTTAAAATAATATTTCATGTACTTTAAACTTCAAGTGAATGAATCTTACCTATTGTTATAAATCCTTTATGCAGTCAATAGATGGATCCACTTAGAAAATCCAGGTCCCTTAAACACTTTTAGACAGTCTTTAATTCTGTTTGCTTGACACTGTCCTGCAGAGAATGTGCAAGTGGTGTTTGTATTAATAGGTTTGCATTGTGGGGTTTTTTGGCAAGTTGTTTTGTTTTTATTAAAGAGTTGACATACGCAGCTTATTTCTTTATGTAAGAATGTGTCATTTAATATGAGACCCTTACATATCCCAATGCAATCTACATGTCTTGCTTGTACACATATATTTTGACTTCATTTGTTCTCTTTTCTTTAATCATAAGTCTGGCTCTTTTTGCAGTCAGACCAATTCCAGTGATGAGTATTTTGTGAAGGTGTGTACTAATTGTATAATGATTACTTTTTCTATTGCTTCACCTTGTTACACAGCCATTTATATTTAACCATACTTTATTTTTAATGTGTTTTTATTAGTTTCTAAGCAGCAGGGATAAAGTGATAATGGCTGCTTAATTTCTTTGGTACCTTGGCTAGTAGAGCACTGGTATATTACAATTATAAATAAGCATTGTTTGATTATTTGATTATGTTGCAGTGCTTTGTAATATCTTTAAAAAGCAGAGAAATTTGAAAGAAAAAATATTTCCATTGAGGTGATACAGTTCTCATTTCTTTAAAAGAAAGTGGTCTTCTGTTTGTCTCATCCATCAAAGACCTATGTTTCTTAAGTCATTTTAGGTCTCTGTGGGGAATAAACTATACACTTGACATGTTTTAACCTTTAATTAGAATTGAAATACCATGGCTCACAGAAATTTCCAAATTAACATTTCAGGATGAAAATGAGTTTAAAAGGGCAAGTTTAGAATGAGAGGCAGCTAAAGAAGATAAAATGCAATAACAAAATATTTGTATCTGAAAATTGAGGGACACTATACATTTATTATGTAAAAACTCTAAAAATGTGATAATGGGTTTTGTCAATCATTAATAGGTTTATATTCACAAAATCACTATTAAAATATTTTGAATATTCTATAGTCATATATTTAAGGGGAAAAGGAAACACATTTTAAACTGCTGTTCATTATTTACATAAGTTGGTTTTGTTTCTTTGTTGTAATAAAAACAGTTACCACAATCATATGACCATATAATTTTGAGATAAAGCATATCAATTTTTTTCATCAGTCAATTTTTCAGGGAAATAACCTCTTTTCTATTTATTTCTACAATGCTATGTCTAGAAATACCATTAATTTCCTATAATAGCATATTTGTTTTCTATTTATAATGTGAAATTCCTTCATCAAATTGTGATTTACTATCAGCGTATTTCAAGTTTATCAGTCTGTTACATTGTCATTCAAAAGAGTTTAGAAAATTGTGTTTTTCACTTAAATGACCTAGTAGCACACAATACTTCTTGTATTTATGGTCAGTGCTGTGTTACTTCTAACTACACATATAAAGCCAAATAATTGTTTCTATTCTCTACCTTCATTATAGATTTTTTTCCTAGCATGCAGAGATTATTAATAAAGTGCTTTCAATTACCCTCAAGGAAGGAACTGCATACATCGATGACATTATTAAGTGAGTAATTATTATAAATTGAAAAATTCTGTTTAAAATGTGGTTCTAATAAAAACTAAACAAAAGAATTCTCATTTAATAAATGTTGTATGTACTGTTAATTTTATAAACTTTAATTTATCCAGCATCATATATTGGAATTAACTCTGATCCCTAATTTAAGTGTAAAAGATAAAGAAAGAAAGATTTATTTTTTTACAAAAAATCTTTGCTCCATTCTAGAAATGACTCATATAGTTCTCATGTTAGAAACAAAATACGTTAAAAAATAAAAGAAAAAACAAGAACTATCATTTTCTTTATGGTTGCATGAAATTGGAATTATAATGAGAAATATATTCTTACTTGGTTAAACATTTTTCACTGGTTAGATTAAACACAAAATTAGAATGAGTTTCTAACTGGTTTTCTTCAACACCTTTTGCAGTAATTTGATTTTTGAAATGGTCAAGGTTTTTTTTTTTTTTTTTTTTTACCATATACCTTTCTGAATCTTCCATGAATATTTTATCTAAAAATTGGATCTGTTTCAGAGGTTTCTGGCTTCTTCTTTTATTACTATAAGAGATGTGTTTAAGAAAAATATATCTGCTGGAAGTATAGAACATATCAGTAAAGAATAAATGTAGTGTCTATGCACAACAATAAAAATAATTGAAGCCTTGATTATTTTAAAAGGCTTAATTAAGGGGAAAAGCTGACTTTGGTCGTAAGCTTGTAGTTTAGTTTGTAAAAATAGTTTCTTCTGCTTCACTATTGGGAAAACCAAACTAACAAATGACATACTAGGTGTTATTTATTTTGTGTAAAGGAGCCAAGATACTGGGTATAAATTAAATTTCTGAAATTAGAATTAAGTCACAGTGCTGGTTCCTATGAAAGCATATAGGGTGTTATGCAATCATAATATTATATGATTATGAAAATAATTCCTCAAAAATTAGTATTTATATATAAGCTTTATTTTTATAAATGTCTATTTTAAGGATGGTAAAACTGATGATCATACCATTGGATTTCTTTATCTATATGTGATGGTTTAATTAAACCTAAAATGTATATCTTAAAATGAGATAACTATTCTCTTAAATATTTTCTTTATTTTGATAAGCTACAAGAGCTATGAGGATAGAAACTCTATTCATTGTTTTTCTAAACAGTTATAGCTCTAACTTTTAACATTGTGTTCAAACCAAAAAAGACACTTGATAAATATGTATTAAATAAAAGCATGTATAAATTTGAAAATGATGCTTTATTTATTTTGATTTTATTAAGGATTTTAACAGCAAATGTATTATATGAAGCACTATCTAATTATTATTATTAAGACATTAATTCTAGAAACAAGAAACATTAATAAGATCAATAACTACCTTAAGTGAAACTTACCAAAGAATGGTGCCACAAAATTTCCAATGTTCAAGTTGATATGGGCCTAGCCTCAAGACACAAAGAAGTCCTCTCTGAAGATATATAATTAAAACAGGTTTAGAGAGAAACTCTAATTTGCCATGAAAATAAATTTCCCAAAATTACAGTTGTGCAGTTATAGTTGATTTCACAGACTCCTAGAAGATATATACTTTTTGTTAAGTTTTCTACAAACATTTAGACTCAATTTTAAAATGTTACTTTTGCCTCTTCCATTTAAGGCAGCAACAGAAAAACAAGGATGAATTTATTCTTTCAGGTTTTGCATTTACGATAAACATTTTCTTTCTTGGCCAAATGTCTAGCTCTTCCCTACTAGAATAGCCAGGGAAACAGAGAATTATTAGTTTATGGTAACTAATTAAGCCCAAATAATTCCCATGGTAAAAAAAAAGTGACATAACATTGTAAAAGTTAATTCAATGACGGTAAGAACCAAGTTAGAAGATCATTGGTAAAGGCATTTTGTCTTTCCAAAAAAATTTTAAAAGCTATTGATAACAACAATTTCAAGATACTCCTTCTGGGTGTGCTTGGAGATTTCTGACAAGCCACATCATGCCCGCGAAGTCAGATTCTACTCCTGTGCAATCTGGATAGCCTCATCCTTCCTAAGAGAAGTATAAAGTGTGACTATAAATAATCTCTTTTTATAAATGTGTCTAAATATTGGACACAATAAGGAATATTGTCTTTTAAAATGGACAGCTTCAGAGAGGGTCTATTTATTCCATTACACAAAGAATTTGAAAAACCTCTTTTATTGTATTTTCTTGCAAATATGTGAGTCATGCAAAAACAAAAATCAATCTTAGAACTATTAAAAACATAGACTAATTGGGGCCAAAAATGGCACAGCCCAAATCTATCACTTACATTATTCATGAGTCTTGGTTCCAAATGATTTCCATCTTTTTTCTCAAATGAAATCCAAATTTAAAGTCCATCACTACTGAGTGAGTCAATAAAATACACCACAGACTAAAAAGCTACTTCCAAAAGAGAATTTCCAAAATGCCTAACGAGATGAGCCAGTCACTGGATGGGGGCTATAAACTTTACTTGGATACAGCCTTTAAAAAATCAGCCATATATATTTTTTTAATTGTACTTCATAAATGGCAAATATATGGTAAATGTTAGAATCCTTACTTTTTCTTAAGCTCTATAATACATAAATAAGATGGTATCTGAGGAAATAATTTTAATTTGTAAATCCCTATGTACTGTGAAATGCTTATAGTTTTGAATGGGAGTCAGTGAGCAAATGCTGGCCTCTTCAGGGTGCTAGATGATTAATCGGAAGCCAAGCCGTAAGATGAACAGAGGAGTCCTAACTGGGGCCTCTCTGAAATGGTATTGACCCACCTATACAAATTTTAATCTGCTCTTTGTATTTATCTCTGACATTGATAATAATCTGCTAGCCATATTTTAGACAAAACACCAAAGTTTCACCAGGGAAGTTAAATGGGATGGTTTACATATGAATAATAACAATGAAAAATTGAAGACTATCCTGAAAGAAAATAAAATAATACATTTTTCTTCTTCTTCAAATATAGCTTTAAATTGGAAGTCAAACTATCTTGCAAAATCATGAAATACTCCAGGAAATTTTCTTTCTTATTACGGGAAATTATTGATTTTTATTTTATTTTCAATTGCCAAAAGCATAAACAAAGCTATTTTATTCCAGTGCATTTTTCAGATTTTGAAATGATTATATTTCCTGAAAGTAAACTCTAAATAAAATCAGATATATCATATGCCAAGTTAGATATTAAGCCCATTTGATATTTCAGTGTAACTACCATATCATACATCATACTCCAAAGCTAATACTAATATACAAGGATATCTAGAATCCCTGGGTACAATTAACTCATCTATGGTATATGGCTTCTTGATTTTATTACTGTAAATGTTCTACTTTCTGCCACTTAAAGAAGTAAAAATTTAAATGCTAGACTCTTAAAACTATTACATGCATAAATACATGAATCGTGTAATCTACCACCAACTATTAATTGAACACCTACTGTGCACAAGGCACAATAGAGGATACAAAGTAATAGTTCATAACCTTGAGGATTACAAAATAGTTGGTAAAAAAGAGACATGTACATGAAGCCCATAAAGTTCTTTCTGGCAATACAGTACTTTGAAGCTATGTGAAATTTTAGGTTTCAAAACAGGATCAATAGAGTAGTCAGAAGGATACCAAGTAAATGAGAGAAGAATGCCACATAGTGAAAGCTTTAAATATTTTTCTGTTCTAAGTATTAACTATAATGACATTATTTCTTAAGGTTGGATTCCAATCAGAAACTGATAAATTTTAAGCTTTTAACCTGTGAATTCAGTGCATGTTATTGACTAATTGAGTAAAGAAAAGTTAAGGGGAAAAAATGAACTATATCAAATGATTCAAATTTTCTCTTGCCAACATAGACAATGAGTTATTTTTTAGATAAAACCCAACCACTGTTGCAAAAGAAAATTTCACAATTGCCATGGCACTGAAATGACTTCAATAAACATTGGAGTATTGAAATGTATTAAATAACAGAAGATTTATGTCATTTTACTCAGTGCTTATGGAACAAAATCAGACAAATATTTTTATTTCTGTTTATAGTCCTTAGTACTTTCCTTAATTTGTTCACTTCCTCATTAAATCTAGAAATATAAAGATCTGATGAGAATGCATTTTCCTGTGAAGTGTTGGTTGAGAATGAAATGGACATAATATGCGAGATTCTTTTCATTAAGTTATTTCATATTTTTATTGAAAAATATCAGTGTTACTCCTATGGCCAAAGAATTAAAAGTTAAGTTTAATATTAAAGTCTGAGTTGTTAGAAACTGAACCCCAAATTCATATGGGCATATGTGGTAAGTGTGAGTCAGCACATGCTAACTATGAGAACTCTAAGAAAATTTGATCAATTGACATAAAGTTCTGTTTAAGACTGTTTGGATTTGGAGGATAAGAAAAATGAACATGCTTATGACTGTTTCATGAAATTTATACAATCAAAAAGTAAGAGCAAAATTATTTTACTGGCAGACAAATACTATGAAAATATTTTAGTTTCTAATGTTAGTTTCTAAACTTCATCTCATTAAGTAGATAATGTCCCTGAACCAATAATAATCCAGTCTCTGTCTCCAACAAATAACTTTTAAAGTAGTTTTGCCATAGAGAAGAAAGAACATACTTCTGATATAACAACTTAAGGTATAATTCTGATCCACAGGTGAAGGAAACATCATGTGAGTTCTGAGGGCACAGGTCAATCAACATATAAACTGAACTGCTTCTGAATGCATGATGGGCTGAGATCCAGCTAGACTAGTGATTCTCAGCTAGGGATGATTTGACTTCCCTACTCCCCACCCCAGGGGACATTTTTGGTTGTTCCAACTTCAGAAGGGGGCTGTGCATACTGGCATCTAGGGAGGGGAATACAGGACTATTTAATAGTTTTACACTGTTAAACACTCTACACCCTAACACATATAAGACATTCCCTCAAAACACAGAATTATCTGGCCCAGAATGACAATAGTGCCAAGGTTGAGAACTTCTGAGCAGATCCATTGTTTTCTCCCTCTTGAGAAATAGCTGAAGTTGGAGTTCCACTTACTAGTAAAACTACGATCCAATAAAAGTCTCATTGTAGCCAATATTAGCTGATCCTCACTAGCCATTAAAAAAAATCATGTTTTAGTATCATGGGGGAGAAATTAGAGTTGTGGAACATGAATAAATGCCAATACTTTTTTTCTTTTTCAATCCAACTTATTTTCAATTTAAAGGACCTTTTGATAAGAGTACTCAGTTAATTAGCTTATGGGTATGTTTAGGAAGGACTGAGTTCATCTGTTTTTCCCTGCCTATAATTTACATGTTTACTCAGGATTCATTCAAAATAAGCAGAGAAGAGGTAAAATTCCTAATAATGGAAGAGTGAGGGATTAATTCATTAAAAAGTGATCTATGGCAATTCATTTTTATTTTCATGGGTATTAAATTACTTATTTATAAAATATTCTCTTATAATACAGAGATATTGTATTTATTATTCTATACAGCAGATGATTATTCCTTTTTAGTTTCTCTCAGAGACAGAAATGTGAAAAAGTCATTCAAACAAATACATTAAAGAGAAAGCATTTTTTTCCTATATTTATTGGCCATTTGTTTTCTTTTGAGAAGCTTCTGTTCATGTCTTTTGCCCACTCAACGTCATCAATCATCAGGGAAATGCAAATTAAAACCACAATGAGATATCACCTTACCCCAGTTACAATGGCTTTTATTAAAAAGTCCAAAAACAATAGATGCTGGTGTGGATGTAGAGAGAAAGGAATGCTTATACATTGCTGGTAGGACTTCAAGTTAGTACAATTCTTACGGAAAACAGTATGGAGATTCCTCAAATAACTAACTAGTAGACCTACCATTTGATCCAGCAATCCCACTATTGGGTATCTGCCCAAAGGAAAAGAGGACTTTTCATCAAAAAAGACACATGGAGCCAGGCACGGTGGCTCAGGCATGTAATCCCAGCACTCTGGGAGGATCACTTGAGGTCAGGAGTTTGAAACCAGATTGAGCAAGAGCGAGACCCCGTATCTATTATAAATAGAGAAAATTACCTGTGTATGGTGGTGCATGCCTATAATCCCAGCTACTAGGGAGGTTGAGGCAGGAGGATCACTTGATGAGTACACATGTGCACCTGCACAGAGGGAAGTAAAACTCAGTAGAACTCTACCAGGGGCTGAGGGGAAGACGGGAGGGGTAAAAGCCTACCTAACAGGTACAATGAACACTATTTGGGTGATAGGCACACCTATAGCCAGAACTCAAACATTACAAAAGTGATCCATGTAACCTAAAACATTTGTACCCCCTTAATATTTTGAAATAAAAATAAAAAAAGATGCTGAACAACTGATAATGGTGGTAATGACAATATTACCAGTGTCTATCAGTGATATATGACTGTTTTCTTAATCACAGTGCACAGAATGCTTGGCAGGTAACAATTGCTCAATAAATATTTGGTGAATAAATAAATGGTTCATTATCCAAAATATAGACTCTCCTTTAATGCATCAACACCTGCCATTTATTTTATTAAATTGTTCCCAATCTCTGACTTTTTTTTTTCTTCATTACTTTTCTAACATTCATTTCTTTGTTTTTCCTCTGAGTATGACTCCCTGGGAAACACTGTCATTCTTTCCATGATTTCCTGATTATTTTTATGTTTTTCATATTAACATGCTTTTGACTACCTTGCTGTCAAATTACTCCTTTTAAAACTGTCTACATACTTTCTAATACTTTTAGCACATGTCACAGTTCCTTGTTGTCTAAAATGAAACTTTTACCCTTAAAGGTTACAAAATTTAACACTTTAATATATTTTCATTAACTAGTTTGAAATTTTGCAGTCTATTTAAACTACTATCTTTTTTAAAAAATTACTTTCAGAAAAATAGGTAAGAATGCCAGTATTTCATAGAATGGAAATTAACTAGAAATAAAACTTTAATCTATGTTTGACATTAGTTATGTGGCTTTGGATAAATTTCTTAGATAATATCAGATATATGTCTCAGGTATATAATCCTTTATGTTGCTGTGGTTTGAGGAGAAAGAAAAATATTATCTGATATTTAGATTCTAGCTAAAGATAGACTTTGTTCAATAGCTTAATGAAAGAAAAAAATATGAAGAAGCCCAAATTTGGAGACTCAGTGCCCTTTGTTAAGTATGAATAAGTCTGATAGAAAGTTATGTTACAGAAAATATTAGGAGGATGAAAATAAATCCTTAACCACATCATTGAAGGAAAATTTTTCTTTCATAAAGAAAAAGTCTAAAAATGAAATGTTTCTTTCTTACTCGTCTTTGATCAGTCCAGCTGCCTCTTAACAGTCAAACAACCCATTTCTCTTTTATCACCATTATTGTGCTTGAATCATCATGGCCTGGAGATGAACTGTTGCAGGGAAATGGCTTGAAAGAAATACATACATATACATTGGCATCATTCTTCAGTCTCCTCTTTTTAGTAGCATTTCTTTCAAATCAAGTTGGCTCTCATCCAAAATACAACAAAACAAAAAAGCAACAGTTAAACAGCTGGTACCAATTATACTAACTTTCGTGGGACTACATGCTCAAATGTCCAAACAGCAAACTGGATCTATGGTACAATGGATTTGTTATTTTATAACTTCACCGTGGTGCTCGAGCTCAGTTTGCCCATTGGCTCCTATTTGAGGAAATCTCCAGAATTATGCACCTACACTCTTGTAGTAAACAAGTGTTATTATTTTAGTGTGTATAAGCTCATAAAAATCACTGCTTAAGTGAACATACACTGTAGTGGACCTTATTTGCTGGAAAAAAATTGAGAAAACTGAATGTGAAAGTTTGAATAAATACTTATAAGTAATATATTTTGACAATGTCACAGGATATGGAACTTTAGAAAGAGAAATACACTTCGATAATGAACCAAATGAAATGCATATCATAGAATACTTTTTCCAGCATAAAGATTATTAAAAATATAGTTCTCAAGTTCATTTATGGAATGGGAAAACTAAGTGGATTATAAATTATTGATTCTTTTAAAAATATTTGTCTTCAGAAGGGCATGAATTTTCAAAACATCCTTACATTTATACTTTGTTTTACAAAGTTGACTCATTTTTTAAGGAGCTTAGATTGCAGCCCCGGCTGTTTGAGATGCTTATTCTCTAGAATCAGGAAGTGAATGTTGGCAATAATATTAAATAGAATTTGGATAGGAAAAATTCCAGTTCATAATTTTACTCCCTAAGAAGTACAAGTTCTAAATTTGGCAAGATATACTGGTTTTAATATGTTCTGCTTTGAAATAGAAACTCTCTTAAGTTTACTTTAGGAAAAAAAAATCCATTGCTCTCCATCAAGACAAGCATCTCACAAATCACAAAGAGGATTTTGTAACTAGGCAACCAAGGTCAGTGAGACTGTGACCAAGGTTTGTCGAACCAGCTGAACACACACAGGCAGAGAGAGGATTCAAGCTCCAGGAAAGAAAATGAATGTAGTGTTCTGAAGCATTCATTTTTAAAACCTGTCATTCCATAACACTATGCAGGTGTACACTATGAAAAACAGCTGCTACAAACCCACATTTTAAATAATAAAATTATATTCTATTCAAAAGATTCCCCATTATAAATGTACCCTGATTATCTGAGACACTGGAAAACAAGCAACAATAATAACAACTACAAAACCGTTAGACATTTTCCTAACATGGGTGACTTCACTTGAATAGTAAGTGAATACTTGACTTTCCTAGGCAAATGCACATGGATATAAAGAAAGGATAAATTTGCTAACTCCTATGGTCTAGAATGTTAAAAATAGATGAAATGCCTTTATGGGTTCTCATAAACTGTTTCCAAGTAACTGATATTGATGCTTTATATTGACATATAGCATAGCATATTGATCAATACTACAGAATTATGGTACCTATTAGAATTCTAGAAGGCAACAAATGACTAAAATCAAATGCTGTTATTGATTTTAAGTTGATTGTAGAGTCGTTCACTTCAGAAGCTCAAATGTGTGAATTTTAAAAGTTCAAAAATTGTGGTAGACCTGTAGTAATTACCCCAAGTAATTACATCAGAAAATCATATTGAGTATTGCAGCCATTTACACTGTTAATGGCTGGGGTGTCCCATAGAGGAAACAGCATTGTGAACAGCTTTAAAACTTATATGTGACTTTTAAAGGTCTTCAATGTCTCAGCTGAGTGGGTTTGGCAGGTAAATTGGATATATTTGGTTATTATTTTGGGTTGCTTACATTCACCCATTTTTTCCATAAGACATGTTCATATTTGTGAAAAGAGACTGCCATTGCCTAAGCTGTGCATCAAAATGCTCAGAGAAGCTGTTAAGTTATCCTTGTTGAACCAAATTTACATTTAGTTTTGTGACATCATATTTAAATTCTTCTAGTCTAAACCTGATGATGAAATTCCTGATGCAATTTTCTCAATATATACTTTGTCTAGGAATTATATTACATATTGGCTCAAGAAATGAAAAAAATGTAGAATGTATACATGGAATTAAAATGCCAAATTGTTTTCACATGTTGTAAAGGCACAGCAAGAGCAAACATAAGCATTTTTTAAAATCATGCATTTGCTTTAATCCTTTCTCTTATATTTTACCGATTGCATGTCTAACTAAGTTTCAATGGGGCCATAATTAAGTGTAATCTTGTTGTTTAAAGAGAAGCCTGTGTATACACCGCAATAATGTTGTGTTCACTGGACCTGAGTGTAATCATCTCAGCACAGACACCTGACCCAAAACTACGGGCAATGGTTCACAACTTCCTGCATGATATTGAGAAAATATATTTGTTTGCCTATATGTTTATGGGTGAAATCACAAACTGCTTGGTTTAGCAGTCTTTTCTGAACTTAAGCCCTTTCCCTCTTAGTAGACCGGCAGGAGGGAATATGATGTTATATTATAGGAACTCTAGATACATTTGAGATTTTATGACCCAGAGGAAAGAACAGTAGGGAAGTAAGATTCAGTAATTCAGCCTCTGGACTGATAACTGACTATATCAGGAGAATATTAAGTGCCACGTAAAAGTTCACTTACACACTGTATTAGCAGCAAGATTGTTTTTAATGCATAAGACAGACATGGTGAAAAAGCTGGACTATGGATGAAAACTATCTAGATGTATTTTTTTTTTACAGATTTTTGCTTTATGACTGGCTACATGGACATCATTTTAAACATGTGTTTTGCATTTCTAAAATCAAATCTTTAAAGGTGTCCTATTATATATGTAGTCTAAGGGATAAATATAAATATCTACTTAATGTTTTCCTAGAAGCCAATTTAAGTGGAAACAAAGAACGTAGGAGAATTTTAAAATAAATGAACCATATGCCTAAACTTATCAAGAATATTACTAAGTGAATAATAGTTTTTCCCTAACATATTCACTAAGTATACCCACATATTCTTCAGTAATAAAATCACATTAAAAAATATTCTATTCACAAATTATCCCTTGGCCTGGTGAAAAATACTGTTGAATATTATTTATATAGGAGTCATTACTTACAAAAAATTATCACTTAGTAACTTATAATTCTTTGCTTTTGGTAAATATATAAATATATCTTCTTCATATATGTCTATAATATCTACTGGGCCTTTTATCTTGCCATAATAATGAATATGTTTCTAAACAGATTAGCCATAAGGTTTTCATATATTTCTGACTTTCACCATAAATGACATCTGTGAGCCAGATGCAATTAATGAAAATGTCCCTTTACTTCCTGTGTTGCTCAGGAAAACAATCATACTGATCATTTTGACCTCAAAACAAGTAGAGTTTTATTGTCCACAGATTACATAATTTTTCCCATTTGCTCCTAGAACAAAATGATTTCCACATTAACAACTTTTTCAGTTGTTTTTGTCTTGTTCTTGAAAATTGATGCTTTCTTAATTTTTAGACAATACCTATTGAAAGGTAAAAAAAATTTTATACTAACCGGATAGTAAACGCTCTGGCTCCAACCACAAACTTAGCTCTCTTAGCACTAAACTCTGGCAGACATGCGACTAAATATAAAAGAAATATTAGTTCAATTTTTAAATTACATATTGATATATTTAATTAATAGAGAAATGTAAATGTTAGAAGTTATTTCTTAGAATATCTAAAATCAAATGTTTTGTACTAGAAAGTAAAAGGCAGAGCTCCACAATTTTCAGGTCAGTTAACTTGGGAAAATAACTTTTAATATAAATAATTTGATTAACATAGTTATCACTTCATTTTGTTTATCTTGTTTTATGCATAAGCAATGTAAATGAACAACCCTATGTAAAAATACACTTATTGGAGATATTGCAAAAGAAACAACCATGAAGAGCAGGAAGACAAAGGCTTTTTAATTTTAAAGAACAAAGTTTTAAGAAATGCATTGCATTTAGAAATGGAAGAAAGTGAGAAAATGTATGAGAAAAATGTTTTTATGAGATCTGGAGCTCTTTGGACATGCCTTTATTTTACACTGAATGCACAATGTAGAATATCTGCAAGTTAACATTTCCTACCACAGTGCTAAGGCAGGGGCCATGTTTCATTCATTTCTGTGTCCTGAGATTTAGCAGACTGTTTAAAACTCATTCTTAAAACAGTGCTAATTTTATTTAAAAAGAGATGAATGAATGAATCCCTTTCATCAGTTCCATCAATAACCACCTGTCGATATTATTTCTTATTAGTCAAAAACTAATTAAAGATTAATTTTTTTTAAACCCAAGGCAAGCAACTCTATTGTTGGGAATGACCTGCTTGGGGGTCTTCTAATGAGGTCTGGAAAACCTGCTAGACAAATTCTAAAAGAGTTGTAACACTTAAAGAGTAAATTTTAAGTAATGGAAATGAATAATTCTTTGTTAAAAATATATGTAGTTGATGTCTTCATTACTTAATCTATTGGTTATGAAAATGCTAAAGGATTATTATTAAATGTTTTGTTTCTATTTATAACCAAATTACAATGGAATTAGTCTATTTTCCCCACAACTATTTGATAATATATTGCATACACATGTTAACTTTTTAAAGACTGAAGAAATATTGCAATGAATTATTATTGGTATCATTAATTTGTATGCAAATTATTATATTATTAATTATGTTTCTGTTAAAGAAGAAACATAGAGGCTACAATAATTGTAGCATAAACTTTACACACATAAACTGGCATATTGCTAAAACTAGGCCTCTAACTTTAGTCTTTTTTTGTTCACAAATCTGAAAAAAAGTAATTGGTTTGAAAGACAAAAGTAATTATTTTACTATTAAAAGGAAAAATGTTAATGTCTTTACTGAGTACTTAAATCATTCTCAGTTTTAATGAATAGTATCAAATTAGTTAAATAGAATTTTCAAAAGCTTCATACAAATATCCATTACTGATCATGGTTATAAAATTGCAAAGTGGTCTTGAGTTGTGCAATAGTGTGTAAACATGTACATGTGTGTGGTAATATCTATCTATTCTATCAACTGTCTATTAATCTTTTCATACTGACAATAGATGTAACTATGTACTGTTTTTCATTACATAAAGAAGAATACAGAAAACTGCAACTTAATACCCACATGGAATATTAATTTATTAATATTATTCTTGTTACTGTTTTTTTCAGAGATTTTTTTCATAAATAAGAATAAATTTCTATAGCAAGAATGCTTGACACTTTATTAAATTTTATACAGATTATTTATAAATTATTTTGTATAATTTTTAAATAAATAATTATGTATAAATACACAAACACATCACTACAAAAATGAGAAACAATAAAATAAAAGAAATTCCCCAGATCCAGAAATGTACCGACACCCTCAATTGTGAATTCAAAATCTTATTTTTCAGATCTTGTTTTTCCTTGATTCATGTGTTTGTTTAATGTTTAAGCAAACAAACAAACAAAATTCATAATGGCATTAAAAATGATGTATTGATATTAAATTTTGCAGACTGTTATCTCCAAGATAGTATTATTTCTAATTATTACAGGATGCATGAAGCACAAAATGTATATAGATAGGTGTGATTGAATTTAAAAACAATATATGGTTACACACCTTGACAGACAGGTATTGGGAGGTCTTAAATATTGAAAGACTCCCTTCAAATCAATCATGGAAGTTTTAATGTCTGTTCTGGTATTATTGCTATTCTTTTATTTTCAAGGTATAATTGCCACTCTTCACAGCAGTTCTTACAATTTCTATCCATAAATGAAGACCGTCCACATAGTATCAAATTATATGGTCTGTAATATTTTGAATTTTTATCTTTTTTTTCCTCTTTGCTACTTTATATGTTGGTTGGATTTTCAATAAGTGTTATACAGTATTCTGGCAAAGCAGCACTGACCCTCAGTCTGACTCATACAGTATGATTGTTTCCAGAAGTGTAAAGACATGGTTTCATTTCCCCTGTCTTTTCTCTTCCTTTTTTTTTTTATTATAATGACTTCATAGTGGAGTGAGTTTGGAATGCATTCATTATTCTTTTTAATAAAATTGTAAAAAAGGGGGAAAAAAGCAAATGCTGAGGAATAGATAAGACAATTATGGAAAATAAGGTCTTATTTTCTTTCTGCTTTAAAATGATACTTATTCAATTCATTGTGTCCTGAGAGTCAACTGAATATTTAGATCAAAAAATGCCTTTGCTCCAATATTATCTCAAATTTTCAGAGAGGGATGCTTTAACTGTATACATTTATACATTTTTTTCACACTATATTAAAATATTTTCAATATTAGTTCTTACTAAAGTTCCCAGTATATTAAAGATTTATACACAGCAATTTCCGATATAAAGGGTTCATACCTGAACAATCAGAACAATGCAACTACTGACCTTCTTGTTCATCTTTAAACAAAAATGAATATTAAGACTTAAGATAGTCATATGGTTTAAATTTCTTCAAATTAGCCTCTGCTTGTTCAAACACATAGCTCAGAGATCAGTGAGTGGCAAAGTTTTTTTTTCTTAAAGGCCCAGAGAGTAAATATTTTGGGCTTGTGGGCCTTATGGTCTTGGCCACAGCTATTTATGTCTTCCATTGTAATGTGAAAGTCACTGTAGATAGTACACAAATAAAGAGCTGTAGATGTGTTTTAATAATACTTTATTTTAAAAAATTGCTGAATGTCTTTCTGAAAGTTAAAAAAAAAGTTTTTAGAAGTTAGACAGAAGTGTGTGAATTAAATTGAGACATAAATCTGATCCGAAGTCAGAAAAATCAGAGCCAACATGCAAAGTTTGTGTCATGTGTCCTCAAGTAAACAAATGTTATTTTTGATGAAAGAGATTCCAGTTATAAATCTGTGATTTATTAACACATTGTGTTTTACTTACCAAATACTTCTTTGTTATAGATTCAGAAAGTAAAAAGCAAAGGATCAACAAAATAACCACAAGCTCAAAACATTCATTTTCCAAATGTAAATGGCTTCATACAAATTGGAAGAGGAAATTGCTCTGCGGAATACTCCTTTCTGAAGTTGTTGGGTGCAAAGTTTTAAATACATATCTTAGAACAAACTTGTTAAGCATATTAAACTGTTTATATCCTCATTGATATCTTGGCTGAATGTCCTATCAATAGTTGATAGAGATAGGTTGAGATTTCCCACTTTGATTTCAGAAATGTCTATTTTTCTTTTGTTCTGTAACTTTTTGCTATATATATATATTTTTTTTTCTTTATGAAAAAACATTAAATTTTATTGGTTAAAAAATGAGAACCATGATACATTCTCAATTATAAGACAGTTCTAAATTACAATGCCAGCAGGTAATATGAATCCTTCTCAAGAACATACTGTACTAATAGTTTTAATTCCACTCTCTCCTCTGTTGATATCTACTCTGATATAATAGTTCTCTATTCAATTTCTAAAATAAAGACTAATTTTTCATCAATCTTTCCTACAAAACGGTTACTGCCATTCAATAGAAAAGGTGGTCTCTGTTTCTCCTCCATTATTTCTACCACATAATCAATCCCTAATAACCTATTACTCTCTTCCCATAAAAATCTCAGTGTATGAAGTTTGTGGCCTGCTCTGTTGCTGTGAGTTGGGGGAACATTTATTTCCTATAACCCAATATGTCCTTTTTTCAGGAGAAGCATGTGCTGAATGAAATAATCATGAGTTATTTCTTGTGTGAATCCTCTGATGCTCTACAGTAATGGTCCTTGGGTATTAGCTTCAGAATATACATTTCATTTGTTTGGTTTCATCAAAGATGTACAGTTTTATATCCAATGAATGGTGAGGGCTGGATAAAGCCTCTGCAACTTACATTAGATTTATCTGATTTATCTTTAGTATGGACTCTCTGATGTTGATTAATACTAGAACTCATGATGAAGAGATTGTCATACTCACTGAATTTAATAAGGATTTCTCAGAAATGAATTCTATGAGGCTGAACAAGGTGTGAATTGAAACTAAAAACCTTACCATACACGTATTATTCTTTAAGGTTTCTCTTATGGTTTCTCAATATGGATTCCATGATGATTTGCAACGTAAGAATTTTGATGGAACTCCTTGCCACACCCATTAGATTTGTAAGAATTCTCTCCTGTATAAAAACTGCAATGTTGTGCAAGGTATGATTTCTCCCTGAAAGTCTTGCCACATTCATCACATATGTAAGGTTTTCTGTCTGGTATGAATTCTCTGATGTCATGCAAGGTTTGAATTGTATTTGAAGGCCTTGTCACATTTGTTACATTTGTAAGGTTTCTCCCCAGTATGAATTCTCTGATGAATTGTATGGGATATCTTCTGCCTTGTCATGTTCATTTGTAAGGTTTTTCTCCAGTACGAATTCTCCTTTGTTGTACAAACTTGACTGACGACTTGGCCACACTCTTTACATTTAGAAGGTTTCTATCCAGTATGGGTTGCTTGATCATGCATAAGGCTTGAAAAGAAACTAACGGCTTTACTACACTCGTGACGTCTATAAGGTTTTTCCATTATGTGTGCTTTCTGTTCTTGGGTGAGTAATGGAGAATCAACAAAATCATTTCTGTCTGTATTAAAAGTGAGGGTTTCGACAGTAGAAAGAATGTGTTGAAGTGGTGACAATGAGGAAATATGTTTATTAGACTTTTCAACTTGATTACATTAGTAGATTTTCCATTCAAATTGAAACAGCTGCATTTTGGGCAGATATAAGTGACAGCTTAATCCAAGTAGATTTATATTAGGCATGTTTCTTGCGTTGCTTCCCACTGCACTGCTCCTCTCTGAGTAAGAACCATTCCAGACTCCTTTGCTTTCCTCTTCCTCCTCTTCTGGGCTTCATCCTCACATAACATGAGTCTTTAGAAGTCAACTGCACGGTAGAGTTGCCTTTTCTCCACGCAATCAGCTTCCCTGCTGTATATATTCTGAGGCTAGGTTACTAGATGGACACTAATTTAGAATTGTTATATATTCTTGACAGATCGTCTCTCTCATTAGTATGAAATGTCATTGTTAACACTTGGTAATGCATCTTGTCTTAGCATCTAATACATCTGATGCAAGATAGAGCAGCTTTATTTGGTTAGTATTTTCAAGGTGAATCTTTTTTATTCTTCTGTTTTCAATCATTCTTTATCGTTAAAGTATCATTTATTCTAAGGCAGGTTTTTCTTAATATTTTCTGACAATATATGTCTTTCCCAGCCCTGCCATACTCAGATTTAACCTTTGTTATTGGCTTGGTAACCAGGAAAGGAGCTGAGAGGGACTCTTAAGAGGAGCATCTGTCGCTTTGCAGAGGATGGGCCTCTTCAGGGTGTCTCAGCAAAGCAGATAACTCCTTCAAAGGACAAAGAGGCAAACTGTACAAACTCAGAGGGTTGGAGCAGGAAGGTCTGAAGAGACAAAATCTTGAGAGGAGTCAGTCCATTCAGAAGTCCTTGTCCCTTATTTCAGGGTCCCAATCAAGGCTCTGAATTTAGCATGGCACACCTGCCTTAGCTGGGAATTTAAACATCTCTGGAACTCTGCAATTCTATTAGATCTTCTGTTGGATGCTTCCCTGTGTCTTTTCTTCCATAGCAATATAAGGGACTCTTTGTAAGCCACCACAAAGTTCCGGTGCCTCTCACATTCAGTATTTAAGTCAGGAATTTCACATTCTCCTTTCATAGGACAGTAATGCAAGTTTGCAGTAATAAGCTCTGATGCCTTCTAAGCATTGTTGCCTTAATATTTTTGAAATGCCTGAATCATTAAATCTATAAAGGCATTTCTCTGCACAGCGATATTTTTCTCATGTGTAAAGGGACTATGTCTCCTATATTCTTCAGGATGTATTCTCTTTTCCTGCCAGTGAGTGAATGACCTATTACCAGACCTCATTTTACTGCCTGTTTTCTGGAACTCCTTGCATTAGTTTGGGTCCTCTGAGAAGCAGATAACAGACAGGTTTAGACATGTAAGTGATTTATTGGGGAAAATCATCTAAAGCAAAATGTGAGTCAGAAAAGGTTGGGAGAGTGCTCAGAACTTGATGCAGGTCTGACCCCTATGGAGGAGAGGAAGAAGGGTGGAAAATTGTGTAGAGGAGTTTTAGACTATAGTGCAATTCTAAGAAGGTCTCAGCAAGGCAGATGGGGAGTTCTTGAGCCAAAGTTGGACATCAGGGAGGGTGCTTGTCTCCCAGGAACAGTCCTGCCTTAGTATTCTTGCCATGCTCAGTCACTGGTTGGGAGTAACCTGTGGGAAGTGTGGCTTTGACACAAATGCAGTGGTGATTTTTAAAGCACAGCAGCTGGGACCATTAGTCAATTTCACTACCCATAGTCAGAAATTTGAGAGGAGCGTATTTTTGACTGCTAGAGTCCAGAATGCTTTTCTCCTCTTTGGAATGAAGATAAATGCAGTTAAAGTTGTATGTTAAAAATGGCAGAACCTCTGTCAACTTAAGTTCTTGAATAAGTACATGGAGGATGGCACCAGCCATTACCATTATGTCAGAAAGAAATCAACTTCTATTATTTTTGGATAATCATACATTTTAGAATTTATTTGTAATAGAGCTAACTTATTTTAGATGGCACTTCAGCTCAATCCATAATTCTCTTTTATATTTGCATTTACCTTTCCTCTCTGTGCTTTTGCTGACATCTAAATAGCTCTGACCCACAGTTTTCATTGCCCTCATGTCTAAGATGCCCACTTAGACATCTCTATAATGTGAGTTTTCCATTTTATAAGCATTGACTGTTCCTCAACCAGAGATTGTCTCTTGCCCCAGCAGGATTCATATCTTTGAGATGAAAGTTATTAAAAATTCACAGTCAAATTGTGCCCAGTTCTTTGGTCTCTTACCCTGATTACTTATTAGATTTTTTTTCCTACCTTGCTTGAATATCTACTATTTGTGTATTTCTGAATGCTATGCATTTTCCTGGTTCTTGAAGCCTTTTGACTTAATGAAACTGTCTATCGTATTCCTAACATTTGCACGTTGTCTATTTTCCCTTTTCCTTATCTAAACAAGGAGTAAATATTCTCTTTGAATTCCTTATTTTATGTCTTCTCTGAAATACTGTGTTGGTTTCATATTTGGAAATTCCTGAATCCTCTATTTCTCTCTACTCTCTTATTTTATAACCTCTTGGTTCTGGACCATCTTCCCTGTACTTGGCCCACAGTTTTAATAGGAAGCCCTATATTGTTCTATGTTCTTAATCTGGTTTCTAACTCTGTTTCCACAGCCCTTCATTACATAGGACCTTATATTAACCAAGCTAGGTTTCTCTCTGGAAAACCTCCAATATCTTTCTCCAAATTTCAGGATGATCTGTCCTTTAAAAACCAACACAACACAGACAACTTTCTTTTTTCTGATTTCTTCCATTCCTGGACTATTATTTTGTGACTCTTTTATTTAATTGGTCATATATTGTCTGTTTAAATATTTTTGCTACACACTGAAAATAGGGTATTTTTATGTCATTCAGTTTTGTGGGAGGTGGTAACATTTTTGCAACTAGTATAAAAGGCTTTGAAGACAGAAATGAAAAATACATATAATTTTAAAAATCATTTTAATTCTATAGAGTATGATAACATTTAGTGCACTAACATGAATTTTTTAAAACTCCCAATTTGGAGGCAAGAATTAGACTGATTGCCTAAATATCCCTAGATTGTTAATTTTTATTTTAACTTTATGCAGTGTAGAGCTAATTAGTATAAAATATTGCTTATTAATATTATGCAAACATTCTAATCAAAGTGGACACTTTTTGTTAGTATTTCAAACTGTGGTGGTTCTTATTCACTCTGTTATGATTTTAACACCAATGGATAAAAAATATCCATTTGGGAAAGGATATCCTATGCAATAAATGGTGCTGGGAAAATTGTAGATCCATATGAAGAAGAATGAAACAGTACCCCTATCTCTTGCTATATAAAAAAGTTAATTCAAGATGGATTAAAGAATTATATGTAAGACATAAAACCATAAAAATTCTAGAAGAAAACATAGGAAAAACTCTTCTAGACTTTGGCGTAGGCAAAGAATTTATTACTAAGACCCCAGGGGCAAATACAGTAAAAATAAAAATAAATAAATGGGACTTAATTAAATTAGAAGCCTTCCACACAGCAAAGGAGATAATTAACAGAGTAAATAAATAACATACAGAATGGGAGAAAATATTCGCAAACTATACATTCAACAAAGGAATAATCACCAGAATTTACAAAGAACTCAAACAAGCCAGCAAGTAAAAAACAACCCCATCAAAAAGTGGGCAAAAGACACAAACAGAATTTGTCAAAAGTAGATAGACAAATGGCCAAGAAACATATGAAAAAATGCTCAACATCAATAATTATCAGAGAAATGCTAATTAAAACCACAATGAGATACCACCTTACTTCTGTCAGAATGGCCAATATTAAAACATCAGAAAAACACTGCACACTCCACACTGCACAGAGGCTGGTCTGGATGCAGAGTAAAAGGAACACTTATACACTGTTGGTGAGACTGAAAATTAGACAACCCTATGGCAAATAATATGGAGATTCCTCAAAGAAACAAAAGTAGACCTACCATCCCATCCAACAATCTCACTGTTGAGTATCTATCCAAAGGAAAAGTAGTCATTCTATCAAAAAGACACCTGTACTCGAATGTTTGTCACAGCACAATTCACAATTGCAAAGATAAGGAATCAACCTAACTGCACATCAAGTCATGAAGGGATAAAGAAAATGTGATGTGTAGTATACCACCATGGTATACTACTCAGCCATAAAAAGAAATGAAATGTCATTCACAGCAACTTGGCTGGAACTGGAGATTGTTATCCCAGAAGAAGTGCTGCAGGAATGGAAAAGCAAACACCACATGGTCTCACTAATAAGTGAGAGCTAAACAATAGGTACACATTGGCACAAAGAGATATAAAGGATATTGGAAACCAAGGAGGGGGTTGTGGGAGGGGGATGAGGAATAAAAATTTACCTGTTGGGTACAATCAACACTATTCTGGTGATGAGCACACTAAAAGCCCTGACTTAAGCATTGTACAAGGTATCCATGTAACAAAAACATTCGTACCCTGTTTAATATTTTGAAATAAAAAAAAATGGTAATGGATAAAAAACAAAATTTAAGCAGTCTACAGAGTTCAAAATAAGATTTTCCTAGTGTGTCTTCCAAAACTTTAGGTTATTATGAGTCTAAGGAATATTATATGTACAGTTGACTCTCTGTATTTGTGGGTTCCACATCTGTAGATTCAATCAACCATGGATCAAAAATATTTGGAAAAAAATTGCATTTGAGCTAAACATGTACACATTTTTTCTTGTCATTATTCCCTAGACTATTCAGTATA
Organism: Cheirogaleus medius; assembly: GCA_008086735.1. Taxonomy (NCBI): domain Eukaryota; kingdom Metazoa; phylum Chordata; class Mammalia; order Primates; family Cheirogaleidae; genus Cheirogaleus; species Cheirogaleus medius. Next base: position 16,468,904 of record VBSM01000483.1, read on the forward strand.
ACAACTATTTATACAGTATTTACATTGGATTAGGTATTACGAGTAATCTAGAGATGAGTTGAAGTTTATAGGAGGATGTGTGTATGTCATATGCAAATACTATGCCACTTTATAAAATGGACTTGAACATTCCCCAGAGGATCCTAGAACCATTCCCCCATGGGCAGCAAGGGAGGACTGTGCTTTTTCTCTTTTTGTCTTGTAAAGACCAACCAATATGAACTAAGCCAAACCCTAATTTTCAGAGTTAAAGAAAAATCAAGACTTGTTTATTCTGTCTCTATGTATTGACCTCTTCACAACTGTTCAACCTGATTGCAAAATATTGTAATACAATATGCAGCAGAAAGAACACAACACTGGAGACAGATTGCCTGCTTTGGAAATGAACTTCAATGTCCTTGTTTACAAATGGGAGTAATAAAAGTTACCATGCTGAATAGCTTTGGAGATAAAACCAGATACCACATGTAAATATTCACCATTGTACAAGAATAGTAGTAGGATGACTAACTACTGAGTAAATGGTAGCTGTTATGATGATGAGGAAGAGGAGAAGAAAAAGAACATGGACACAGGCAAAAGGAATAAGGGGGAAAGGGAAGAGGAAAAAGTAGATAGAAGGAAAAAAATAAAAAGCTTCCCTGTAGACCTGAACATACACTATTTTGTAATCCTTCATTGATAATATCAATATAAAATCTACAACAGAATAAAATCTGCAATACATCCAAAAATAATTGTTTTTCAGTTGTTAAACATTTTAAAGTATTTTAGAAAATTGATATCAATTTCAAACAGTGGAAATTTTTGATGTTACATTTCTATATTATGCTTCTTTCCTTTTTTTTATGGTTTATTTGTTACAGACTTGGTTGTATCACTCCCTGCTCTGTAGTCTTGGGCAGATCATTTAGATTCCTTATATAGGGATAATTTACTTCCATGCAGTTTACTTAAGGGATAAATGTTCTTCAAAAGTTTTTTTTTCATTTAAAGTAAACTTTCAATGAAACTTTCTGTAAATTAACTTTCTTAACCAGATTAGGCTTTCAATAATTTCATCAAGCAATTGTAAATTGTTAAAGTAAATACAGTTCAAATGATTTTAACTCCTCTATCTCTTGCTTTCTTTTTTCCCTCTCTCCTAACTTCTTTCTCCATTTTGCTTTCTCTCTGCACTACCCTCTCTTTACTTTCTCAGATGCATATTCAGACAAAGATGATTTTTCCTTTTCAATTTTAGTATTTGCAGTACCAGGCTGTGAATATATACATGTGTGTTTATAATTATTTGTGAATGAGTATAGTTGAGTATAGAATTAAGCATTTATTTTTGAATGTATTTTATTTAAATGTAATCATATCAAAATGTTTCTAAAAGGCCTTTGTTTATATTGTTTTATATGTTCATTAAACATTGAAAGAGGGACATTTTTAATTTATTTCTGCTTAAAATGCAAATGCTGTCATTTTAAATCATTATTGAAAATAAAAGAGAAGAAAAGCTAATACTAAGGCCGGGATTAAAGAAACAGTAAAAACAATCCAAATCACTTTTCAGACGCCTTTGAACACAGACTGCAAGATACTGAGATAGAGTTTTCTATTCCTGTCACATCCAGTTGCAGGATCTACCAGAAGTGGACCTTGTTCCAGTTAGATGAAGTAAGATTATACTGAAAGCTGCTGATCTGTTTTCAGAAGAATTGTTACAATCCTTGAGAGAAATAGCTTAGAGTAATAGAATTTTAGCAGAAATGAATCTGCTGCTACCTGGGAAAAATTGTTATAGCCACAGAGACTTGAGATGGCAAACTTGCAATTTTGACCATGGTCTATGAAATTAGGACATAGAAGAAGGGAAACACATTGAAAGAAAGTTTTTGTTTTTTTTAAAACAGAAACTTAAACCTCTGTAAATTGTACCTTCTCATTTTTTCTTTAGATAGGTTTCAGAAAACAGTTATTACTAACTCTGGCAATGAACTTCACTTGCATGCAACTTCACAGTAATACTTTGCTCTTTCCTGGCTAATCCAAACAATGAAAGGAAAACAGGCATTCAGGCTATTTCTTTGGTAAAAACTTTACCCTGAGGGACTACATTTAAAAACTGATGTTTGGTTGAAAACACTAAATTGATTAGGTATCAATATGAAATAGCTGCTTGAAATTAATCACTAACCTAAAAGTCACTCTATTTCACCTATAATTTAAGGATTTATTTCTTAACTAAATCATTCAAATTTTAAGGATTTATATGCAGGTGAAATTGCTGTAGGCAAGAAAAAGACTTGAGAACCAAGAGCAGTGTTTGAGGAAGTATGTCATTTACACATCAAAACCAATAAAAACATTATGAGAAATAATGAGAAATTGAAGTTCATGTCCACAGTTTCATATTTAAAAAGTACAGTTTTTTCCATATTTATAACAGTGTCATAAAATGAAACACAATCACATGGTTTTGTGTGTGTGAAATGTAAACTCTAATCATCTCACTAAATTCTGTCTTTGCTGCTAGCTACTAAAGATATCAATTAAGCAAAATGAAATCAACAAAAAGCAATTAGTAATTTTTTTTAAAATTGAAGGTTTTTAAGCTAACCAAAGATTGCTGAGGATCCAAAGTTGATTACAGGTCCTAGTGATGTAGGAAACTTGGCTCCTCACTGCCATCTTCTATGCTTCCTTTCTGCCACCTGCCTGCCACACCCCCCTGTGATTATATTGGCAGCTGAGTGCTTCTCTAGCCCCGAAATGGAACATTTTAGGCACAATTACTTTGAATTAACCCAAAACACATACTTCTAGCAATAATGCACTTTAGATATGTTCCTTCTTTGTCTTTTTGACTTTCCCTGATTTACTGGCTAGATGATCTTCAAAACTAATGTGCCACTTATGCCTAAAAATCCTAAATATATGCATATTAACAAGATCATAGCCAAAATAGACATCTAATATGGGCTTTAGAGGAGACATATAATTTTCAATAGGGTATACTTGAACTGAAGGACTCATTTTACTTTCTAAAACTATAGTAGTAGTAAAAATAAATTCCTAGTCCATGAAGAGGTAACAAGGTATCCCTAAAACAATAAGCTTTGGATAAGAAAAGTTTTGCTCTATTACTTAATAACTTATCCAAGAATAAAATTTTACATGTAACAATGTAGTTCTTTGTGAAATGATAAAATTATTTATTGCTTCCTTTGTGGTTGTTAGCATATAATAAAATTATCTATGTGGACATGCCTATCACAGGATTTGTTGTATAAGAGATATTTAAGAAATGTTAGCTTCCCAGTCAATGAATGTTAATCATCCTTCCATGTATAGATAAAAACAGTTTGTGAAGACTCAGCAAACTCCCCAAGTAATGTGACCATTATTTTTTTCTTGTACTTTTGGCCTATCTTATTTTCTGAAATGTGTTATCAATAACAACATTCTCCCCATTCATTGTATAAGTAATTTCTCTTCCCCACCTCTGTTGTTCAGTGTAGCAATACAATCTCATATTTTGTTAATACTATTCTGAACAAGTCATTTTCATTCAGTGGGTTACCTAGAACTCCGGCCTTAATTCAAAGCACAAAAATGGTTATGTTATGCACAGAAATATAAATGCAATCCTTTTAATTCCAGTTTCAGCTGAAGTTTCTAGACAATATTATGCTAAATAAAGTTGATTTTTTCTTTTGCAGCCTAGGGAAAAGATTGTGAGACAGAAGGCTTGAATGGGAGAAGAGGATTTTGAATTCTTGCTGTGCCCTGAATCCCACTTCCTCAACCCCACCCCTACTATAAGAGGTTGGGATAGGCAGATTCCTGCTCCTCACATCAAATATTAATAGAAAGAGCAAGCCTTCAAGGTGATCAAGAGGAGATTTTGATGTATGTTTCCTGGGACTCACTCAGTGGGCAGAACTGAGGCTGCACAGAGAGGAGGGAAGAATTAATCCTGCATGGCAAGTCAGCATGTGCTCCAAGAACTTATTGCAGGAAAAAAAAGTGTGAGCATATGTACTCCAAATGGGTTCATTCATGAAAGATAACTATAAAAGGATTATCTTTGGTTTTATCAAAGGAAACCACCTAAATGCACAAAAATACCTCAGGCCAAAGAACTGGTCAAATTCCCAGATGCCAAAGGATGAGCAAGGAGTTGCAAATGACCAGTCAAGGAAATTCTTGCACTCAGTATGAAGGAATTGGAGGTCAGATATCCTCAGGGTTACCAAATTTTCTATGAACCCATGAAAATTTTTCAGGAGCAGAATTGCTTCATCTTAAATATGTTCCTCCGTTTATATAGATATGCTGCTTGTAATATCCCACAGTGAAGAGGAATTTATTTCGTATGCATCGTTATTTTAATACCTATTTTCTTTCTGTATTTATATTGCACAAAATATCTCTACCTCAAGAATGTAATGATGTGATGCTGACTTGCTAATGATTTATTTGCATAAATACCTTTCAAATCTAGAGATTGCTGATGCTGTAATGCTACGGTAGTATTAGTGAAGTAAGTACTTTGCATTTCTTTCTTGCTTCCTTTCTCTTATATATATTAACTTAGAAAAAGTCAAAACCTAAATTTACAAAATAGGGGAAGGAGCAGTAGGTATCAAATGAGGAAACAGAAAAGAAATCAACTACATCTCTCTCCTTTTTAACCTAGTCTATAGGTTGATATTCCATTCTTCTCTTTATATAAATATAGTAGTTTTGGCACAATCTTTGAGTAAAGAGAAATATCTGTCTTTAAGTAGTTATTTTCTTATGATCTATTTTCTCCTTCCATTTTAACTGGGCAAAAATCTGTATACAAGTAGATGTGACAGTGCTGATGTTCCTAACCCTCTAACATTTTTTTTTTATAGGATCGGGTTCTGTTGCCTGCGCTGGAATGCAGGGGTATAATCTTAGCTTTCCTCAACCTCGAACTCCTAGGCTCAAGCAATCCTCCTACCTCAGCCTCCCTAGTAGTTAGGACCACATGCTGTCACCATGCCCAGCTTGCTTGCTTATTTATTTATTTAATTTATTTATTTAGTAGAGACAAAGTTTTGCTTTATTGCCCAGGCTGGTCTCAAACTCCTGGCCTTAGGCAATCCTCCTACCTTGACCTCCCAAAGGCTGGAATTATAGGCATGAATCCTCATGCCCTGACCCCTCTTACAAATTTTTAAATGCACAACACAGTATTGTTAACTATAGAACTAAATTTTAAATGTAAATAACAAATTGTCTTTCAAAAAATTTTTTTAAATATTGCTTTGAAATCTATGTTTTCTGACTATTTGCTATTAGAAGTAGTTAAAAGCAAATAGATTTAGATAATATAGTTCAATTTTCTAAAGTATTGAAACATTTGAGTAGAATAAAAATTACTAGGTATAAAATCTATATACCATCTTGTCATTTTTTTCAGTGAATGATAACATGCTCATATCCATTTAGACTTAAGCCATATAAACAGATGTTTCTACACAGAAAAGGAAACCCTGAATTGTTGAATTGTTCTGGTATAACTGGGCTCAAACAGACACTTGAGGGTTTAGGAGGGAATGCCACGACCAACAAATCCAGACACTCTATGAGCTCCACTAAATCCAACAGAAACATTGAGCTTTATACTTTTACCCTTGAGACAGTTTGAATTCAATAGCTATTGGCAGAGTTATGTGATGGTGAAACAAAAATGAATGTACCATGTAAAATAGTGTTTCAAACAACGTATTGGTTTGAAGATATTTATTCCAATTTTTATAAGACTTTATTTCTTTCCTGCAAGTTGGTTCAGCTTGTTAAAAGAATATTGCCTTTTAACTTTCTTCTCCTTAAGGACAACATAAACATAGTTAACCTATACAGTCACTTTCTTTCGAGACTAATAGTGTATAAAAGAGGGCATTGTGTGGACAGTCAGCAATTCTTTCTCTGCCCAGGACCCCTAAAACTGTGTAATTATCTGAGGTGTTGCTATAAATCCAGTATTTACAACATGCATTCCTTAGAGAGTGAAGTAATTGCACGTGTCATGGGGAAAAATAATGTTTCTTTTTTTTTCTATAAGACATTTTTTTCCATTATTGAATTTATGCTTTGGAAGAAACATGAGTGTAAATGTTATGCAGTCCAATGTATGCCATTGTAGCAAAACTACTTTAAACATACATCTGACAATAGTGGTAACCATTTGTCTTATTCCTAGGGAATACAATATGACTAATGTGATTTTCTGCTATGTTCTTGTGTTTTTTGATGCTCTTAGGAGTTATTATTTCAGATATTCCCAAATGGACATTGCTTTGCATGGTCTCTCATGTAAAAATAAAACACTTTCATGTCATACAACCTGAATTACAAGCATTCTTACCTCTTCCAATTTGCCGTACTGCATAAGTTCAAGGTTAAACAACATTTGTTTCGTTAGAAAATTTTAGAGCAGACTGAGGTTGCCAATAAAATGTCCTTAGAAAGTTATTGCCAAGGAACTGAGTTCATTTTTTCAGTTGGTGTTTGTTTTCATAGTCTTTGCCTGCACACACACATACATACTTATAATTCTTGAACATTCTATAAACCAATCTGCTTTCAAGCCTCAAAAGCAAATCAGAACCATGAGGCTCTGTCCCAGTATGACTGTAGGTCAGATTGTAACACAATGTGGAACTTCAGACTTAACCACAGTGAGAGAAGTTTAACTCCCAAAGTTCTCAGCCTTCTCTTTTTATTGCCTCAGTGTACATTCATTTATTCATTTGAACAAATATTTATTAAAATCAACAGCCAGTGTGAACAGGATGAAGAACACAATAGAAATAGTCCCTGCCCTAGTGGAGTTTATAGTCTCATAGGGAAAACATATTAAACATGAAAACAAAAATATACAATATGTATCTATAATATATGCATGCTGTAAGAATTTGACTATAATGGCTTAATCAAATAAGGATGTATTTTTTTATATTAAAAAAGTTCAGTTGTGACATATTATAATTCCCAAAGATGGCTACTCCAATATATTCTAGTTTAAATGTTCTTTTTACAATTGAGAGGTAGAGCTTATGCTTTTTTCTCTTGAATGTGACTGGGTGTTCAACTATGGCAAAAGTGACACTGTGTGGTTTCCATGCCTAGATTATAAAGGGAATAAAGCTCCTGCCTGATCTTCTTAGGAGGTTTCATCTTAGAAAACAGTCAGCATGCTGTGCAGAGGCCAAGAAGCCACATGGAGTGTCCTTAAGTAGATCCTAGCTCTAGCCACAGGACAAGCTGTAGACTCAGCCAACAGTCAGCACCAACCTCTATGATTGGACTGAACTAATGTTCAGATGATTCCAACACTCAGTCTTCAAACTTCCCCAGCTAACAGTGAGTAGAACAGAAATGATCTGTCCCTGATAAAGACTGGCCAAACTGCGAATTTGTGAGCAAAATTAATGTTTTGTTTCAGGCACCAAGTTTTTGGGTTGTTTGAGCAGACTTTGGTACCACCTGTAAGTGGGATTCTGACAAAAACTCTGTATAACTACATGTGTGAGTGGCTTTGGGAACAAGTGGCAAGTGAACAAATGGAAGCTAGGGGAAAATCTCAAAGTGAGAGTTAATAAAATCCAGAAAATAAGAGACAATTAATAGAAGCCTAATGGCCCTAAAAAAGACTATCAGTGAGAGCTTTAAGAAAAGTAAATATATTATTGGAGGTTAGAGGAAAGGTGGCACTTGTTATGTGGTAGAAGAACATTTAGAAACTCTGTTATCTAAAGAAACAAAAAATAGGGTATCTGTGTAATAAAGTAGACTACCTAATATGTTTCCCAAGGAATTGTTGAAGATGGTGTCTGGTACTTAAAGCTGCTTATAGTAAAATATGAAAGAAAAGAGTTAAGCTAAACAAAGGACTGTTAGATAAATATGAACCAGCATTTGCAAAGTTAAAAAATAAAAATATTTTCCCATTTTCCATCTGTTTAGATAGAAAAAGATGCTAAATGCCTAAGAAATGACTTCTGAGCAAATATATGCAGAGTGATGTACACGGCATAGAAACTAGAACAACAATAGCAGTCTAGACTAGAGTATCTTCACTTTCTGTTTTGCCATCTTAAGCATGTCGATTTTTTTGTTTATATTCACATGATGGCTTTTCCATCCACATGTACTGGATCCTATTCCATGTGGGATGGAAGAAAAGAACAGAGTTAAAGTTGCATAAGCTATTAGGCTCTCTCTGTTTTCAATTCAAACTTAGTAAATGAAGTTAGTAACAGTAACACCCTCATGGGTTACTTGTAAGGGTTAAATATGTTTACAAGTATAAAGCATTTTAAATCATATCAGAAATGAAAACATCTATTCTTCTCATCAAAACCGCAGTAGCTTTTTTGAAAGCCTTGCTTTGTAGAATTCTTTTCACTTCTTCTTAGCCAAAATAAGAGTCACATGGTTTCACAATTCCATATTAAAGAGTATTGGAGTCTTATTAATAAGAGTAAGGGAGAAAAAATGAAAAAGAAAATGAACACTGAGTGGCGAGGCATAATCATGCCTGGAAAATCCTATAAAATCTCATGTGAGCATGTATTAGGGATCCTGAATCTACTTTGAGGACCTATATAGCATTTAATACAGGATAGAAATATTTAGCAAGAATATATCATACATATTTGTGACATTATTTGTTGGATCAATAGGGTATTTAGGGGTAATATTGGGGAACATATATTAGAGAGAAGCATAATAAGCTTTGAAGACCAAAATGACACTGAATGTGATCCTTTAAGCACTTATGTGTGTACATACACATTTTTCCTCATATATATCCACATATATACAATTTTTTTTCAATGCTTTTATTCCTTCCTTCATACCTGGGCTATACTCCAGTGTCATTATTCTTTTTTCTTATAGATTTTCGTTAACAATTTTGTTGTATATCAACACATCCTCTCAGAGTTTGACTCGCCGAAACATCGCTGAAATATCGCTGAAAATATATGTTATTTTCATTTTCAAACCTCAAGAGCAAATCAGGACCATGAGACTCCGTCCCAACATGACTGTGGATCAGAGTGTAACGCGATGGAGAACTTTATACTTAACCACAGTGAGGGAAGTTTAACTCCCAAAGCTCTCCGCCTTCTGTTTTTATTGCCTCAGTATACATCCATTTTATTCATTTACACAAATTTTTATTAAAATTAACAGCCAGTGTGAACAGGATGTGGAACACAATAGAAATAATTCCTGCCCTAGTGGAGTTTGTATTTGTTATCTGTTAGTGGTCGTTGCAGTTTTTTTCTTGATAGCTGGACATGCTGTACCAGCTAAAAGGAACTGCTGTAAATAGGCTTTTAGTAGTCTGGTGCTAAGGCTGGGGGAGGGAAAGCATTCTATTATCCTATGGTTAGGTCTCAATCTCAATGAGGCTGTAACTTCACAAGTATTTCTCAGTTTTTTTCTCTCCCTTCCTTAGGTGGTCAGGATAGCTAGAATGGGCTTGAACTTGGTTTTCCCTTCCCTAAGTAGGTTAGGTTCTAATAATACCTCTGCAGGTTAGGCTCTGGTTAACCGGTTTCTCCCTAGGGCAGGCAGGGCAGAGTGCTCTGGCATATTTCAAAATGGCTCCCTTTGTCCCTACCTCTGCTAGAAGCAGGAGAGGATTTTTCTCTGATATTTAACATGAGAACCTTGTCAAGCTCCTGCAGATAAAACTCACAAAAGTACTGGATCTCTCTATGACTGTGTCATCACGGAGTCTTTAAGTTCCACTACTTAGAGTCCCACTAAGCTCAAGCCAGAGTAGGCTTTTAGCCTTCTGTTGTCCAAGCTGGGTACAGGTAGGGGGACACACTCAGCTATGGTTGCTGCAAACTCTCAAATCTCATAGAGAGCATGTGTATCTTTCATGAGTAGTACCTTCCCTAGTGTCTGCAGGCTTGGCCTTCAGGCTGCCTTTAGCCTCCCATGTGCTTGTGTAATATTAATAAGTGTTCAGCCAGGGATTTGGGAAAAGTTTTCAAAATTTGGATTTTAAAGTTGTTGCAACTAAAGCAGGAAAAAAGGGGGGGAGAAGCAAAATTTGGATTTTAGCCATTCTATGGCTTTCTTTTTCCTTCCCTGAATTCAATCATCTGTCACCTTAAGCTGGTAAGTCAGTGACTTTTCTTCACCAGAGCTCAAGTTGGAGAATGTACCCAGACTATACAGCCACACCTTTACATTTCTCACCCATTACATTGTTTCTAATGATTTGGTACAGTTTTTATACTTGTTACCTATGAGAGTATTTGCCAGCCATCTTTGCATTACCTTTATCACAAGTTCCAAATATTTTGTTAATCACTCCAATTTCTATTTGAGCTATAACAGCATTTTAATATATGTTTGTAAACCTTTCTTTTAGGTTGATGGCATAAATAGTGATAGCATTACACTATTGTGTATTTGGTGTGCCACAATGTACTTATCTATCTACTCAAGACTATCTAAGGTGGAGTATCACTTTGAAGCACTTACCATGTCATTTTATTTAGATCATTTGCTCAAGTTTCAGGATTGTTCCTGTCCATGGCTGTCATATTTTTCCTAATGGTAGATAATTAATCCTCCACTAATCACTCCCTTCATACCACTAATTCTTTTATGCCCTAAATATCTAAATGTTTATTGCTTCCTTAAATAATAATTCTAATATCCAATTACTGAGTAAAGAATTTAGAGAGGCTGGGCAGAATTAGAAGCAGGTGCACTTGTACATTCCAATTTGTCTAGCTATGCTGGGGAGAGAGAGATTTTAAAGGGATAAAAATGAAAGGGTAAGAGCTATTCCTTATGTCTTCTTTTCCTCTCCAATTTTCATGTTAGGGAGTGTAAGTATTGTGCATATGTAACTTTTTCCCATCTTAATCTTCTGCCAATGTAAATATAAGGCTCTATATAAGGCAATGGCATGAGAGAGAAAAGCATATACATTTATTTACTCCTTTCAAAAATTTCTGATCACTGTCTTCATGGCCATTATGACTTGTTATTTCAAATGGTGGCCGACAAAATTTACTAGTTTATCCTATGCTACGCAGTTGTTTTATGTATCCGAAAAGGTTTGAAATTTAAGTGTTAAAATTTTGCAGCTTTAATATTTAAACATGTATTTGTCTAAATATACAAAAGGATAGATATATGAGTATTGTATGTGTATGTGTGTGTGCATGAAGATGGAAATATTCAGTGCAATAGGGAATTTCTGAACATTTCCATATAAAAATTTATGATTCAAAAGTTGAAGACTAAGAACATGTTCTGTTATATAAATATTTAGAGGTTTAATATTTTCTGACTAAACGATAGAATAGTTGATCTGGAATAGGTGAGAGCCAAGTTACTTTGTTTTACAAACTCTTTCCTGTAGTACATTCTGACCTCTTAAAAACATGTCTGACACAATCTTTGCTGGGATTCTTGTGCCTCTTGATACAAATATCTGAAACGAATAGAAAGAAAGCTCACTTTGTGACTTTTTTGTCCTGCCACACAATTCTGCCTCCAGCCATATGTCATTAATATAGCTAATGGGATTTTGGCATCAAACCAAGTGGGAAGGGATGGGGAAAATGGGGAGGCAGAAAAATGCAGATGACATGAGCAACGAAAGCACTCAGTGTTTCTGTAAGAAGTGGCAGCTCCATCAGCCTTCTCTGTAGCCATCGCCGTCAGGGCTGGAGGCGCTTGCATACATGGCCAGTGTCTCATGCATTCAGGGGCCACTATGACACCACAGCCCCTTTTGTTAAGATCTGAAAATACAGCTTGTTGCTTTGCTTTTCTCAGCTGCCATATGGCTTTGTGAAAACTGGCCTAAAAGGAAGCAGGAAGGAAAAAAAAAAAAAAAAGCACTAGAAATAAAACAACCAACAGATGAAATTGATTTATTTTCAGCATTAAGAGATGGGGGCAGGGGGCCTTTCAGAAACATAAAACCTTACATTGAGCAGGCAAAAATGCTGCTCGTATGACAGCTCTTGTATACGTTTTCTTAAAAAATAACATGTGGCAGAAAATAGAAGCCTCATTGTTTTACTTAACTACTGTAACCAATTTGAATGAAATGGAATTTTCAAGCTTAAGTAAACTGACTGCCCAGTTTGCCAGTGTACTTTAGTTTTAGTTGGACAAAATACCTCAGAACTTTGAAATATGTATTGAACATCAGCCTTCTAAAAGTTTATCTTACTCTAAAAGTTTTGCAAACAATTCTAGACTGTAAATCACTTTATTTGAGTTCTTCTACTTTAAACTTCTCAATTTAGGCAGTTACAGCACTCTTCTAAATTGCTTTAAAAGCCTAGTCAAATGTATCTAAAGGATGGGTTTAGAAATGACATTTTGTCATTCTATAAAGATGTGACAAGAGTGCTGAAAGAACAAACTAATAAAGGAGATATATTTGAAAAGACAATCATATCTCTGAACAAATTTGTTAAATTGAGATATTTCAATTTTAAGAACAAAAATATTTGAGTTCTAGAATATTATTCTATAAGACTATACCTTTTTCAATTGGACATTTAAGATGATATAAAGGTTAGTGTAATTGAGGACACAAGTATACAGAAATGAAAATTGTTGTATTGATTTATTGATATTTGTTACCTTATTTTCTTAGTTTGGTGCTTACGTGTATATTGCTAAAACACATATGATATTTTCTAAGAGTTTCCAACATTTATATAAATAATTCTAACCACTAGGTTATCTATTCTCAAATTTTGAACTTTTATTTTAAACATAGGTTGAAATATGCCAGGTTAAATGAATACATAGGAAAAAGTAGGCTATGCACACTTAGGAAGCTTCTTAGTTTATTTAAAAATTCAGAAAGATGGCTACATGTGGGTGGTCCACATGACATTGAGTAGAGTCATGAGTTTAGCTGTATAATCAATGGAGAGCTTCACCTTGGCAAGTCATTTAATATCCTCTGGCTATACTTTTTAAAATTATTTTATGTCTCAGAATTTTCCAAGCTTTTTCTAAAAAAGATATCCCTGTATTTAAAAAGATATATTGCTCCAAATCCTAAGACTTAAATAGATAAAATCAGTGCTGCTCTGAAAATCTTAAGATGTCTAGATGAAATTGCTCGATGAGATTCACTCTTCCCCTCTTTTTGGGTGGTCTGTTGGCAACTTCTTTGGAGAAACCAGTTGTATAATTTGTAAAAATATTTATCAGTCTAAAATTTAATTATTTCATGAGGAAAGAAATTGAGGGTATATATTCATCATGGCATTTGTGTGCTGGTATATTTGGAAGAGGAAGCTCAGTTTCTGACTCAGATTCTATGGGCAAGAGGTTTTTGTTGACTGTCAGGCAACAAACAGTTGCTTGAGTGCCTATGCTTTTGGCTAGATTTTATATTTTTGAAGGAAGACAGTATTTTAAAAATTTTAACTTACTAACCTAAAGTTCTATTCATACACTACTTATTTTTTATAAATAATATCATTAATATAATATTATTTTATATATTTTAAGGAATAGATACCTTATATCTGTAAGTATTTGGGAAAGAAATTTATTGAAAAGGAATTTAAATGCAAAAAAAAAGGTCTTCCTTGTTTTCCTGCTTAAAGTGGATTTATTTTTATTAAGACCACATGTCATTTGGAAATGTGGTTTTGAATTGTGAAACCCGAGATAGGATTATACCACCTGAATTAAAAGTACAGGGGGAGAGAAAGAGCCACTGGTCTCAACATACTTACATTCCAAATATTATTTAGTTTTGAAATGTACAATTGCTATTGACAATTCATTGTGACTTTAGTCTCTGTATATCCTTCTCTGTAGTTAGCATTCTGCAGCTGTACTAAGGAATTGGCTGTCTTCTGAATCACAAAGAATTAGTTTCTTCTTTAGCAAAAATCTGGGAAGCATATGGTGTGCAGATGTGGTCATGTGTAATGCTTCCTTGTCTCAGAGTTCTGACAATGGCATGTTGCTCATAGCTAACTTTGCTTCTGTCCAACTTTTGCTCCACATGTCTTCTAGATCAGAGGTAGTGGAGTCAGAGCTGCTTACCTACTTCGTTATTACTTGTTTTATGGAGAATGTGCTATAACAGCTTGATGGTTTGTATGGTCCCAACAGGAGTCAGAAAAATCTTCTCTTGCATGATGTTTTGAGACTTTATGATTTTTATGCCTCATTTTCTATGCTTTTTTTCTTACCTTTCTCT
>VBSM01000483.1:16483263-16503902 GCA_008086735.1 Cheirogaleus medius
CTCGGCCTCCCAGAGTGCTAGGATTACAGGCCTGAGCCACCGCGCCCGGCCTTACCTTTCTCTTAATGCTCATATTTTTTTGTTACATAATAGTTATACATGCTTATGGGGATGTGTGATATTTTTGCTACATGCCATAAAATGTATAATGATTGAATAAAGGTGATTAAGATATCCATCACCTTAAGTATTTACCATTTCTTTGTGTTGGAGCATTTCACATCTCCTTTTCTAGCTATTTTTATATATACAGTAAATTATTGTTAACTATAGTCACCCTTCTATTAATATGTGATTGAACACTAGAACGTATTCTCTCTATCTGACTGTATTTTTGTATCTGTTATCCAACATCTCTTCATTCCTGCCCCTCCTCACCCTTTTCAGCCTCTGGTAACCATCATTCTATTCTCTAGTTCTATGGAATCAATTGTTTTAATTTTTAGTTCTCAAATAGGTGTGAGAATGTGCAATATTTGTCTTTGTGTATCTGACTTATTTCACTCAATATAATGTCCTGCAGTTCCATCCATGTTGTTGCAAATGACAGAATTTCATTCTTTTTTATGGATTAATAATATTCTACTGCATATATATATATAAATACATATATATCCCATTTTCATTATCCATTTATCCCTTGATGGACTCTCAGGTTGATTCCATTTCCTGGCTATTGTAAATAGTGCTACAATGAACAAGGAAGTACAGATATCTCTTTGACAAGGTGATTTCAAACCTTTTGGATAAATACCCAGAAGCTGGTTTGCTGGATTATACAGAAATTCTATTTTTAGCTTTTCTTGAGGAACCCCCATACTGTTTTCCATAGTTGGCAGTAGTAATTTACATTCCCACCAACAGTGTACTAGCATTCTCCTTTCTCCACATCTTCACTAGCATCTATTATCTTTTGTCGTTTTGATCATAGCCATTTGAACTGGATTGAGATGATATTTCATTTTGGTTTTGATTGGCATTTTCCTGATAATTAGTGATACTGAGCATTTTTTAATACACCTCTTAGCCATTTATGTCTCCTTTTGAGAAATGCCTATTCAGATTATTTGCCCGTATTTAATTGGATTATTATTATTTTTTGCCATTGAGTTGTTTGAGTTTCTTATATATTTTGATTATTAATCCTTTGTTAGATGGATAGTGTCTTTTTGGTAGTTATTAATAATAGTTATAATGAAAATAGATAAAAGGCACTTAGGGTCTGGCATTTAATAAAGGTTTGTCGTCTTGCCAGATATTATTTATTATATTCTTATTACTGATTTCTCTAAGTCTTAGGGCTGCAAAAGAGCTCAACTTGGGCCTAAAGGAGGAGGCCTGGGGCTTGTCCAGGTCAGGCAATTGGTCAGATGAATAGTTTGCAAATATTTTCTTTCATTCTCTATGTCGCCTCTTCATTCTGTTGATTGTTTTCTCTGCTGTGCAGAAGGTTTTTAGCTTACTATAATCCCATTTGTCTGGTTTTGATTTTGTTGCCTGTAATTTTGAAGTCTCACTAAAAAAATCTTTGTTCAAAACAATATCCTGAAGCATTTTCCCAATTTTTCTTCTAGTAGTTTCATAGTTTGGGGTCTTACATTTTTTAAGTGTTTAATCCATTTTGATTTGATTTTTGCATGTGGTAAGAAGTAGGGGTCAAGCTTTATTACTCTGCATATGGATATCCAGTTTTCGCAGTACCATTGATAGAAGACGGTATTCTTTTCCAAATGTATGTTCCTGTCAACTTTATAAAAAATGAGTTTGCCATAAATTCATGGATTTATTACTGAATTTTTTGTTCTGTTTCATTGATCTATGTGTCCATTTTTATGTCAGTTCCAAGCTGTTTTGGTTACTATAGCTTTGCAGTATATTTTGAAGTCAGGTGTTATGCTTCCAGCTTTGTTCCTTTTGATCAGAATTGCTTTGACCATTTGGGGGCTATTATAGTTCTATATGAATTTTAGGATTGTTTTTCTATTTCTGTTAAGCATTCATTAGTATTTTCATAGGAATTGCATTGAATCTGTAGATCACTTTGGGTAGTATAGGCTTTTCAACAATATTAATTCTTGCAATCTATAGCATAGGATATATTTCCAATTTTGTGTCCTCCTTAATTTCTTTTGTCAGTGTTTTATAGTTTTCATTGTAGTGATCTCTACCTCATTTTCAATTGTGACAAGAAGGTGTAAAGATGAAAAGATGTCTCAATAGCTAAGCTTTGAACCCTAAAACTAATTAACATTTTCTCCTTGTCAGTAAAAGTTACTGGAGTTTTGAAATCTGCTTCAATTTCACAGTGATAAAAACTTTCAGATTTATTTATTTTACTTTGATTTCATGTTAATATGATGAATAGCTTATTCGTATTGGATCCATTATGATTTTAATGACTTTCAAGTAAAAAAAAGTCTGTAATTATGAGGAAAACTTGTTTTAAAGTTTTAGTAAAATATATGACAATGACTCTCACTTTTAATTTATGCTTTATCTGGTAACGATTTTAAAAGCATTCTTTATGCTATGATTGTTACAACATTTTCAAAAAATCCTTTTGTGTATCTAAATTCTTTGTTTCAAGACTTAGTCTTTACCTCCATATTTAAACATGCATTTTAACAGATAAGATGATCTTACAGGACATAACAACTTAAGATGATAAATCTGGTATTTTCCAGAAACTTTTAAAAAAATATCCTTTACATTTCTTTCACAAAAAGAATTTTATAGAAAGTTGTATTGAGGCATATAGAGTTGATTGACTTCAAGGCTGCTGCAACAGTTTGAATATAAGATTTTTCTGGCTGTATCCATAATAAAATTAAGAATATTTCATATTCAAAAAACAGAGCTTCCGCAGGGATTTGGAGTAATATGGAATTGTTTTAAAAGACATGTCAGACACTAAGTATCATTATAAAACTAGAAATTTGTCTTTAGTAAGTCAAGTTATATTTGCACTGTTTTAGACACCCAGTATTTTTGCATTCTTATGAATCTTCCATGGAAACTGTGAAAACAAGGAAAGAAATCTTTAAAAAACAAAACCATGCTGTAAGAGTCAATCTTTTAATTTCTTATCATTTTTATCACTCTTTGGAAATATTTTTATTCTGAAAGACACATTTATAGAATGTGTTAAACTGCAGATTTAACTTGGAGGAATTACATTTTGTGATGCAATATTTATTATGTCATGTAAAGAGGAGTAATATTTGGAAGTGAGAGGATCTGATACTTTAGGAGGTACCAGATCTATAACTAGGTACCTATTCCAACTAGGTCTAAAAAGGTCTCACATGGTTAAGGTCACATCCAATTGAGTTATAATTTATTATTAGAATTCTTGTATCCAATTATATCTATGAAACCTATGGAACAAAAAATAATTAGACAGATACAAGTCCTACTGCTATGAAACGATTAACAATGTAAATTTGAGCAATAAAACCTATTCTGCGCCTAAAGTTCCACACCTATATAATGGGACTAGTGATATCAACATTCAGTGCTGTTGTAATGAATTGAAATAAGTCAATAAATCATAAAATACATTGTTTATAATATAGTAGGCACTCACTAAAGAGTAAAGTATAATAGATACAAAGCATATTTACAATTCTTTTTGGTCTGTAATATAACTATAATATCCCAGGTATTGTATTAAATCGGCAGGCATGAATTTACTTTTCTTAATAATCCTAGGAGGCAACCTCACTCGTTAATCTTAATTTTTAATATAAGGAATTTAAGGCTTAGAGATATTACCTCACCCAGGGTCTCATGGTTAATACTAACCATGAAACTGGGTGTAAAACTAGGATTCTCTAACATGAGAGTTCTTAATCATTAGATAAACGGTCTCCATTTCGACATCCATGTATCTCCATTAACTACATAATTAATGTCTATCTCAGTATTATTCTGTGTTTGTAATGATGTATAAGGATAAACCTTATTAAAATTCACAGTTGCTAATTCTAGGTTAGATATGTCGTTATTATTACTCTACTCCTCTGATCACAGGTAACCACTTTACTTTTCAGCATCTAAATCTACCTAATTAATATGGAACCGGCTAAGTGGCATTATCCCGCAATACGGCAGTCTAGCCAAATGAGAATTATGCATTCCTAAGTTGATTATCTTTCCTTCTTTGGTAAGGCATAAATTTGAAAGAATAAAGACAATTCTGAAATAAATGATTTGAATGACGAACATTTTTCTTTATGCAAGATGGGGGCAGAATGATGTTTCACAAACTAGTAAAGATTTTTTTGTATATCTCTTTTCAAAGACCTAAGATTTTTTTTTTTTCAAAGACCTAAGATTTTGATTGGAATTGTCAGAATACTTGCTTACATATTTAAGCCTAGACAAGAAGTAATAAAGACAGCGATTCCACTAATCTGGAAGCAGGTGAACCCAACAGTAAAGTCTCAGGAAGAATTTAGTTTGAGATATCTTTGACCACATGACGGACACCAGCTGCTCTGCTGAAAAGCCTTTGAAAGCATTCTTCTTTTAACCTCCTGGGATAGTTTTGATTTCTGCTTTGGATATTCCTTGGCATAGAAGTCTTGGACTACAAGTTATTTTGTGTGTCTCTCAATACTAGCAGGATGACTAACTCATGACTCCCAGCTTGGATAACAGGGGACTGTTGGCAGGGAGATTTCTGTGGCTGGCTTTTAAAAGTTTTTTTCTTTTCTTGTTTCATCAGTCCCTTGATTATTTATCTTTAAGGCAGAAGATAATATTTTTTACCTTTCCTTTTAACCTAATTAAGTATTATACTTTATCTGGATAAATTACTTGTATTTTTATCTGAAAGATGCACAGCAATTTTTATCCCTAATACATAAGCATTATGTAATTTACAAAAAATGATGTGAAAATAACTTAATTTTTACCTCTTAATATGCTTAGTACTACTTAAAAGTTCCCATGAGATTTTATATTCTGTTCCTCTTGTTATGAAGAAAATTCCATGAACACCTTTTTTTTTAAAACCCTGAACAGATTATTTTGGTCTTGATGTTAGCTCAATATGCTAGTGCTTTTGACATTTCTTTCAAAAAAACCCTTACCTAGGAAATCAAACATTTTAAATTTTCTTTCAAAAGGTAAAATTTTATTTTATGTATTTATCTTATTGATTTCTGTCAAAAATTATTTTAATAAATTATTAGATTGATAGTCTCTATATTTACCTATCTCCTACTTATTTGGGACTAAAATTGGCAAAATATTTCAAAATTTCTTATTAAATTTCAATAATTGCATGAAGAAATTTCAAAGAAAATAAACAGGAATCACATACAATTTATCTTTTCTTTTATTATGGAACAGGGGTATAACACTGCTACTCTAAGTTGGTATATATTATCAGCATATTAAATAGAGCTATACATAAAATATTAGTTTCTATATAAAAATTGTATAAATCAGAAGGACATTTTGGGAAATAAAAATCTAATATTTAGGGCCTTTGGTGTTTTGATTTTGTGTGTTTTGTTGAATTGTTGGCTTTTGTATTTAGTTTCTCCAGATTATCAGTTTTCTTGATATCAGAAGATAATTGTATAATTCAACTCACTTGGCTGATATAACCTTATCCAATCCATAATAGAGTAGGTTAATTCTTTTTTTTTTTTTTTTAGAGACGGGGTCTCGCTCTTGGTCAGGCTGGTTTCGAACTCCTGACCTTGAGCTATCCACCCGCCTCGGCCTCCCAGAGTGCTAGGATTACAGGCGTGAGCCACCGCGCCCGGCCTAGAGTAGGTTAATTCTTAAGTAGAGGCTGAGCAATTGATTGGCAGAGAATTCTGTTACCTTTGTGCTCTTAGTCTACTTTGTCTTCCTTCGAACTTTGAGCAACTTTTGTAGATAGGCTAAAAAGTTTATTGATTTTCTTCAGCTATTAAGGTAGGCAAAATATTACAAATTTCTGAACACTGAACATGACATAAAAAGATGTTGAATGATAAAGTAATAAAGGATATTATATTCCTAATAACAAATAAAATATT
Source organism: Cheirogaleus medius (assembly GCA_008086735.1). Taxonomy (NCBI): domain Eukaryota; kingdom Metazoa; phylum Chordata; class Mammalia; order Primates; family Cheirogaleidae; genus Cheirogaleus; species Cheirogaleus medius. The sequence continues at coordinate 16,489,302 of VBSM01000483.1, forward strand.
CTTTTAGAATTTTTTTCAAAATTTAAATTGCACAGTAGCAATCTTTCATTGTATTCATGCAAAACCACATTTCTGAAATATTGAATTTTATTCAATTTTAAGGATATATCTTTTTGCTTAATGACATGCCCATAAAATTTATATTGAAGGTTGTTTAATTTATAAGTAATCACTCCATAAAATTATAATATGTGCCATTTTATGATTTTTTTGTCATTTCATAAGTACTAGATTTTTTCTAGATTTTGCTCAGTGTAATCTTGAGGCCTCTACTCTCTTAAACATAAGACCTGTAGACTCAACACAACTTTATATTTTTTCTCTAAAATGTTAGTAAGCTTCTTGCAGCATGGAAATCTTAGTTTATAGGAATGTAGAGAAATGAAACAGCATAAAAATTACTTTCATGTTTCTTTTTTGAATTTTTATTACAAATGTATTAAAAGATACATTAAAGAAAAATGAAGCACACATTTTATTTTACAAAAGTGGCTATTAAAAGTAGAAGATAAATGAAACATTTTGTAGCTCTGTAATTAAAAATATATAAGCTACATTAATTTATATTCATTAAGAGAAGCAAGAAAATTATAGTCTACATTCTGATTAAAGATGCAGTTGCTATGATCTAATTTTGAAAAAATTTTGAAAAATTTGGAGAAAACAGTAGACTCAGGCTAGCTGAAACTGATCATTGCATACTATATATAACATATAGGATAACCTAAAGATATGATAGAAGAAAAAATTACCAATTGCTCCTAAGCTTTGTCATAGAATCTACTTGAAAATCACTGAGTGACTCATTGAGTTCATTCTTATGGCATTCCACTTATGTAGACTGGACAACAAACAAAGATATTTTGATTTCCATCTGGGGAAAACAGTCACAAACAGCTGGAACATCAGGAGCAAGGAAAACTTGATTGCATGAAAGAAGAATGAGTGGGAAAATATACAAGAATAAGAAAAGCAAATTATCTGATAAGGAAAATTGAGACTCCCAGATATACTTGATCTACTTTCTCAGCAATAAACACGTTCCACAGCTGCTATGAGTGTTGGCTGATAACTCCCAGTTCCTGCCTTCTCCACCTTACCAGCCTCTTCTCCAGACCTTGGCCAATGTCTGATTGATATGTTTTGATTGAAATAATGAATACTATTAGTGAAAAGTAACTTTCATTTTTTTCTAATTATTGTGTAAATACTTTAGTTCTTGGTCATCTAGATATCATTATGACTGAGAACAGTCACTACATTTCTCAAACTCTTGATTTTTAAAATAAATATGATTCAAAACCATCTGAAAGATAGAACTGATTAGCAAAAGTATAATCTAAAGGACAGCTCTCCTAATTAAGAATTATGAGAGGCTAATAAGAGATAGTTGCATTGCAAAAAATTCTCTGTCTTTCCTTTCTTGGAATTATCTACTTACACAACTGCCTTGATTACCTTTTTTACAAACGTATTGCCACATCTGTGTTGAAATATATGCTGGAATATATTAATATATTGGGTAAGCAGTCTTGTCCTAACTTCTGAACCCAGAGATAGAGAGAGCACAACTAAACAAAAATACAGAATGCTTAATCAAGTTCCTGCAGAGATTTCAAGACTTTTAAAAGCAGTTTTACTACATCTGTAAACTGAATTTTTAACTTAATGTTTATAACTATTAAAGTATTGTAATGTAGAGACACTTTTTGTTAGTTTTTAAGCTAAAGTGCAGTTATCTATTGCCCCAATAATGTTGCATAACACACAAGCACAAAACCTCAGGGACATGCAACAATATAAAAATAATTATTTTTGATCATAGCTCTTGTATGTGTCAACTGGACAGTTCTGCTGACCTAAGCTTGGATTATTTGGGCTCACTCATGTGTCTGTAGTCAGGTGCCCCTCAGCTGCAAGTTGGCTTTGGTGCTCATTGCTGAGCCTTCTGTCATGTCTAGACTTTGATTGATAACAACTGGAACTACTGGGCTCTGCTCCTTATTCTAATAATGTAGATAAAGAGCAAGAGAAAGGAAATGAAAGTGCATGAGCCTCTGCTCCTTCAAATGTGCTGCTATTCCATTATCTAAAACAATCATGTGCCCAAATCCAAGGTCATTGTGGAGGGGCATGAAGAAATGCTGTAAAATTGAAAGTCAATGATGCCATCAATCTGTTTCAATGGTCTGCACCTCAGCTTGAACTTTCTCTAATATATTTCCTCTCCACTGTTTTCTCTTTCATGGTTACACTGGTGAGCTTAGAGGAAACAGGAAGTCATTTTCAGGGATTTGAAGGAAGAGAGGTAGCCAAGAGTTAAACCTATAGTCTGGGCATATACCATTATCACAGGATCTTTATCTTCTCAGGAGGCAAGGCTCCCAGTATGATAGTTCTGAGAAAACTACAAACTTTTAACCCAAGGCTCAAAAAAAATCATGATGTGAATATTTTTTTTAAATTCAATTATATTCAAAATGTGCAAATCATCTACTGTATATAAGGTATAAAAACATATTTTCCAGACACATGGTAGTAAAACACAAAGAATGTATCAGAAATGAGTGCTCTTCAAAATTTAAAGTGCACTTGAATCACCTGAAGCTTTTGTTAAATTCACATTCTGATTCAGTAGACCTTATGGAGAGATGCAAAATTATTCATTTTTAAAACAGCAGCTAGGTGATCTTAATATTTCTGGTCTATGGAATAGCACTTTGAGTAGCAAGGTCGTAGACTACACTTTAATAAACAGAGCCAAACGAATGTGGATAATGAGAGTGAGGCTTGTAAACGGATAAAGTACTCTATGTAATTGTGATAATAGAAATATGTACAGAAAAGTAGAACTGAAAGGAGATTTTGTAACTTTGCATTTTATCAATCAATACGTGAAGCTACTGAATACTGTAACATTATAAAGGAAGTACAAGTTCTTCTATATTGTCAGAGTGTGATGAGAAAAGGTCAGGGAAGTTGTTGCGACTGAGGCTGTGCCATATCCTGAGTGTGGTTGACAGGAGCCATCCTCCTATCTGCAGACTTCAAGTAGGCCATTAACTCGATTAGATATGCTCTTTAGCACTGCTACCCTTGTGACCATGTGGGAGAAGCAAAAAAGAATGTAGGCATTGAGACTACTTTAGAGAGAATTTCCATAGCACCGTATGTTGAGAGCCTAAATTAATGTGATGACAGGTAGGATGATGGTACCATACTTAAGACAATAGTTAAAAGATAGGAGCAAAACACATCAGTGACAGATTAGTTGATCAAAGAAACCTAAGTGGAAAGACATAGTAAGCCCTTTCAGTTAGATATTACTAAAGATGCTGGAGAGTACACAGGTGAAGGCTGTTATTTGTCAAAGGAGAGTACTGGGAGGATAGAATGTGGACCGTATCCTTCTCAAAAAGCTTATTATGCAAGGAAGTTAGTGCTGAATCTCAGAGAAGAAAGCGAGTTAACACTTATTGGCAAAATCTAATTCTCAACACCTTTACTCTTCCTTCCAATAAGCGGTGTTCTATTTTACAGTGGCATTTTAGCAGATGGAACATTTTTGGTGATTTTTCTCAGATGTTTATCAATGCACTCTTTAGAGTTTCTGATTGTCTCCTAATTATGGTCAATATTAGATGTTTATTGTCATTCCTGCCTGATTTTATTTTGGGAACTGCCTCTTCTGCACTTGGTAAATCTATCAATCACATTGTCTATATTGCCAAAGGGGGACCTAGCACCTATGGCTGAGCCAGTCGGAGTTGTCTCTGGGTTATTGGCGCTATCAGAAAATACCCCTATGTTCTCTAGGATCACAAATGATAAGGAGGATGTGAGCCTATAACTGCAGCTACATTTTGAAGTAAGCCAAATCATAAGAAAGAACAGGAGGAGCTGGAGTCCTAGTAACATTTTCCACCTCCCTGGCTCCATCCCTATTTAAAGCCATGTCTATGATAGACTGCAGCCACATATTCCAATAACTTCTTTTTATAGTGTTTAATCCATTTTGAGGTGAACTTTTGTCACTTACAAATGAAAGATTTAGGACTAACTTGTCTCCTAGAGAAAATGAATAAAATTATCTATCTTTCCAGTTTAGGTGGATTCAATTCTTACTTTTTCCTCGGCACATAAAACTACCCTTTTATGTAATCACATGGCTCATGCTAGGCGTATGCATAGCTATAGGTAGAATACTAGAAATAAATAAAAATAAAAGCACAACACTTTTTTCTTTTTTTTTTTTGCTAAAGATTGATGCCTTTGTTACATACCTTCTTTTTGATAGGTTCAGGAACATTTTTTTTCTATAAACACCCAAAGAGGTCATTCATCCATTTCAACTAATATTTGAAAATGTATCCTTACATGTCTTATACCATAAGAAATGAGTTACATTTTAAAAATAAATACTATATTATCCGAAGGTCCTTTGCAAAATGCTTTCATAGAAATTTTCATTCTATATTGGAAACCAAAATATTAAATTTCCAAATCCTGTCCACTTTTAAACCAAGGTATTTTAAACATTAACTCTTGATATTTTGGCAATATATGGGCCAAAATTTTTGTGTTTAAACAGCATGTATATATTACTGTCTCTAAATGCCAAAAGTGTAACATAGTCGAAGATAGTTGAAAACAAACTCAGAAGAGGAAAGTAATTCAAATGACTTTGTAGGAACACTTTTCTACAGTAAATGAAAACTACTTTGAAAAGCAAGTTACTGGTGGTCTATATAATGAATACAGAGTTAAGTGCCTAATTTTTCTAATTTAAGCCACAAATGTATTGAGTAATGTGCTTTTAGAAATTGTTCAACAAATATACAAATATTAGTTTCCTCATTTTAAAAAATAGTTATTCTTTTCCAGATAAGAATTATTTAAAAACAAAAACAAATAACTTGTCTAGTCCTAGGCCCCGTTTTACATTTAAATTCATTCATCTAAATATTATGATTGAAATAAATCAATTTTAAATAATCACTACCTAAAGCTACCTATATACTCTTGTCGGTATATGTGAAATATGAGATTATGCCCTTGAGACAACCATATTAGAAATTCAGGCAAGTATAATCACTTATTCATCTCATCAAAGTGAAATAATTCTTAGATAATACTAATATGTTTGTTGCTCTATTATTCTCAATTTATCCCATTAGAATCTTGTAAACAAATTTTAGTGATGACTGGATAGTCATTTTACAGTCGTTTTATGGTTCTCAGCCTAGCCATGTATTTATGTGCCCATCAATTTATTCCATAAATTACTGTGCCTTCATTGTGGGCAAGGCATTATGCCAGGCATTCAGGAGCAGAGAAAGCTGAATAATTTACAATTTCAACTTTCAATGAGCTTACAAGCAATGAGCACAGAAAAGCTCCATGCAAAATATCTATAACATAAGGTAATAAGATTGTGATGATAAATAGATCACTGTAACCATGTGAGATCAAGTAAGATTTGAAGAAAAAGTTAGAGATAGAGAAAGAGAAAGGAAAAATCAGGCGAAAGGGGTGCCACAAGCATGCCACATACATAAAGATACAAAGTACAGAACATGTGTGGGGAACTAGGTAGACTAATGAGTAGGTGCATGAAGGGAAGAAGGGAGACAGACTTTAAAGGGTACATTGTGATCAGATAACAGCAGGCTTTGAATACTAACCTATGAATATTCACCTTGCATTATAGAAAATGAAGAGCTATTAAAAATGTTTGGAAAAAAATCATGCTAAGGTCAAGTGATGGTTTTAGAGCTTAGGGTATATAGTATAAATTATGTGGTGTTGACCTTTTATTCAGGTATAATAGACTCTTCAAAAAGCTTTAGCAAGAAAAGTATGAGTTAAATTAGGGTAATTACACTGAAAATGTAAAGGAGAAGACATGAGAAAAAACGTTGTAGAAATAGAATCAATCTCATGACTGAGTGGAAATCAGGGAAGCAAACAGGAGAGAAAAATAGGAGAGAAAAAAATTAATGATAGTGTTGGTATCACAATTCTAGGTGGCTAGAAATTATAAAATAAGTAGTACAAATATGAATATAAATAGAGATGCATTGGGATGTAACAAGTGATAAATAAAAACTAGCATTAAGTGTTTTTTATTATTTTTGGCTGGAAGATTTGATGTGAGAGGAATAAGAAATGTATGGCAGCAGGTCCTAGTCCTGGCTGATAATCACAGTTATCAAAGAAAGTTAAAAGCCAAACAAAACAAGCCTACAAAACGTTTCTAGGTTCTATCCTCTGGAATTTTGATTCTCTAGGTCTAAGTTGCACCGTAATTTTCTTTTCTTCCTTTTTTAAAAACTATTTTAAAAATCAGTCAGGTTTGGGAATTATAGATCTATAAAATACCATGCATAAAATGATTACATAATAGGCCTTGGACTATTCCTTTTTCTTTCTGGGAGGAGGTAATGCAGAAAATGTGAAAAACTTATTTTCAGCTTAGAATCCAATCAGAAAGTAACTCTCACCTCCAAAATGGAATCTAAAAGATATTTACTCATTGCAGTAGAACACTCAGAGCCTTATTTGTTGCAGATAGTGAGTATAAACAATTGGCACATGTTAGAGAGGCATAGCTGCAGAGTCCTGTGCAGGTGTTTTCTTGATAATTATCACAGAAAAACATCATTTTGCAGGGCATCCTGGAGAAAATCAGACTTCTTTCAAAATCAACTAATTATTATTTTGTGCTTCAAAACTACAAAAAAGGCCCATAAAGGGGTCATAAATAAAGTTTGAGAAATATGAACAAAGGAAACTAAATTAAGTATGTAAAAGGTCAAACAAATGATTACTCATGCATAACAAACTAAAATAGAGTTACCCAAAGGGTCAACACTGTCAATAAGTCAAAGGATAAGGTGAGGACCAAGCAAGGGTTAATATTTGCAATGGGTTTGAAAATATCAAGTGTAATCAGAACACACCTGCTTAGAACTCTTCAGCTATGCCTCTCTAACATGCACCATTTGTTTATGCTCATTATCTACAATAAATAGGGCTCTGAGTGTTCTATCACAATGGGAAAAATCTTTTAGATCCTATTTTGGAGGTCAGAGTTATTTTCTGATTGGATTCTAAGCTGAAAACAAATTTTTCACATTAGTATTTTCAATGGGTTTTGAATTACAATTAGGTACAGAAATGCATTTATTTCCAAGGAAACAATTTGAGTAGAGTGGCTAATATTAGACACTCGATAAAATACCTGTTGAATATATGTATTCTAACAAAATCCTAACAGTCAAGAAAGTGAATGGGTCATAATGGAGTGATGATGGTACTATTTAATTAAAATTGGCATTGAATGTTTGAAAAAGAAGATGCATACTTAGGAGGAATTTTTGGTTTTTAAGATTCAGGCATACCTGGTTTTATTGGACATCACTTTATTGTGCTTTGAAAATAGTGCATGTTTTTTATAAAGTGAAAGTTTGTGGCAGTCCTCCATCAAAGCATGTCTATCAGTGCCATTTTTGGGGGCAACAATAGGTGCTACTTCATGTGTCTGTGTAACATTTTAATAATTCCCACAATATTTCAAATTTTTCATTATTATTCTATTTGTTATTGTAGTCTGCAATCAGTGATTTTTGATATCGCTATTGTAATTGTTTGGGGACACTACAAACTGCACCCAAATAAGACAACAAAATGTTGTGTTTGTTCTGACTTCTCCAAAAATTTGTTATTCCCCTGGCTCTCTCTCCTTCTTCTAAGGCCTTCCTGATTTGCTGAGACACCACAATATAGAAATTAAGCCAATTAATAACTCTACAATGACCTCAAAGTGTTTAAGTTAAAGGAAGAGTTGCACATCTCTTGCTTTAAATGGAAAGGTAGAAATGATTAAGCTTAATGAGGAAGGCATATTGAAAGCAGAGATTGGCCTAAAGCTAGGTCTCTTGTGCCAAACAATTGGCCAAATTGTGAATACAAAGAAGTTCTTGAGGAAAATAAAAAGTGCTACTCCAGTGAATACACAAATAATAAGAAAATGAAACAGCTTTATTGCTGATATGGAGAAAGTTTTAATAGTCTGGATAGAAGATCAAAGCAGATACAACATTTCGTTAAACCAAAGCCTAATCCAGAAAAAAGACCCTAACTCTCTTCAATTCTATGAAAACTGAGAGCGGTGAGAAAGCTGCAGAAGAAAAATTGGAAGTTAGTAGAGGTTTGTTCATGATGTTTAAGAAGAGAAGCTACCTCCATATCATAAAAGGGCAAGGTGTGTATGTTGCAGTTGTTTTTTGTTCCTGAGCTTGGTAGTGAAGGAATGAGAAATTACTCGGAACACATAGTGTTTAGAGACAAGGCTTGAGGCCAAAGCCTGAAGGAGAAAAATGGCCTCCTCAGCTAACTTCCTCCTCATATTTATTTCCAAGGCACTTGCCAAAGGTCAGGGCCATTTGCTAATTTCTTTAACAACTTCCATACAGGTCAGCTGTTTTCAGCTGACTTTTGTACACAGCAAACAAGCAGCTTCAGGCAGCCGTTTTTGCCTGACCCTTCATTCACCTACTCATGTTCTTTTCATCCATCCATCCATCCATCCATCTTTTCTTCTAGGCCCTGCCCCCACATGTATCTAGTTTTGTCAATAGAGTATAAAAGTCCCCCACTATTATTGTGTTGCTGTTTGTTTCTTTTCTTAGGTCTAGTAGTATTTGTTTTATGAATCTCTGATCTCTTGCTGTTAGATGCATATATATTTAGCATTGTTATATCTTCTTGTCAAATTGATTATCTTTAAATAATGACCATCTCTGTCTTTTTTATTGTTGTTAATTTAATGTCTGTTTTATCTAATATAAGAATAGCTATTCCTGATCACTGTTGGTTTCCATTGGCTTGGAATAATTTTTTCCACCCCTTTTACCTTGAGTCTATGAAACTTGTTATGAGTTAAATGGTTTACTTGAAGACAGTTGATATTTGGATTTCTTTTATTTTAATCCATTCTACTATCTATATGTTTTAAGTGGGCCATTTAGACCATTAACTTTCAAGGTTAATATTGACATGTGAGATAATGTTCTAGTAATCATATTGATTGTTACCTAGTTGCTTTGTATTCTCCCTTGTGTTACTGTTTTATAAGAGATGTGAGTTTTTACTTCCAGGTGTTTTTAGACAGGTGAGTATCAACCATTGGTCTTGATATTTAGAAGTCTTTTAAGTATTCCTTGTAGAACAGGTATAGTGGTGAAAAATGTACATTTGCTTGTCTAGGAAAAACTTTTTTTCTCCTTCATTTATTTAACTTAGTTTTGTAGTATACAAAATTCTTGACTGACCAGGTATTCTGTTTAAGAAGACTAAAGATAGGACTCCAATCTCTTCTGGCTTGTAAGGTTTCAGCTGAGAAATCTGTTGTTAATCTAATGAGTTTTCCTTTGTAAATTGCTTTATGTTATTATCTCACTGCTCATTGAAGTTCCTCCTTCAAGTTGACTTTGGCCAGTCTGATGACTATGTGCCCTGGTGATGTTCTTTTTGTAATGACACTCCCCCAGGACTTCACTGAGCTTCTTGTATCTGGTTGTCTAAATCTCCAGCATCCAAGGAAGTTTTCCTCCATTATTACATTACCTTAAAATAGGTTTTCTATGCTTTTTGGTTTTTCTTCTTCTCCCCCTGGGATATCTATGATTCTTATGTTTGAGCATTTACATAAGCCCATATTGGTTGGAGATTTTGTTCATTTCTTTTGATTCTTTTTTCTTTATTTTTGAATGATTGGGTTAATTCAAAAGAATTATCGCAAGCTCTAAAATTCTTTCTTTTATTTTTTAACCTTCTCACTGTACTTTGTATTTCCCTAAATAAAATTTTTCATTTTCAGAAAGTTTACTTTTTTTTTAATATAGCTATCTTTTTAGTCAAAATTTCATGTCCTGAATCATTTTTCTGTTTTTTTTGAGTTTATTTTCCATTTTCTTTTGGATCTCATTTAGCTTCCTTACAATCCATATTTTGAATTCTTCATCTGTCATTTCAGTATTTTTGTTTTGGATCTGTTGCTATAGAGCTGATGTGATCCTTTGGGGAGGTGAGTCATTGCACTTTGTTTTGTCCTACTTCCAGAGTTCTTGCACAAATTCCTTCTCATCTGGAGAGGCTGTCACTTCTTTTTTATGAATTTTAATTTGTTTAGATGAGACTTTTTTTTCTCCATCTTAAGGGTGTGAGTGTAGCTTATGTTGTATAAGGATCTTTGGCTTTGTTTGTGAGTACTTTCAGGAGTCCTAGATTCTGAATGAATACCTTTGTTATAATAAGCCTTAGTGTGGTGGTTTTCTCAAATGCTACTTATTTATAGGCTGTAGCATTGGTGTACTATGCATGTGAGCAGATTCCCTGCTTCTTGTCTATAGGGGAGATGGAGGTCTCTGAAATCTCATCTCTTTCCTCAGCCTTGTGAACTTCCAACAGGATGAAATATATTGGAATGTCCAGTTTAATCTCCAGGTTAGTAGCTGGCTTTTGCAGGTAAGAGTCAGCCAAACCCTGTACAATGGAATCAATAAGAGATATAATGGGCTATACAAGTTGGCCTCCCTTCCAGTAGGTGGTGCTTGCAGGAGAGAGCAGCTATGGTCGTGTTTGTGAGAACTCTGCCTAGCCCTAGTCTGTCAGAAGCACATGGATATCAGGCAATAGGTGGGGTCCTGGAACTCCCTGGGTACCTCTTGTGCTCTACCACCACCCCGGCAGCTGGGGGCTGAAGCTGGGCAGCACTGAGTTAGGTGAGCTCACCTTCAGGCTCTATAAAAACAGACATAATCAATCTCTGAGCAAGAGAGACATAAAAAGACATAAAAACAAGACAGTTGATATTAGACATAATGATAAAAATGTCTAATGATCCAAAATAGATAACTGTGAATAATATGTAAAGAATTGTGACCCCAATTGCTTTCATTTTAGTAATAATTGACATAGCCGCTGTTAAAAGAAACTGCATGAAGTCAGAGTGTTTGGATTTGCATTCCATCTTAGACCCTTTTTATACTCTGGCTCTGACACTACCTAGGGCAAGTTACTCAACACCTCTGTGCCTGAGTTTTCTTATATGTAAAATTGTGATGCTAAAAGTGTATAATGTAGAAGATTATTATGAGCTTTAAATAAGTTTGTATTTATAAACTGGGTAGAAGGGTACCTGGCACATGGGAAACCCTATTTGAGTTTTATAAATAAATACAGAAATTTACATTGGGGAATTCAATGTATAAGTTGTAGAATATTTCTCTAAAAGTATTCATTTGTTTTGCGTGTGTGTGTGTGTGTTGAGGAGTCTATAATTAACTAAAACATTGACCACTGAGAAATACATCTTTAATATAAAAGTTTTATATTCTATGATAGGCATAATTAACACATAAAGTATTCCATATTAAACACCTTAAGTCACTCTTTGGACTCTTTTATATTTATATTTTTGAACATGGAGAAATACTTGAGTCCAAAGATAATGACTTGACTTTGAGTAATAAATGTCTTCTTCACTCAGAATTATGAAGAGAGAGCTATTTCATACTACCTCTTAACTGGGGATGACATTTTTGTAATCATCTCTATTAGCAACAGAATTGGCTATACAATTTATAAACTAAAAAGTTTTATATTCATTTCAATTAAACTTAAGTGCAAGTCCAAGAGTTTTTGCAAGGTTTTATAATCCTGAACTCTCCTTTCTATAAAGAATATCTCCCATCATGTATGCTTTTCAGCTTTGTTTGATGTCATTTCTAGTTATAATTGTTCTACAACAGCTTACATATGCTCATTTGTAGTCCTCATACTACACATGTTAGCAGGTCTGGTACTAGTACAATTATTGACACTAGAAAGAAGCCTTGTACAAGTTTTCTACAGACCTCAGGAAGTGACTGCTCTTGATGTTTGAAGCATGCATTTAAATCAAAATGGTAAAAGTGGAATAAACTATTCTAAGATGTTTTTGAACTGTCTACCTGTGCAGCTACATAAATCAGTTTGGGCCCATAGGCAGAGCAGACAAAAGGATTTAGCTTATATGATATAAAGAAAATTTGTCTAAAGACAGAAGAGAATTTTAATTAAATTAAAAATATGAATCAAGGCATTAATATTGTTCTGGTATGGATCCCCCTTGCCAGCATGTACATAATGCCTCAGACAATAATAAAATTTAGAAAATCTTGTAGAACTTCATGGGAGAAGAAATTTCTCTACTCATATGCAAGATCAAATTTCTTTATCTTTTTTGGCAACTGCATTGGTGGGAACATTTGCAAGTAGAAATTAAAACTTTCTGAAAAGTGCTTTATTCTTTTCTTTGAAAAGTTCTGTAATTTAATGGATATGGATAGAAATAATTATAAAAATTATAGGTAAAATAACAACCAAATGTAGAGAAAAGGAGAATTATTTCTATTGATTATTTGGATGGCTTTGTCCTACTCATATGCTTTTAGGTTTTTGATTAGATTATAGTGAGAATATTAGTGCAGATTAAACATTATTGTTATATATTTGCATGTAATTAGCTTATAATCATATATTAATTTATAAATACATTGTATTTGACACTAATATAATATAATAAATTATATTAATATTGTATATTAGATTGCTATAATATTAAAATGCATTGTTAAATTTTTAAATAATGCTTTTATAAATATATTTTTCCTTAGAGATTTCAAGTTTTAAAATCATGGAGAAATACTTACTGATTTATTTAAATAAGTGCCAAAATATAGATTTCTAGGAGATCCAAAGATAGAGAAATGATTAAAGGTAGAATGCATTTTATAATCAAAACGAAGTGAAATGGTAGAGAGACAGATAATAGCAACAGGGCTAAAAAAGTGAATTGAGATGTCCAGGAAAAAATAAGAGGGAAATAAAAATGACTGAGCAGGCTGATTATAAGGGGGAGTATTCAAAGTAATTTTTTGTTATCTATTAGGTTTGTGGAATAGTAAACATCTACAATTACTTTCAAAATCACTTAGCGTCATAGAAATGTTTTATATTTGAGATGCCCATTAACTGACATTCAAAGTCCATCCCCTTGTCAGCCCTCAGTTCTCTACCTCTGACATCATGAAAATGATGGCAATATTTTGTCACTAGATGTTGGAGACATTCTTTAGTCATGCTGCCTTGTTTCATTAAAACATCAACATCGGTTGTATCTTATGTGCTAAAGTGTTCTTAACATACATAAATAAATCCATGTATATGTTTTTATTACAGGTATTGCAGCATTTTCACCTCTCTTAATGACCTTAAAGACATTATGACTCTCTCACTATTAGAATGAGTTAACTATGTCTTCTAATTTACAAATAAAAAAACAATCTAATAAGAACTTCTTTAATGTTATCACATATCTCTTTCGAAATTTCTCTGAACATTTTCTATGATTTGCTAATTATTTCTCTTTTCAAAAGATGACTTTTCATTCCCTTTTTCAAATTAACATCCTCCTGCCCTCCTTAACCATGGCAGCCTGTTTTCCAGCCTGTTTTCCATCTCGCTCAATATTCCCTATGACTTGTTCCATTGATCATTTGTTCTTCCATTCCTTCATCTTCTCATCACTCATTTTCTTTTTCTTTTTGTGGACCTCAAAGCTTTACACATTTTTTAATTTTTTTAAATTGACACATATGTGTCAAAGGACATATATGGCATTATTTATATTACTTTGTATTGATTGAGGTGTGTTTTATTACCCCAGGAAGGGTCTATATTTGTGAACATTCTATGTGCACTTGAAAAGTTTGTATATTCTGCTGCTCATTGCAGTGTTCTGTAGATATCAATTAGATCCAATTGATTAATGGTATTGTTTATTCTTCTATATCCCTATTGATTTTCTGACTAGCTGTTCTACTTATTACTGAGAAAGGAATGGTAAAATCTCCACCTATTTTTTATATCATTATATTTTAAGTGAGTTACTTATAGACAGCATATTGCTAGCTGTTTTTATCCATACTATTTCTGTCTTTTAATTGATGTATTTAGATTGTTTTCACTTAATAGAGTTATTAACATTCTTGGGTTAGGTCTACCTAATTATTTATTATTTATTTTCTGTTTATTCCCTCTGTCTTCTCTTTCCTGCCTTCCATTGGATTACTTAAATAATTTTTAGTATTCTATTTTAATTTATTGATTCTATATATAATTTTTGTTGTTTTTTTAGGGATTACAATATACATACTTCACATTATACACTGTACATTGGATCAATATTTTAACACTTCAGCTGGAACGTAGAAAACTTACCACCACAAAGACTCCTTATCATTCCCTCACCTTCATGTTAAAGTCATTTTATATATTATACCTCTCTGAAAACTCCAATAATAATATAATTTTTACTTTCAGCTATCAGACATGTTTTTAGGATCTCAAACTGAGAGTAGTCTGTTTTATTTACCTGTCTTATTCTGATGACAAAAATATTGAATTATTTAAATTTTTATTCCACTATAGGTAATGCATCCTTTTTCTCTGTTTTCAATATTTTGTTTTCAGCATTTTTTTTTTTTTTTTTTT
>VBSM01000483.1:16504093-16546422 GCA_008086735.1 Cheirogaleus medius
TCCCAGAGTGCTAGGATTACAGGCGTGAGCCACCGCGCCCGGCCTGTTTTCAGCATTTTGAATATGATGAATCTGGAGGAAGATTTTTTAGTTTATCCTGTTTGGGATTAACTCAGCTTTTTGAATCTGTAGCTTTATGTCTTGCATCAAAGTTGTAAAGTTTTTAGTCATAATTTGTTCAGTTTTTTAGCACCTCATTCTTTCAACTTTCCTTCAGAAACTTTAATGACACAGATGTTAGTTCTTTTGTTATTGTCCCTCAGGCCCTTAAGAGGCTGTTAATTTTATTCAATGTATTTTTTCTCTTTTGTTCAGATTGGATAATTTATATTAACTTATTGTTATCTCTTTCTTCTGGTATCTCCATTCTGTTATCTATTCATCCACTGAGATTTTCAATTTAGTTACTGTTTTTTCAGTTCTAAAATTATCATTTAGTTCTTCTTTGAATCTTCTATTTCTTTGGTTAGATTTTCTATTTTCATATTTTTCAAGAGTATAATTGTTCATTTGAGAATTTTTATAAATTTTATAATATAATTGTATTATATATAAATATAATATAACAAATTTAAAAAATAGGAAATATCAGCAAAGAAAAGAAAGTTGTTTTAAAAACTCAAATGTGAATTATAGCTCTGAAAACTATAATAGCATAAACTAAGAAAAATTCATTGAATGGGCTCAATAATAGAGAGGAGATGAACTAGATAGAATCATTGAACTTAAAAACTGATAAAAGTCTACCAATCTGCTATGGTTTGATTGTATCCCCCAAAAGTTAATATGTTGGAAACTTAATTGTTGTTGTAACAGAATTAAGAGCTGGAGCCTTTAACAGTTGATTAGATTATAAAGGTTACACTCCTAGATGAATTAATGCTGTGACTTGGAAGTGTGTTGGTTGTCTTGGGAGTGGCTTTGTTATATAAGCAAGTGCTCTCTTACCCTTCCATCCTCTGCCATGGATGATTCTCACCAGATGCTGGCATTACAGTCTTGGACTTTCCACCTTTATAATCATGAGCTGAATACATTTTTTTCTTTACAAATTAGCCACTCTATGGTATTCTGTTATAGCAGCAGAAAATGAAGTAAGGCACAATCTGAACAGAGAAAATGTACTGGAAAAACATGAAGAAACCCTCAGGGACCTTTGGCAATAATAATAAAAAATATTCAACACTCATGTCATCAGAGTGTCAGAATGAAAGAACAGAGGGCAGGTGACAGAATATTTGAATAAATAATAGCTAAAAACTCCCTACAATTTAATGAAAGACACAAACCTACACATTTAAGAAACTTAGAAAATCTCAAACAGGATAAACACAGAATATTCTTGCCAAGATGCATCATAAAGAAACTTCTGAAAACTAAAGACACAGAAAATAATATTGACAGCACCCTAAGAAAAACAACACATTGCCTATAGGAGAATACCAATTTTAAAGACTGTAGATTTCTTGTCTGAAACTATAGATATCAAAAAGCAGTGGCACAATATATCTTAAATGCTGAAAGAAAAGAACTGTGAACCATGAATCCTATATACAGTAAAATTATTCTATAGGATAATTTAATTTTGTAATTAAATAATTTGTAATTAAAAACTCCCCCACCAAACTATCTTGGCTCAGATTATTTCACTTGAGAATTGTACCAAATATTTAAAGAAGAATTTAAGCCAAGTTTATACATTGTCTTTAAGAAGATATAAGAAGCAGAGATGCTTTCCAACTTGTTTTATGAAGTCAGTGCTACCCTGAGACCATAGTCAAATGTATTATAAAAATTAAAAATTACAATCCAATATCTCTCATTAACTTAGACATAAAAAATCCTTAACAAAATGATAGTACAAGGAATGCAATAATGTATAAAAATAGTTGTACCTCATGACTGCATGGGACTTGTTTCTGTTATGCAAAATTCATTTGACATTTAAAATATCAGTCAGTGTAATCTGCCATATTAACAGATTAATGAAGAAAAAATCACATAATCGTATCAATTGTTGCAGAAAAACTTTTTACAAATCTAAACCCATTTTATACCCCTATTAATTTTCATAAAGTATCTCTCAGAAAACTAGGAATAGAGAATTGCTTAGACTTTATAAAGAGCATCTAAAATATCTGAATGTCAACACCATACCTAACAGTGAAGGACTGAATGTTATCCCCCTAGTACTAGTAAAAAGGCAAAATAACACTGCTTCTATCAATTTTATAAAACATAATAGTTAAAATTTTAATCATTGCAATTTAAAAGAAATGATAAATACAAAATAAGTAGATCAGAAAAAGGTAATATATAAGAGAATAAAAACTGAGAGATGGCATAATTGTCTACATAAAAATCTCAAGGAATCTACAATAAATTCCTAGGACTAATATGTGAGTATAACAATGTGGCAGAACACAGATAAATGTACAAAAATCAATCACATTTCTATATACTAAAAAATGAACATGTGGAAACCAAAATGAAAACACAATGATATTTACAATGGTTTCAAATGAAATAAGATACTTAGTAATACGCTTGACCAGAGTATCTGCATGCCAAATATTATAAAATGCTTATGAAATAAATCAAAGATGATCTAAACAATTGGAGAAACATACTATGTTAATTGACTGGAAGACTTGACATAGTAATGGCATCACCTTTGTCTAAATTGATGATAAGTTTAACACAATTCTTATCAAATACACTGCAAGTATTTTTGTAGACATAGCCAAGCTTATTGTACAATTCCCATGGGAAGAAACAGGCTCCAGTAGAGCTAAAATAATCTTGAGAAGGAAGAATAAAGTGAGACATCATTCTGCCTGATATAAGGCTTACCATATAATTACAGTGATCAAGACAGGTCAATGGAACAGATATACCACCTGGAAATAGGCACACACAAATATGCTCAATAGATTCTGACAAAGACACAGAAGCAATTCAATAGAGAAGGATAACATTTTCCACAAGTGGTGCTGAATTAATTGGATATCTATGGTTAATAAACAAACAAAACAAAACACATAGAAGAAATTCCCCCAAAAAACATAGACCTAAATGCCACACCTTATATAAGAATTAGTTCAGAATAAATGTCATAGAATTAAATTTAAAATTTAAAGTATAAAACCTTCAGAAAAAATAGAAGGAAATCTTTACAATATGGTTCTACTCAAAGAATTCTTAGATTTGACACCAAAATACAAGCCATAATAAGAAAATTTGATAATTTGAACCTCATGAAAATTAAAATTTTTGCTCAGCAAATTAAATTTTTTGTTCTACAAAATCCATGCAAAGAGGATGAAAGGATTACAGACTGGGAAGAATATTTATAAACCACATATAAAAGAACTATAAACTAGACTATATATAGAATACTCAAAACTCAACAGTAAAAATATAATCGAGTCAGAAAATGAACAAAAAGCATGCAAAAACATTACACCAAAGATGATATGCATATGGTGTATAAGCATATGAAAATATGTTCAATGACATTAACCATCAGGGAAATGTGAATTAAACTGACAATGAAATGTTACTACATACTTATAATAATGGCTAATATAAAGAAAAAATAACACCCAACATTGGTGAGGTTGTAGAGAAACTGAATTACTCATACACTGGTCATTTGAATATAAAATAATACCGACATAATGCAAAACATTTTAGCAGTTTCTTATAAAACTAAGTATGCAATTACCATCTGACCCAGTAATTGTACTCTTGAGCATTAATACAGAGAAATGGAAACTTATTTTCACATAAAAACCTGTACACAAATATTCATAGCAGCTTACTCAAGATAGCACAAAGGAGGGTTTTTGTAGTTTTGGGGTATATTGAATAAAGACAGTGTCCAAGTGTGTTATTCGATGGATGAATAACACAATAAAAAGAAGCAAAGTGTTATATATGCAACAATTTGAATTAATCTCTGGAAAATTATGCTAAGTGAAAAAATCCTGAAACATTAAAAAGTATGATTTCATTTATATAACATTTTGAAATATTATTTTAGAATTTTAGAAAGAGAAAAAAGATGAATGGTTGCTTGGGGGTAAATGATTGCTGAAGGATGTGAGGAAGGTAGTTATGATTACAAAAGAACAACATCAGGGATATTTTTAGTGATGAAACTCTTCTGTGCTGGTGGATACATGATCCTACACATGTGTAAAATTGTACAGAACTAAATACACACACATACATGAATACAAGTAAAACTGGGAAAATTGATGGATTATGCAAATATTTTGGTTACAATATTATACCATAGTTTAGAAAAATGTTATAGTTTGGGGTAACTAAGAATACTGTACATAGATTCTATTATTTCTTAACACTACATATGTGGCTTAGTCTCTTCAATTGTCAGTTTCTTCATTAGAAAAATCCTGTGTTTTCTTTAATAGAAAAAAATTATAATGGCCTTGGTGAATTATTTAGCTGAATTCTTTATATATGTGTGTGTATATATATATATATATAATCTATCTGTATCTTAAACTGATAATATTAATTTTCTAAGATACCTTTTATTTCCAAATTTAATGTGTTCTAAAATTTATCCTTGCCTTTCATTAATCTTCAAGTACTTAACCCATTGTGATTGTTCTAGTTCAAGGCATTATTTTGTTAGACTTAAATTGTTGAAATAATCAACTTTTCAGAATTGAGAAGGATAATAAAAGTAGTGAAACTATAGAGAATGACACTTTGATGTAATTCACTATTATTTAGGAAAAGAGACTGAGGAGCCATAAATATGTGGAAAATTGTTGAATAAAAATCATATCATTTAGTGCTGTGCTGTTTTCTGATAAGAAACGGTAGTCCTCCAACAACAAGAATGTTGTAGTTACACAGAGTTTAGAGACAATGATAATTTGTGCTAGTATTATTGTCAACAGTGTATAACATTGTTCATTTTGATGGATTAGTGTGTTAGCCTATCTGGCTACAGTTAATAAATTACTTGTTCTTCAGAGTCACTTCCTGATTTATAGTTCTTTAATTGTAAAAGAAAACTTTTTCCCTGAGAATTTGAATATTATTGAAATGTTCTATAGAGCAGTACTTCTCTACTAAGATAATTTTACTCCTCCTACCCATCCAGGGGATATCTGGCACTATTAAGAGACATTTTTGGTTGTCCATCTAAGGAAATGTAACTGGTGCATACATATGATTTGATTCCTAACTCACACAGAGATTTGGCTATCTATTTATTGCTTTATAAATATCAAGATTTATAATAAGTTTCTAGACTGAAGAATATAACATGTTACCATGAGGTTTATGTGTACTTAAGAATATTGCAAATTTCAATGAAAGGAGGGGCCAGGAATTGCATTTCTTATAAAACAATAACTTAATTTTAACTTGTATATCTTAAAATTTAAATTTCCAACAAATTCCTTTTCCAATGAAAACCTAAAGACCATTAGAGGTCATGAATGATAATGTACATTTTAATAAGTGTTTAAATTAATTAATAATTATAAAATACTAGCTGATGTGGGTCAAAGTATATAGTGGGAATTATATTTTTGCAGAAGGAAAAATAATAATTTTCTCAAAATTAACAATACACAAATAAGACTCAAATTGAAGACATTGTCTAATTGGATATTTTGATCTTTACTTTGAACAAATATGGTTAACCGCAGTTCTCCCCATGTCTTCTTATTTGTGCACTTGGTAAATATAAACTATAAATATAAGAACTTTTGATACCCCTCAATATATCAAATCTTTCAGGAAATATTAATATGTGCCCTCAATTTGAGTGTCATGGACATATCTTAAGGCAAACCCCATTGGATGCTATCTTCTGGTCTTCGTGCTTTTGTGTAATCTCTCCACCTTGAGTGTATAGGAGACATGATTTGTTTCTAAGTGATAGCAATAAATATGTCAAAAATATGCAAAAGTGATGGAATCTCGATGCTGTGATTATGTTACGTTACCTTATAAAAGTCACTTTAGCAAAATGGAAATAGTGATTCAGCCTTCTGACTTGATAAATTCAGCAATCATGTTGAATAGGCCCATGTGGCAAGGAACTGCAGTTGGTCACTGACTGTGGGTGATATCTAGGACATGAACCCCCTCAGTTGATAGCCAGAATAAAAAGCTGGGAGTCTCAGTGATACAGCCATATGAAAATGAATTCTGCTAAAAGAAAGATCATATTCTTCCCTAGTTAAGATTCCAGATGAAAAATAGCCCAGCTAACATCCCCATAGCAGCCTTATGAGAGCCTGAGCAAAGTGCTCAGCTAGGCTATGCTCCTGACCACAGAAACTGTGAGATAATAAATGTGTTGTTTTAAGTTGTTAAGCTTTGTGGTAATTTGTCATGCAACAATAGAAAATTAATACATTGGGCTTTGGTTTTGCAGATCTACCCATCCTCTACTCACTGTGACATTCTATTTGTATACAGCAAGGCAGGAGCTCTTGAAATATTAATATATGTGAGGATATTATTAATATTAATACATAAAATTAATACATATTCAGTTGCAATGGTCTGCTACTTCAGCCAGGCTTTCATCACAAAGACAGACATTTAGACAATAATGTGTTACTATAAATCTCCCTTGAAAATAAGTAAAAATTAATGTTTGGAACTCTGAATTGTAACCAATTCATTCATTTCCTTCCTTCTTCCTTTGGTTGGCTTTCTTTTACTTTTTTAATATAATTCAGAAATTTTGGAAGGCATTTTGTTGAGTATTGGTATAAATTGGAGAATAAAAACATTTTAGATGATTCAAGAGTGAATGCATCATCAACAGATGGTTTCAATTAAACTTTTCTCAAAACACATACTTACCAAGGGTAAACCAACTAGTGCAGATGTCTGGTTTCTACAGATTTGTTCCTTTTTAGTCTTTAAAACATAACTCAGGTAAATTTAAATGTTTCAATGTTTGGGTGAAATATACTTTAAAACACTGTATTCTTATCTGTCACATGTCTTAGCTATCTGATAGAAAAGTAGGTGATTAAATTTAAGGTACTAAATACATAAAGCAGGTCAAAAAGTAGAAATATTGAAAACCATGTTTGCTTCTTAAAGGACTCTAATATCTTCATGAAAATCATGACCTAATAAAGACCCTGGCTAAGAATTTGAATGCTTTGTTCAGGAGGGAGAAAATGAAGAGATGAGTTTACACATATTTTTGGCCAAATAATTAGCAATAAATTAAATTAGTTTATGTTTTATGATCATGTGTTGCAAAACAGTTTACAGTGTTTAATGTGAAGCATGACAGTGGTATTCTAATAAACCAGTGGAGGTGGTGCCAGATATTTCCCAAGTTGATTTTATAACTCTAGTGTATTAGTTAGGGTTCTCCAAAGAAGCAGAACAAATAAAACATATGTATATTTTAATATTAAAATATTCCTTTCATATTATTTCAAGGAATGTACATATTATTTTAAAAATATAGCATTTTAAGGAATTGGCTCATGTGATCATGGGGCTGAGAAGTTCAAAATCTGTAGGGAAGACCAGCAGGCTGGAAACTCAGGCAGAGTTTCTATGTTGTAGTCTAGAGGCAGAAATCCTTCTTGTCTAGGAAACCTCAGCTTTTGCTCTTAAGGTCTTTGACTGATTAGGCAAGGCCCACCCACATTATCTAGTGTAATCTCTTTTTCTTAAACTGAACTGATTATAGATATTAACCACATCTGCAAATACTTTCATAGCAACACTTAGATTGGTGTTTGATTAAATAAGTAGGTACTATAGCATAGCTAAGTTGACACACAAAGCTAATTATCTCATTTGGTTTCTTAGTTTGCTTTCTTTTAAAGTTAAATACATATTATATATACACATATATATAATTGTACATACATTATATACTATGCACATACTTTATGTTTATATTCATTAATTCAACTAGTTAATATCAATTAGTTGTACTGAAAAAAGAATCGATAACTAATATTGATTAGTTAATTGATTACTATAACATCTACTAATTAATACTAATATTTATTTATTAATATTAACCAATCCAGTTAACATACTACATACTTATATATTCTTTAATTCAACCATTATTTATTAAACATTTTCTGTACTGTATTCTGAGACACAAACAAGTATGATATTACCTCTATATACTGGAGAAGTTTAAATTTCATTGAGATGAAATGTAAGTCTTGACTTTGTTGACATTAATATATTATTCCATGTTTTCTATTTGAAAAAAAACTCTAAAGTAGAGATTATTCATTAAATATTATCTAGAGACTGTATGTGCAAGACACTGTACCATGTGTCCAGTATACTTTAAAGAGTAAAAAAATAAAATGCCCTTCCCCAAAGACTTTACAATCTTTTGGGAATCTATTTAGCTCTTAATTAAGTCACTATGTGATAAGGGACAAATTACTGCAATTTAGTTCACTTTCCTTATCTGTTCAATGGGGATTCCACTTGATAATATTTCAGTAAGAATTTTTACAGTCCTAAATATTATAATTAGCAATATTTTGTATAGAAAATTATTCTGCAGTGGGAAGCAATGGATATATTACATATAGTGATTTGATTCCAAGTAGGAAATTAGTAATTGATGGCATATATTTAAATACTGAGCTCTACATATGTTTTTTTCTCATTTAGATTCATAGCTAAATTGCTTTCATGAAACAATGAAAATTAATCACAAAGACTGATAGAGAAAATTACCAAAAAGTAGGAAATGCAGTGCCAATAGCAAAATATGTTCTTTAAGATTATGTAAGCATTAAATAAACATTACTACATTAAAATAGTCAATTAGTTATAAATTCTAATACATATAGGAAAAAGTATCATGTGAGATTTGAGGATTTGAAATCTATATTATCTGTTAAAGATTGTTATTTGGAAGTGATGTTATGTTTGGTCTCAAAATTAAAATTTATTTTAAATATTTGGCCATCTGAGAATAAAGAAACCCTTACATTTTAAAATAGAAACTATAAGGATGTAAAGTTCTTAAATATTTGTATGAGATGATTTACTATACTCTTTTGCTATCATTTGCATTTTAAAAATTGCACAGGTGAATGCAATTATCATAATATAACCAGTGGTATGCATATTTGATATTTCATTAATGTGAAAAAAAGTACACTGTTTTATATAACTTTCCTTCATGAAGAAAGATCAAACTTTCTATTCTCTTACTGAACTGCCTGCAATTTTCTACACACACCAAAGCTTCATTCTTCATATTTGCTTTCTATTTTCATAGTGATGGGAATGGAATGTGATCTCCAGCCCTCAGCCATTATGCTGCCCTTTGTGGCCATAGCCTTTGACTCAGACCCAAGTTCACCATAACTTATTTTTACAATGATCCAGAGATATACCCAACCCACTTGGCAAGATTTTCATTCACTCCTTCTCAGCTCATTTCAAAATGTGGATTCTCGCTGTTTCTCTTCAGAGCATTTTTAGTTTCAGCATGAAACCTTTTAAAATAAAACTACTGTTATGCAAATGACTGAAGACAAAATGCATTTTTTTTCCAATTCCCTGATTCTTTCTCAACTATTAAGCTCCATAGATCTCTTTATTTCCCAGTCTTATTCAAAAAGATATTACCCAATTTGGCAATATATTCTCAAGAAATTGCTGGGTAGTGAAAATGTTTTTTTGTATTGGCAAATGGGTTCACTGTTTTCATATGCTGCATTGTAGAAATAGCTCCAATGTGTGTCACAAACGCTTGCCTTGTTTGGTATTAAATTACTGAATTGTTTATGACTATCAGTGAGGCAAAGGGAACATTGCAAGGTTTGGGATTGAGTTTCTTGCCTTTTTGACTTTTGATGTTCTCCTTTTATGGTTTTGTTTTGCTACTTTTTATATGCATTATTTCACTTCAGTTTTTTTCCCTCCTTGGCGGGCTTTTTGCAGTCTAGAATAAGCTGATGGGCTTCAAATTTGCAAGGTATCATTTTCTAGTTTTCTCCCAATTACTACTTTCAGTGACCTTCTGTTTATATACTTGTTTATTTTTACATAATTTATTTCATTACCAAGACTGTTGTGGAAAGATGTGGCAACTAAAAAACATGAACTCATTGTGCTTGTAATTATGGCTTATAGTTTACTCCTGTGGTTCTCAAACTTGAATGTGAACCAGAATCACCTGGAAAACTATTTAAAAACAACCACATTATTGGGCCCCACCCCAGAGTCTCTAATTCTCTAATTCAGTAGATCTGGAGAGGAGTCTGGCCTGAGAATTTAAATTTCTAGCAAGTTCCCTGGCAATGTCACTGCTGCTGGGCAAGGAATCACATTTTGGAAATCACCTGTGTAGAACATGAAAGAATACTAGACTAAAGTCATTTTGTTTAAATAAAATGCCAAGCTGTCATCTGTTGAAGAGAGCATAACTGACATTGTATTTAAGGAATAGCTGTGACCTTCTCTTCTTAAAACAGTCCACCTTCTTTAAGCTTAGCTCTTGCATTCTGTAAATAAAACTCAAATTGAAGGAATGGCCATATTTCTGACAAGTCGGGAGGCTTACCAAGGTCAATTTTGTTGGTTATATCACTTAAAATACAATTCTATTTACAATTGCCTGGCATGGATGACTGCACTTTTTTTTTTTATGTATATAATACTGAGAAATAAGAGGCTATGAAAATAAGGTTGATAAACCAGTAAAGAAGTTTTTCCTTAAATGGTCACAATCTGCCAAGAGCTGATAAGGAAAGAATCCTGCAGGGACAATGACAAAAAACTTAAAGCCATCAGCCCCATGTCAGCACTAGCCAAGAAAACAAATGGAATTTCAGACAACTCAGAGCAAATACTACAAATCAGAGACCATACTCAAACCTCCTTTCAATCTTACACTTTTGAAAGACAATTTAGAAGCACAAAGGACATAGAGCAACCCACACTAATAGTTACATTGAGCCTTTACTGTTGACTTTCGTCTGTTGAGCTGGAATTAAATTTTTCTTCAGTAAAAAGTTTTCTCAGCTTCTCTATGATGCATATCATATCATCTCTAATGTAAAATGCTAAAGAAAAAACTGCGGCAGAGCAAGGGTAAGTTAATTATTGAAATTATATGTTAATTATGATGAATTAGAGTAATGAAGTAGCGCTTAGCAGATTTCTGTTGTGCGTTTATATTCTCTGTTCTAAATAGTTTTGAAGCTTTAAAGTGTTAGTGATTATCAGATGAAGTTAAAATAATATTTCATATTTCTAATTTTCTTATTTTGACATTAATATAAGTTATGTGACAAATTTTGATGCTACTTCTTATACAGAGTAGTTAAAATGAATGGTAGTAGATAATCACTTGGAATTGTGATTTATAGATTATAGTTTAAAATATTTTCAAAGTTGTGCTGTTAAGGTAGATGGAAATAAAAGCTAATAACACATATACTCCTTAGTCATTGAAAGTTTGCCATATTCAATGCACTTCTTCCTAGGCCGTGAACTGCACAACTTCTTTAAATTGTTTTACAGATAGTATCCCACCAAGTTTGTGGAATCTTAGGTTTAGGGAAGTCCAATAACCTGAAAATCTCATGCAGGTGCTAAGTGTTGAAGCCAGAATTTGAATACATGTTATTCGTCTAATTATAATGTTTCATTATATGTTTATATGAATGCTTTCAAGGGCATTCATATGTGTGAACAAACTTCTCTTCTTGATAAAAAAAAATCTTAAAAATAGAAATGATTTACCAAAGTGGAATTTTATCAAAGATTGCCTAGAAGGTACATGTTTTTGAAGGGGGCTGGAGGGGCAGGAGATGAGGTAGACATAAATCTTCATAGTAAAAGTATATTGGTATAATATGGAAATATAATGCTTAATTGACATGCAACAGCAATTGAGAAAACCATCCAGCATTTTTTGGAATTTTAAAAGAGTAGGAGATCCAGGGTAAGATAGCTCGGTGTCTCATATTTTTTCTAATATCTGTGAAATAAGAATAAATAAAGACTTCCTAATATAGAGGCAAGAATATTAATTTTTATTATGTTTTTAATTTTCTCCTGTTTCCTCTTTTTGTTCCAAATTGTAAAAATAATATATGCATTTATTTTCTTCTAAATTATCATTATATTGGATTCATTACTTGTCAATAGTAAAATAAATTTTTTTCAAAGACTTGGCCAAAGCAGGTGAGGGTATGAGAATAAACAGGCTTCCTGACAAAAAAATTTATAGTGATGGTTCCTGAGGGAAAGCTTCTCTGTTGATGTTGCCACGGTTCCTGGGCTTAGGTTTATTCATTGTCTTGCAAAAGTTCTGAACCAAAGCATCAGTGTCTAGCCAGTACAGATTGATTAAAGAGAGAAAATATAAAAGTTTGTCTATTTTTCTTTTAAGTAATTTCAGTTGCCTAAAAGAAGAATAAAAGAATAAGAAACATGTAGGTAAAGATAATTTATTTTGAAAAGTGGTAGAGAAAATAGAATGACTCAAATGTCAGAGTAGTTGAGTTGTCTTAGAAATAGCACAAAACTAGCAGAAAATTGAGTAAAATGACAATGATGTTAATATGATAATGAATATATAACATTCCAATAATGGAAGAGGTGGAAAATAATTTTAATAATTCTAAATAAGTTAATGATGAAGTTTAAAGTTTGCAAAACAGATGGGGCAAAACAGATACATATTAATTAAAATTATGTAAAAAAGAAATTGAATACAGCTATAAGTTCACCACCTAGATATCACATGGTATTGATCATCATATGTTGCGAAGAATCATTTTAGTTATTACACTGTTTGAAATATTTGGGTTTAACTCTAGCTGAATTAAGAAAGATCTCATCACATTATTTTATAATTAGAAAATTGGTATATTTTAGTAAGATAATAAGCATTGTTAATTATTGCATAATCTGTCAAAAGATATCTTTATATAGTCAAATGAAAACATGCAAGTACAAATTGTTTTGTTTCAAATCAACAATATTATTACTCTCTACTTAATTTAATCCCCAGAACTGATTACAGCATCTCTTTCTTCCTTAAGTACCCATTTAACAGCTGTAATTTTCCTTCAAAAAAGTAATGTTACAGTAACAAACATTGACATTGTTCTAAAGGGAGCTTTTATACATCTAATAAATAATTGTCAGTGGTAATTAGTCTGCATCACAGTTAAGACTTAGTAAAAGGAACAAGAAAGAATGAGCAGACTATTTTGTAATATGAAATTTACCTGCTGCATACATGAATCATTGAACAAATATGTATTTAGTGCCTTACTATGATGTAAGAAATACA
This sequence comes from Cheirogaleus medius, assembly GCA_008086735.1. Taxonomy (NCBI): domain Eukaryota; kingdom Metazoa; phylum Chordata; class Mammalia; order Primates; family Cheirogaleidae; genus Cheirogaleus; species Cheirogaleus medius. The sequence goes on from VBSM01000483.1 coordinate 16,517,424, forward strand.
GGAGAGGCAACTTTTTTGAAGTACTGAATAAAAATATAGGTGCCAAATACGGAGTAAAACCCAGATTTTCATTCATTAATTCAGTCAATATATTTATAGGATGACTAATAGGGCCTTCTTCTCATGGAATTTACATTAATTGAATTTTCATGAAGAGAATGTTTAGGGATTTGAAACATTTGTCTGGAAAATGAGAAAGGAAGTTGATTGAAGACATACAAAGTAATAATGGAGAGCACAGTTGAGATTGGAGAAAATGTATTAATAGATGGTACTCTTCAAAATAAGCTTATTTAATCTAGAAGCATTGAGCAGCCTGTTGGCAGTAATAGAAAATGCATATAATTTGCTGCATTCGTTTGAGGTTTAGCAAAGCAGGAAATGTACCTTGAAGTTCTGTATGTGCTTAAGTTGCACAAAAACTTATATAGAACTGTGAGAGAAGTCTATTGACTAAACTATGTGAAATTTTAATATCAAAAGAATAGCTGGAAAAATGAAAACCAGCAAATAAAACTTAGGAATCAGAAGGGTAGGAGGAGAACCAGACCAGAACATTAACAAAAACAAAATTATGAAAGAGATGCTCAAGAGATATATTGTTATTTCTATTTTCAATGTTACAGAAAGCTTAAAGTGAAAAACAGCCATTGGATTTGTCAATCAGTAGGAAACTATCATCAGAAAGAGCCATTCCTGGAATACCAAGAGTGAAAGCCAAAATGAAGAGGGTTAAAGTGTGAGGAAGGGTGAGCATGTGGACAGAGCAAGCGCAGTGTAGGCAACCCCTTCCAACTCAGCGGAGTGCTACTCCTGGGAACCTGGCTGCCAACATCAGATGTCACACAAAATCCTTCAGATGCTGTATTCCCATGGATGTGTCAGCAGTGAAGTTAGTACATCAACAGAAATCGGTTCTGCTTTCTCAACACTGGTGGTGTAAAAAGATATCACATTTTTTTAATTGTAGAAAAATTCACACAGCAATAAAATTAACCATTTTAAAGTACATAATTCAATTTATTTTGTACGTTCACAATGCTGTACAACAAAAAGCTTTACTTTTAATAAACATAGTGTATCTTGAAACATAAAATCAAAGAACCTAAAGAAATCACATAGGGAATGTAGTAATTTCTAGAATAGAGCTAAAGATATAGGTATTGGAATGATTTCACTCTTTGCTGACTAATGGGTTTAATTATGGTCTAGGATATCTAACAAGAGACAAAAACATCTCCATCTGGTAGCAAATAAGTGACTTTGAAGGAGACACCCATAGTGCTACTCAGTCAATCAAAGATTGCAGTAAAGCTGTGGTTTTCATGATAGCTTTATGTCTCCTTCCAGTTTTGTGTACTTCGTTTTCCAAACAAGTGCCTTCTTATCTTGGTATTATAAAACTTATAAAGCATGTTAGGTTTTTTTTTTTTCATTTAAGTTTTTTCTGTAACAGAGAGAGTATGCATTCTAGAACAGGCTATTGAAAATCAACCTTTAAAGAAAGAATATTTCTTAAATAGACGTATCAAATAATTTACCTATTCTTGCAATTAGATAAATTATTTGAAGGAACTGTAAGCTCAGAAAGTATTTTGGTGTTTGGAGAAAATTGAAAGAAATGAAAGAACTGTCATATACAAATGATGAGATTAGGTAATTTGGTTGTTTTGGAAGAGAAAACAAGTCAGCAGAGAAATACAGAAAAGAGAACAGAAGACATGAGGACTGAGAATAAGAATGGAGACAAATGTTGGGAGTCCAGGTGCTGCTTGTTTTTAATAGGAGAACTCGGTTGAATATTTATATTGCTTTCTTTTATTAAAAACCATAATGATCTGACTCAGATAGTTTCTATTTTGCTATGAACATGAGATCACAGATTAAAAAAAAAACAACTTTAAAACTAAGATCTAATCACACACCAAGGGATGAAAGGAAAGAATCAAAGAGCACAAAGAAGTAGAAAAGCCTATATGGTGAGAGCTGACGGCATTGTAGCCCATAGTGATTTTTACCCTGTATTTAGGCTTGAAAGGCTAAGGCATAGCCTTCTAACCCACACAGGAAGACCAGAGAGACAGCCTCAGGCTGCTGCAGGTGGGTAAACTGGATTTTCTAATCCTATATAAAAATATGAATGAAATCTTTTCATGGAGATTCTCTGTCCATGAAAACTGAACTAGAAAAACACACAAAGAAATGTGGCCTTAAGGTTTTTGTTCTGTCTAAAGTCTTAGGTATACAGAAGTAAGGAGGAAGGCAACTGAAAAAAATCAAAGTTTTGGGGCCCAAACATGTCTGCATTTAACTTTCACATGTACAATATCTGCCTAAAACCTGTCCAGGACCATTGTAATCCATATAGCCTTGTCAGAAATAAACTGAAACTGAAAGAATAAAATCAGAACGAAAAAAAAATACTGCTGAAAATGAGGTAAAAAAACTGGACTGCATACATGATTAGAAGTGGACCTCTAATAACTCACCTGCATCTGAGCTCATATGTTCATTTTTCTGCCACTCTCTTTCACCCTCAAATCTGTGAACTAGATCTTATACTCTATCTTCCAGCCTTTGCTCTAGCAATTTTCCTTTTTCTCTTAACTGTTTCCTTTCTTCTGGAACTTTCCTATAAATATATAGACATGCTCTTGTCTCTCACATTTAAAAAATAAAGTTGTCCTAACCTAAAATTCCTCAAGTGCTGCTCAGCTTATCATCCTGTCTATATCCACTTTTTCCAGCTTTTCTTCTCCTATTCTCTCCTGAACTCCTGCCAGCAACCTTTCTTTGCTACTCCTCAACCAAAATGGTTCTTTTCAAGGTCACCAATGAATTCCAATGAGAGAATTCCATGTTTAGTTCTCAGTCCTATTTTACTTGATCTACTATCATCATTTGACATATCTGTGACTGTGCCTCTGAGGACATCACACTCTCCTGGTTTTTCTTCTTTCTCAAAGGATAGTTTTTCTGAGTTGCACTAACTGGTTTCTCCCCATCTCATGATACCATTGTTTGGGCTTAGTGAAAATTAGTACAGTCATGTGCCTAGTGACATTGTAACTATCCTAATGTCTTAGGTTTGTATAAATATACTCTATGATGTTTGCACAACAACACAATCACGTAAGGACACATTCTCAGAACATATCCCAGTCATTAGTGATGCATGGCTGTATTGGACCCATTATTTTTACTGTCTATATTAATTCTTTTGAAGACAGTTCAGTGTGATTTATATGGCAATTCTTCCAAATTTTATACTTATAATCTCCTTTTCCCTGTAATCCAGCATTACATATACAACTGTATACCCAGCAGCTTTCCCTGAAATTCTAACATGCGTATCTAATTGATTATGTTTGAAACTGAGTTCTTGATCATTCTACCAGCACTGCCTCCAAAAATGCTTGTCTTATAGATTTATTTGTTTGTTTCTGTTAATGATAACTATTTTTTTTTCAACTGCTCAGGACTAAAACCTTGACCTGTGCCACCATTATCTTTCATCTGGATTATTGCAATGGCCTCCCAACTGACCTTCCTGCCTTCTATCAAGTCTGTTACTGGAAAGCAAACAACAAAAAACTGTAGTCTATTTTCAACATACCAGGAAATTTTCTGGTAAAATGTTGCTCTATTATGCCTATATTCTGCATAAAAGTCTACCAACTGGGTTCCATGGGAGTTAACAAGTTATTATGATTACCCACAATATCAGCCTACATCTATAACACCTTCTTTACACTCTTTTGTTTCTCTGACTTTATTTCTTGTTCTCCTCCTCCTATCTTCTTATATTTCCTTACTGTCCTTCATACACATTCAGTATATTTTCACTCCCTCATTTCTTTTAGCTTCTTACTCAAAAAACATGTTATCTATGAAACTTGACAGTGACCACACTCTCTCTTACCTCTTATCCTCATCTAACATATTACATATTTTAGGCATTTCTTCCTTTCTTTCTTTCTCTTTCCTTTCCTTTCTATCCTTCTTTCTTCTTTCTCTCTTTCTTTTGCTTGTGTTTTTTTTTGTTATTTTAGGTGGGATTATATTATAAATTTGCCCTCCATTATTATACCTTGGCCAGCACTTGCATTATGTTAACTATTACTTTCAAGTATATTTACTTTTTCTTCCCATTTGATTTTAAAAAATGTTTTTCCCCTTTCTTTTCTCCATTTTTTCCCTTTTCCATCTTTTGCTTTTCCTTACTCCTTTTTATTATGGCGTGCATCTGTTCTTCTGCTTTGTACACCCACACTCACACCCCCAATAACTCTTTCTGAGAGGTCTTATTTTATATCTTCCAGCTGCCTAGGCTTATAGTTCTGAGCCTTTTTTTATTTCTAATTTTAGCTGCTCTTTCAATGTTTGCATAAGTTGTTATAATTTCTTTTTTCCTCACTTGTATATATTAAATCAATGCTTTCATCTTTGTTGTTGTGTATTTCTGGTGTTTCCCATTATTTATTGGAATGTTATCTGGTTTCTTTTTATATTGTTTTTTTTTTATAGTACACAGGCATGGAGTTAGATTTTATTTACTTTTGCAGTATCTCATATTCAAATGATGTGGGTTTTCAAGGAGATTAACTCAGGCACATTTTTAAGCTCATTAGCTTTTTGAAGCATATTCTATCTGTTGTGCTCCCCCACTATCTGAACTCAATGTCCAGTGTTTTTGTCCTGCTCAAATTGAATTCTGTAATTAGTATTTGGTCTGTATGTGAGCTATTTTCTTTTGTAAAAGAGTATTAGCTTGCTATTTCAGGGGGATGCCCTAAATAAGCAATATTTGATCTTCTATTTATGCTCACAGGTTTTTTTCATGGCCATTCATTCAATCCTTGTGAAGAATCATCCCAGTTTCATTGGTCATTCTCAGTTGCATCTATTCAGGTTTCCACTAAGTGTAAAACACACTGCCTGAAGTGATAAGAATTATTTGACTTTTGTGGGGAGGAGAGTATTTCCATGGATTGTGAGTATTTTTGTATTTTATTTTCACTCTGTCACTACCAGCACCCGATTGCTGTTCTATTTCTGTTCTTGGTGGTTTGGCTAACCCCATTTTTATTCTGAGACTCATGGGGCCCTTGTTGTCCATTTTTAAAAAGATGTACTCAGTGTTTCTTTTGCCTGTCATGTTGACTTGTTTGGTTTTTAGAAGAAGTTTGGGAGTAATTTAAATATGCCCAAGTTTACTATATGTATAATTTTGGTAAAATAAAGCAAAATTTAAAAGAGAAAAAGAAAATTTACTGAAAAATATCAATAAGCATAATAAGAAATATGGTATTTACTGGAATAAATCTAACCAAGGAAATATAATACATATGGAAAAAGTTTTTAAAGCTATTGAAGGAAATAAAACAATGCTAAATTATTAAAGATATGTATTGTGCTTGTGGGTGGCAAAACTCAGCATTATAAAGATACCAGTTTTGACCAAGCAAATCTATTGATCCATTATATTTCAAAGAGTTTGACCAAACCCTTCCTTAAATGTACACTAAAGTAAAAGAAAAAAAGGCAAGATTAGCCAAAATGTTATTACAGAATTAGAAAAAGAGATTTTGTCAATATTTATTGTAATTATGGTATTTGTATGATTACCATAATATGTTACACAAAAGAAAATTTATAGATACTTACCTGGCAAACTAATTCAAATGAGGGCAAGGCATCACATAAACTACATAAACTGGGAATAATGTTTATTTTAGTGAAGCAAAGATGAGAAATGGAATGGTAAATATACCCAGAGTCTTCAACTCCTTTTGCAATATTTTAGTTTTTTAACAAATATTAGAAACAAATATGGATAAATGTCTACATCATTAAATCTGATTCATTATCAATAATGTATTAGTTAAACTTTCTTCTTCCTCTTCCATCTTCATCTTCTTCTTTCTTATTTCTCCTTTCATCCTTCTTGTTCTTATTGTTGCTGTCATTGTCCTTCTTCTTTTTCCTCTTCCTCCTCCTTCTCCTCCATCTCCTCTTTCTTCTCTACTTTTCTTCTTTTCTTTTATTCTCCTTCCCCTCCCCTTCTCTCTGTTGGCAGCAACTGTGTATTACTTTTCAAATATACCTGAATTCTTTCATTATTTTTGATTGGTCATTAGGGAATGGTATAGATTTTACAAGAAAAAAATGTTTGTTTTGTTCTATTTCTCTCCTCTAACTTTCTGTTTTTATTTAGCTTGGTAGTGTGAGTGGAATCTATGAACAGAATTTATGAGGAGAAACATCTGTTGCAGCACAATGATGGAGACCATTTGCTGTCCTTATGATATGCATCAGGCATAATTACATGGTTCAAGTTTTAATTTAGGTTTAAAGTCCTTTAAAAATATAGCTGTAATTACTAGACCACTGGGCACTAAAACTCATGATGAATATCAGTATTGGATTCTACTTTAAATATTGCAAATCTATTTGATTTCTTAAAATGAGGTAGAAAATAAAATATTGGGTAATGAGTCTTGCTAAAAATTATTTATACAGAGAAAAACTAGCTATTTGGAATTTCCTTAGCCATTTTTAGGAATGGTATTTGAGACAGGGTAATAGTAACCTAAATAATATGGTGGGCAAGGAATATCTGTTATTCACCTGGAATGACTGAAAAGGTGATCTGTGGAGTGGAGCTCAATATTCAATTATGCTTGGATAAAACAGATCAGTCTGAATAATGAGGTGAAGGTGGTCTATTTATTACTATTGAAATTTAGCAGGATGAAATGCTGGGAATACTGTTATCTCATGCATTATCTTTTAGATTAAAACTGACATAGCACATATAATGGCAATTGATCTGATTTTTCTTATAGCATGTTAAAGATATCCTCTATAGATATGAAAATGAGAAAGAAACACATTAAGCAATTTCAGTGACATACAAAGGTTTTGATCATAGCTCTGTAGTACAATGACTCCACCATTGCACCTTGGCGACCTTGCTCATATCCACAAAGTTCACAGGAACAAAGATTTGAACCTCAACTAATCTAAGTCTTGGTGGAATGTCTTGTGATACTCCTGGAACACTAGGTTGGAAGCCATGCGAGGAGCTTCTACAAGGCCATCTTTCACTTACCTCTCAGGATTGCCCTGTTATCTGAGACAGTTTCTCACCATCTCCTGAGTTCCAATGAAGTATGAGGCTTCTGGAGCTCCAGGCTCAGAATTGAACTTCGGAACACTATAGCCACTTAATTGCAGTCTAGAGTTAGATCCTCAGCAACAGGGCATACCACTATTCACATTGAAGTGTTGCTTTTGTTTTGGTGTCATTGTTTTTTGTTGTTATTGTTCTTTATTTTAGGACAAAGAGCATGGGAAACTGGCACTTCTGGCTAATCTTTATTCTCTATGTAAATAATAAAGTGTTTGGTGTTTGAGTCTAAAAGTGGCTCATCATATCTTTACAGTCAAATCAGTCAGGCCTTGGCCTCAGACTTTGCCTGGTCTTGATTTTTGTGTACTTGACAGCTCCAGTTTAAGAAATGCATTTTGCATCATTGAAATAGGACAACAGCTCATGTTTCCAGCATTGAATCAACATTGTTAGTCCTGTTTCATGAGTCCTTGCATTCCAGCCCTTGGGCCCACTCCCTTGTCCACCACACAATATATAGACACACATTTTATCCATAATGCAGTCTCTGATATCTGAGTTCTTAGGCTCTCATTTTGGCATATTATTTTGTCTAGAAGGATGGTTTTGCCAAGTCTCACTTCCACTCTGCCAGGAATTGAAATAGTGCTCTTGAGGTATAATTCTTACAAGAAGCTAGCTCAACATTAATGTCAAAATCTCAGGATATAACTACCCAATTGGATGGAGCACTTTAAATCACCTGTTAGACTGTATGATGCCTAGTTTTAATGAATCCATCTGCCTGACAATTGAGACCTATGGTTGGCAGAAACTATATGGCAAAATATATAAAGACAGACTGAATTAAATAACTAAAAGGTAAGCTCTCTGAGAGAAGGAACTTGGCCTATTTTTTTTTTACTGCTGTATTTATGTGCATAGAATAGTATTAGGTACAGCGTAGGTGCTCAATTATAAGTTTTTATTTAATAAGGGAAATATTAGGATAGCATAACATAACAGCATAGAATAAAAAAATTTGTCCTGGAGCATGGTGGAAATTTTTCCATTATTTTAGAAAGTCACTAACTTCATTTCAGTCTTATGATTTAAAGTGAAGAAGAATAACAGTCAAAAGGAGTTTACATAGCATGATTGTTAATTTTATGTGCCATCTTGACTAGGCTAAGAGATTTCCAGATGGCTGATAAAACATTATTTCTGGGTGTGTATATGAGGGTATTTCTGGAAGAGGTTTGACTTTGAATCAGTGGACTGAGTAAAGAAGATCATTCTCTCCAATGAGGATGGGCACCATCCAATTTATTGAGAGCCTGAATAGAACAGAAAGGTGGAGGAAAGGCAAATTTGCTCTCTGCTTGAGCTGGGACAACCATCACCTTCTCCTGCCATTGGACACCAGTGTTCCTGGTTCTTGGACCATCAGACTTGGACTGGGACTTACATGATCAGCTCCACTGGTTCTCAGGCCTTGGGACTCAAGCTGAATAACAACACCAGCTTTCGTGGGCCTCCATCTTGCAGGTAGCAGACTATAGGACACTATAATCATGTGAGCCAACTCCTCATGATTAAATTTGCTGTACGTATCTCTCTATATATCCTATTGGTTCTATTTCTCTGAAGAACCCTGACTAATACACATGTATCTTTGTGCCTCAGAGTGTTGTACTGGGTAAGAAGTACAAGGTGTGGGGATAGTGTTGTTCTTTCTTCTTTCAGTTGACAGTTTGAGAAAAGAAGCAAGAAAGAAAAAGCAAAAATCTGCGTACATATCCTTAATAACAAGATTTACTATTATAAACATTATTTTGTGTTATAAGATAGTGAGCTTCCAGGAGAGATAAAGACACTTTTATTAAACCATTTTTTAAAAAAATATTTAAATTGGTGAGAGCAATGCTAACCTAAGCTAGCAATCTTTTATTTTTTTTGTGGAGAAAATTTTGAAATACCGTAAAAAAACAAAGACTGAATTACAAACATATTTATTCTATCCTCCAGAGTTAATGACTGTTAACATTTTATCACATTTATGTGTTTTAATATAATTTATTATAATTATACATTAATATGTATGCATATTAATGACTGGACAACATTAATATGTATACATATTCATCCCATTAAAGAGTGGGCGAATGACATGAACAGACATTTTTCAAAAGAAGACATACAAATGACTAAAAAACATATGAAAAAATGCTCAACATCACTAATCATCAGGGAAATGCAAATAAAAACCACAATGAGATACTACTTCATCCAGTCAGAATGCCATTATTAAAAACAAACAAAAAAAATATAGACGTTGGTGCTGATGTGGCAAAAAAGGTGGGAATGTAAATTAGTACAACATTCCCACTATAGGTGGGAATGTAAATTAGTACAATGTCTAAGGAAAATAATATGGAGATTTATCAAGGAACTAAAAGTAGATTTTATTCTTGATCCAGCAATCCCATTACGGAGTATCTACCCGAAGGAAAAGAAATCATTACATCAAAAAGACACCTGCAGTCATATGTTTTTCACAGCATAATTCACAATTGCAAAGATAAGGAATCAACCTAAGTGCCCATCAGCCAAGGAGTGGATAAAAAAAAATGTGGTATACATACACTGTTAATGAAAAAAACCCACAAACTCTATCAAATAATTTAAAAAGGTTTATTCTCAGCTGAGGGCATGTGACTAATGGCCCAGGGCATATGGTTTCAAGAGGTGCTGAGAAAATGTGTCCGTGGTAGCTGGGTTAGTTTTGTTTTATACATTCATGGAGACATGAATGTATATGACATGATTTTACAGGTAACATCATAGATCAATATGTAGCAGGGGTTCTCAAACTTTTTAAACAGGGAGCCAGTTCACTATCCCTCAGACCATTGGAGGGTTGGACTATAGTTTAAAAAAAACTATGAACAAATTCCTATGCACACTGCACATATCTTATTTTGAAGTAAAAAAACAAACGGGTAAAAACACCCGCATGTGGCCTGCGGGCCGTAGTTTGAGGATGCCTGAATTGTAGAGGGTGTACATTGGTTTGGCCCGAAAAAGCAGGGCATCTTCAAGTGCAGACTTACAGGTTAGAGGTAGGTTTAAAGATTCTTCGATTTGTAATTGTTTATAGAAATGAAGCTTTGCCTAAAAGCTTGGAATGTTTTTAGTTAAGATACAGAATTTCTTAATCAGAGACAGGCCCCTGGGACATATCCTGAGACTCAAGTGATCTGTTATGTAAATTGATGGCCTACAGGTGTGATTTAACCTTTATCTTGCATGACTTTAAGCCTGTTAATGACTTAGAATTTTATTGGAACAAGAAGTAACTCCAAAAGAGAGGGTGTATAATGAGATGTGTCTGACTTCCCTTCTCCTTCTGGCTGGCAACTCAGCTTTTAAGGCTTTTGTGGGGTCCTCTTGGCCAAGAGGGAGTCCATTCAGTTGGCTGGGAGACTTAAAATTTTATTTTAGTACACAACATCATGGGATAGTACTCAGACATAAAAAGGGATGAAATAATGTCTTTTGCAGCATCTTGGATGGAACTGGAGGTCGTTATCCTAAGTGAAGTAAGACAGAAATGAAAAACCAAATACCACGTCACTTATAAGTGAGCTAAGCTACGGGTACACAGGGGCATACAGAGTGGTATAATGGACACTGTAGACTCAGAAGGGAGGTGGGTGGGAGGAGGTTGAGGGAAGAAAAAAAAGAAAATTACCTATTAGTTGAGATATACTGTATTTGTGTGATGGGTACTGAAAGGAGCAGCCTTGCAAAAATAACAGGAAAATACCTAATCCCACAATTTCCCCAGTAACAGTTAAAGATCAATCCTATGAGTTCTCTCACTAACAGGCACCCTGCAGGAGTTCTGTTTTGCACAACTTCTGAAAAGAGCTGAATGGAGGGAAACTAGATGTAAATCTCTCTCTTTCAAAATTGTTTTTGAGAATCTGCTTTTACAGAGTTCCTGAGTAAACAGCAGGGGAACAAACTACAGCTTCAACTCGGTCTCCAGGGCAGAGTCACATCTCCTGGGATAATCCCATCTCCAAGGAAAGGTGGGGAAACCAACTCTTGGACTATGACATCCTGCTGCCACTTTTGTTACCAACTGACAGCCATCACTATTTTTTTCTCTCTTCATCCCCCTTAAAATCAGCCAGCCATTTGGCCTCGCTGCTGGCAGCCCCTTCTCTTTCTCTGGGATGCCACGCCATCTCCCTGCTCTCTTGCCCCCACACTTTCCCCTCTCTCTTTCACTCTCTAGTTCCCTCTATCCTTCTAAGAAGATAAAGATAAACTTTTTACATTTATATACCCTATTCTCTGCATGAAAAATCTTTCTCTACTTGACTGTGAGCACCTACTAGGCATTCTACCCTAACAAATACACTGTAAACCCAGATACCACGAGTATACATTCATCCATGCAACCAAAACCACTTGTACAAAAACCACTTGTACCCCTAAATCTATCAAAATATAAATTTAAATAGTTTGTTTATGAATATGTGAGACAGGACAAAAGAATTGATAAGATATGAAGATAATCAAGTGAACAAGTTCATTTTACACTCAATTGAACCTGATCATGGCCCTGTTGAAAGATGAGGTGTAGATCATTTGAATATACCATTTTCTGATGACAGCATTCCAACTTTCTATTCTTTCACTACTTTACTTCTACTATAATGATTCTTCGTATACATGAATATTATCAGTGCGTTCACATTTTTTTAACAATACCGTCTACTCTACCCCAAATCTGCCCTCTTTTTATGTGGAATCCATTTTTTAATCAATACCTGCTTGCCTTGTTTCTTTCCTCTAACTATTCTTGCTCTGCCTGTTCTATTAGTTCAATTCAGCTACACATTTCTCTGCTTTTAATTTCAGATTAAAAATGGAGAGAAAATTGCAGAAAAATATTTAATTTGTGATATTGTACCTGTATGGTCTTCATATTTAGCTGAAACTTCAGCATTTTTCAACATTAATCCTTTTCATGTGTATTGTCATGTATATTCCATGCATTTCAACTCTTTAACTGTTATTTTAAAGATTCATTACTTCCTCAAACCCTGTAACTCTCTCTTTTTCTCCCTCTCTTAATTACTCTTCTCTTTGTTGAAAACCTTGCCTACTATTTTACAGGGAAAATGGAGGCCATTATATATCAACTGTAATTTACCCATGTATTTAGCAAATGTTCATTGTGCTCTTCTTTCTTTCAGATATACAACAGTGGAAAAGTGTTGCTCTGGGCCTTGTAATTCATGAACAAAACTGATGTAGAAGATTCTTAGTTATTCCCCCACTAGACCTTTTTCTCATTATAATTGAGTTTAACTGGAACATAGGCATTTAATGGTGACTATGGATGCAGGGTGCTATAACCGGTATTTTAAATTTTATTTCTCCTTTAATTTCTGATATTTTAATTAATTAATCTATATTAGTTGTATAATTCTTCAGAGCTTATATAAAAAAGAAACCAATGGCTAATGTGTAAAGCTTAATAAGTATCAAACACTATGCTAAATGCTACATGTGGATTATTTTGTTAAATTCTTGCCACATACTGATGAGGGCTTGGTAATCACTGGATAGGCAAGTCTGTGTAAATTTAACATGCAAAGCTGAGACTTATAAGGGTAATGCAACTGGCATAGGGTCAAATATCTGGTAAGGAGTTAGACTTGTATTATAAATCTAAGCAAATCTGGCCAAGGAGCACATATAATTAATCTTACTATAATAAGAATTTCTTCTAAGTATAAGCATTTTTAAAATATAAATGAATCTTTGGCTGCATCTACTAAAGAGTTAATGATAATCAACCTTTCCATTTTCATGGCTTACAAAGCCACTTAAAATTAAGAACAAAAGCTTTAATGGGTCCTCAAAGGCTCAACAGGATGTGGTCACTGTCTATCCCCATCAGCCTCATATTGAACCACTGTTCTCTAGACTCTGAAACTCCAGCCACATGGAGTTTATTATGTTTGTTCAATGAATGCAACATGATCTCTTTTATGTCAAGTATTTTGCATGTAATAACCTCTCTGTCAAGAAAGATCACAATTATGCATCACTACCCTTCTTCAACTATTATACGCCATTAAATCTATCACCATGATTGTAAATCTAATAATATTTTAATTAAATGTTTTATTCTGAAATAATTATAGATTTCTGTGCAGCTGTAAGAAATAAAACAGAGACAGCCTCTCAACCCTTCACTCAGCTCCCTCCAATGATAATATCTTGCATGGTAATAGCACTAAATAACAACCAAGAAAGTAACATTGATATAAACTATCATTATTTAGTTTTCAACAGTTTTTCTTGCACTCATTTGTGTCTGTGTGTATTTATTTCTATACAATTTTATCACATGTGTGGAGTCATGTTACTACCACCACAATGAACACAAGGAACAGTTCCATCATAACCATTCCTTATAAAACTTTTTTTTAGCTACAGTTACCTTCCTTCCTCTTTTCTTCATAATGCCAGACAACTACTGATTGTTCTGTCTCTACAATATTGTAATTTTAATCATAAAATAATAAATGGACTATATCTAACCCCTTTAATTTTTTTTTCTTTCTTTACTTTCTTTGGTAGCAGACTTTTTATTTCTCAGGACAGCTTTAGATTTACAAAAACATTGTGAATATGGTTCAGAGAGTTCCAATACACATAGTTTTCTGATAAATAACATCTTGCATTATAGTCCAATTGTTATAATTAATAAAACAGTATTGATGCATTTTCATAAAAGTAGATTCATATTTCCCTAGTATTTACCTAAAGTTCTGTTTTCTTTTCCAGGATCCTATTCAGAATGCCACATTAAATTTACTTGTCAAGTCTCCTTAGGTTTTTCTTAGCTGTGAAAATCTCAAAATTTCTTTGTTTTGATGGACTTGACAGTAGTGTCAGGTATTTTAAAGAATCTCTCTCATTTGTATTTATTTAATGTTTTGCCAACGATTAGATTGGGATTATGGGTTTTGGGGAAGAATACCACAAAGGTAAAGTGCCATTTTCATTTTCATCACATCTTATCAAGAGATATGCTATCAATATGATTTCCAACTGTTGATAACACCTTGATCACCTGGATGAGGTAGTGTTTATCAGGGTTTTCCACTATAAGGTTTTTGGTCTCTGTTTACAAATTGTACTCTTTGCAAGAAAGTCACCCTGAGCATTCCACACTTAAAGAGTGAAAGTTATGCTTCATCTCCTTAAGGGTGGAGGATCTACATAAATTATTCAGAATTCTTCTTACTAGGAGGTTTGTCTGTTCTCCTCCACTTCTTTATTTATAGAATCATTTATTTTATATCAGTATAGACTTACGGATACTTATTTAATATTGTAATACTGTTGGTTTTTTTTTGCTCAAATTGCCTTAGCTTTGGCCATTGGTACCTCTTTAGTTAGCTCTTGTGTCCCTTTCTTATGATTGTGGGATTGTTAGGTTTAGTTGCTGCTGAGACTGCCTCGTTTTCTGATCAAACGATGCTCTGGGCTCATCTTACATATTTACTTCTTCAGTATTAGAATCAGCCATTTATCTAAAAAGCACTGGTTCCTCTTATTGCAGAATGATATTAGAAACTACAAGCTGGGTACTACATGTGCTCAGTAGGTTACTTTATGCTGCCTTTTTTACTTTTCCTCAGTGTAAATCCCTTGAGATCCATTCAAATGCTGTGTTTTTCTATAGTTTGTTCCATTTTATTGTTGAATAGGATTTCATAGTACAATTGTATCAGAGTTAGCTTAACTATTTACCTGTTAGAAGGATATCTGGGCTGTTTCTAGTTTTGACTATTACAAATGACATTTGAACTAAGAACATTCATATTCTCTGGGAGTGCAATGGCTGGGTCATATGATTGGGGCATGTTTAGATAAGTAGGAAACTGGCAAATGTTTTCCAGAGTGGCCGTATCATTTTATCTTCCATTCCTACCAGCAATATATTAGTGATCAAGTTTCTCTGTACATTTACCGGCATTTGCTATTATTATTATCATTTTAATCCATTTTGTTATATGTGTAGTGATAATTTATTGTAGTTTTACAATGATATTTTATGTGCTGCTCGGAAGGAAGGAAGGAAGGAAGGAAGGAAGGAAGGAAGGAAGGAAGGAAGGAAATAAGGAAGGCAGGCTACCAATTAAGGATGCTTCATTGATTATAATTGATTTTCTGAATTTAGAGTTTTAAAACATGAGAGAAAAAAGATGCAGCATAGAATCAATAATAAGTAGCTAATATCTGTTCCTTCTTTGTATCTCAGATAAGAAGTTATTCTCTAAGTAAGATTTGCCTGATCCTACAAGCTTGATAAGGTCATCTATTTACATGTTGTAGTAACTTTCTTTTCATTTTCTCCATAGTACTAATAAGACTTTGTAATCATTTCCGTATGTATTTAATTGGTTATATTAATTGCTAAATATCACTCTTTCTCCCAATGCTCTAAGCTCCATGAGGATGTTGTTTACTATAGTATCTCCAACCCCTACTTTAGGTTCTGACATACAGATACTCAATAAATATTGTTAAATTAAAATATAGATATATTCTTCATTAATTAATACCTGTTTTTAACCAAGTAACTTAATCTTCTTAAAATTATATTTACTTATTTATAAAATAAATTGATTTAGATCAATACTAAGACTCTAGACTTCTAGTTATAGAGAGGGAATAAGTTTCAGAGACATAAAGAGATTATTTTTATTTCAAACTCAGTACTACTAAAGAAAAGAAATAGCATTTACAGTTGTCAGTAAAATATATTATCTCCCTATGGTTCCAAAAACAAAGCTAAACATTTTTTCCTCTCATAAAAATTGTCCTTATCCCCATCCCCACATGGACAAATCTGCCAAGTCCCCTTGGATTAAGTTGGTGTGTCTTGCTAGGAAGCTTCAGTCTCTAAGTATCTTATGGAAGGAGGCAACAGTTCCTGCTGTTCTTTTTATCCATTTAGAAACTAGGATAATACTAGAGACATAAAAAAGATACTACCCTCGGACCTAATAAATACTTGGTTGGTTGGGAAGATATAATAAGGGAAAACTTATCAAAACACAGTGATTTTGAATTTTATTAGTTATTGATCTATGGTTATATTTTAGAATCACTTAAATACTGAGGTCAATACAAATTAATTCCAATGTATTTATTGAAAACAGTTCCATGGCACAAATTTATTGCCAAGTTTATGACTAGAGGAATAAAATTAAGTTATGTGCATGGTCCAGGATAGCCAATGCATTAAAATCCAAGGCGCCTGACGTGTCCCCAATAAAATAGACATAAACAGTAATAAATCATATTCAATATAAAATATTAATCAATAAATAACACCTATGTATTTTTTGATAAGGAAGTAAGCTAAAATTATTATAAAAGGGCATGGTTGATGATGATGAGGGCATTTTGACGTAGGTATAGATTATTCTTAAAATAAATTGTATTATATTATGTTTAAGTAATTTTCAATCACTTTTATGTCATCACATATTCTTATATAAAGATTGATACAGCATAATTTAATCTTTATATATAGAAACAATTGAGGGAAATAGAAATTTTACCAGTTTGTATGAGCAATGTAAATAGTCTAATTATAATTCAGGGCAAATTGCTTCATGTTTAAATAAATATCAATTTAAGTGCATTTTTCTTTCTTCTTAATTTTGTCCTAGGAAGTACTGATAAAGTCTGTTGTCACTTGAAGTCCAATTTCTCCTCCTTACTTTTAGTCATACTCAAAGAAAGCCACTTATCTAGAATCTACACTGCTAGTCCATCTTTATAGACCCACATTGGTTCAAATTGGATGCTAGAAGAAGTTATACAGAGCTTCTAAGTCATAGCCTTAAGGAAGGTTGTCCTTGGGTCTCCTTATTTCCACTGGTGGAGAAAACATGGTCTATGTCACCAAAAAAAATGTGTTGAGTTAAATAAGATAATTCATGTAAAATAGTTTAAATAATATCAGATATTATTAGTTATTACATTATTATAATGCATCTATTAGTTATTTAGTTTCCTTCTTATGAAATATTGTTAAATAAAATGTTAAATTGGAAACTTCAAGGAAAATGTAAGTGAAATGAGGCCAGAATTTCCTATCCATTACAAAGTGTGCTCTCCAATTTCATTCTGAATCTCCTGAAGCCAAAACAAAACAAGAAAATGTTGCTAGTAACACAATCTGCTGTGTCCATGAGGAAATGTTCTGTGTGAAAGAGAAACAAGAAATTTAAACATTGATATTATAAAATAATTTATTCATGGACTTTTAATAAATGAATAGTAACATCTGCATCTACTTCTGTCCCTCTATCTGTCCCTCAAAGGTTATTTGAGGTGAAACTTTAAAGCTTAATGAGGAAAATCAGTTCTGTGTGAGTGACGGATAATATACAGGCAGTATAGCAGAGTGTGTAAGGGTAGAAACCTACCTATGAATCCAGACTTGGCCTCACCTGTGAATTCTCAGGCAAATCACTCACCTCAAAGAGCCTTGGACTGCCTAGAATACTGAGAATTTAAATTCATTCAGTGTCAAAGAAAAGTTTTAAAATGAACTGAGATTTTTGGTATTTATCATTTATACAAGTTAGTAGCCAAGGTTTCCAGAAGAGTCAAAGGAACAAATTTGTCTTCAGAATAGTAAGGCAAGCTTCTATGGCTGAAAGAATCTTCTGCAGAAATCAGAGGTTCTGGTAAGGAACTGGATACCTGGAAAGGCTGAAACTTTGGGAAGATGCTGCATGTTTTCAACCAGTGTGGGGTTTTTTTTGTAGTGTTCCATTTAAGAACATTTATATCATTTATATTTTCAGTTTACATCTTTTCATCAATCTTTCTACGTACCTGAAAGGTTGGGGTCAGAATATAGATTAGGGCAGAGATTCAGAACCTAACTATTAGGTTGATTTGGGGGAATCAAGAATAAAACAATAACAAGAAAACTTGAAAAAGAAAATGATAAAAGAATGTTCAAATTGCACCCACATTTTTAAGCAAAGACCTAAATATTTACCAGTGATAAAGGATTATTTCAGTAGAATGAGGTCTTTATTTCCCATGATTTGAGGTAGGTCAGAATACTAGATAAAAGAATAAATTGTAGTCCACAATGGTGAAGTGTATACTTCTCCTTTAGATTCTAGATACCATTGGCTTTAACCAAAGAAGAGATGCCTAAAAGTTTCCAACAGAGGCTAAAACCAATAAGCACTCAATAAAGAATCCAGTGGGTAAGCAAAACAAGAACTAAAACCATAGATCTCTCTGTTTTTTGACATAAATACTTAAAGTGTTAGTGTTGGAAATGTTGGTGGGTCAGAGGACCACCTCAACCCCAACTTCTCCAATATGGAGTTTGTGATAACTAAAAATTTACAGGGGCTGAGAAGTTCTTTGATCTTAACCATTCAAAGCTCCTTGTAGCGAGGACAAGAAAGACAGACAATAGAATAAAGCAAAGAAAATTTTCAGTCTGGGATTAATATTAGCTTTGTTTTAATATGACGAGTAGCTAATTTGTGGTTTTAGAGCCTTCTTTTCTAAATGAGGTGTGAACATGCAGGTTGAGGACTTGTGAAACTAATTTATATATACATGTGCACACAGGTATATGTGTAAATGTGTGTGTGTGTGTTTGAGAGTATATTTCTTTTTATGTAATTGTCCTCAGAGTACAGGATCTCAGAATTGATCTCATACTTTGATGATCATGTTCCTTCCAGAGTAGAGTCAGAAGTACTTAGGTGACACAGAATTTTCATTGCTAAAATATGTGTAACAAGAATTCTCCCCGCCCCAATTTCTCTTTAAATAATATGAGGGAATGTATGATACATGATTAGTTGGAAAGATTCTGAGACTGAATGCTTGCCTAACATGTCAGAGCAGTTTCACTCTTGCTAGAGTTATGCATGATTCCAAAGTATACTAAATTGGTCTGCAGATACGATGATCAAAGGGTTAACCAGCTTTTCTCCTTCAGGCATGGCTGTGTTTGAGGGAAGATATTTTGCTGCACTAGAGCCAAAAGAGATAAGTGGAGGAGGCTGGAAATACGCCCAGCTTCTCTAATCCTAAGATCCTTGGGAAAAATCACTTTTTTCTTTTCTCATTCCCTAGAGGTGTTTTACTTACCATGGTTCTTACTAAGCTTTCTTGGGATGGAAAAGCACTGGCAAGCAGTTAGATGCCCCGACTATTGTCCCTGCTCCCACTACTTTTGTTTTTCTACTTCTTTAGTAAAAAGTATATAAGAGATAAAGTTATGTTGGAAGGAAAATATTAAATGAAAATTATATTGGAGAGAAAATCATTCAAGATAGGAGCTCTGACATCAGAATTGTTGTCTAGGAGCAGCAAGAGGACCCTACAGTAAACAAACAAACAAACAAATAAAAACCTCAAAACAAACAAAACAAACAAAAAAACCCAGAGTGTCAGGGTTCAGGGAGCAATAGGAGGAATTAGTCTATCAATTATTAAAATAATCATACAGCATCAAAATAAATACAGAGTTGTATTGATTTATAGATAAATAAGACATAGAAAAATTGATGAAAAAGTTCACATATAGACCCCAACAGACAAAAGAATGTAATATATTAATATAATAAATGTGGTATCTCAAAATAGAATAAACATGTACTATTTAAAAAATGCTAATGGGATAACTGAATGATCATACAGATAAATATAAAATTTAAATGTCTCTTTACATATACTTTATGTCAGGATATATATCAAGATTTAAATATGAAAATAAAAAATATAAATTTGGTAGAAGAGATCAAGAATTCAATGTAAAAAATGAAATAATAACTATATTAGAAGGAAATATGTATACTTTCCTTAGACATATGGAATATGCATAAATGAATTTATAAACTTGGAGTGCAGGTTTTTCCAAATATGATTCAATATTTGGAATTTATAAAGGAACATACTGATAAATTTGACCATATCAATGTCAAATATTCACAATCTGTCAGTCTTGAGTGGGCCTCACTCCTCTACCCACTCCACTGCTCTGTGGTTTCATTTCAGCGTCTGCCAGCAGGCAGGAGCTCAAGCCAACTGAACTCCCCTACAACTGTGATGTATGCCCGGAGGGTCCTTGCCCAGGATCCCAGCCTGAGCTGAGACTACAACCCTCCTGTAGGGGGAGGGGTACCCCATGAGCGAGCATTCTGCAGCTAGGAACCACACTGCACTGGCCCCCCTGACCTGCCCATGGGGGCTCCCTAGCCTCCTGAGACTAATTCACAAATCTCACCTCTTTGTCCCCGAGCAACATGATGGAGACATTGGGGTATGTGGTCTGGCCTGCGGGCCTGTCCTTGGCTCCCCGAAGATCAATCCCTGACCATGCCAGGGAGAAGTGTGCTGGTCCTGAGTTGTCCACGGGGTGCCTAAGTATTTTTGATGTCCCTTGCCTTGGGGCATGCCCCGCTCTGTGGAGTTGCTGGGCAAGCAGCACCAGGAAGGGCTTGTGGGCAGGGATTTCACAGTCTGAGCTTCCTTCACTCTATTGCAGGACCCCACAAGGTAAGGTCTGAGCCTCACTTTCTGTGGATGCCTTGGTATGATGGTTCAGTTGTTTCTTTTGGCAGCCACGGGTAGGTGAGGGGAAGGGGAGAAAAACAGTCTGAATGGAGGAAAACTAGCACTCTGGTTGTGTACATCCCTCACTCCAGGAGGCTGCCTGCCCAGAATGTCCAGGCACTGGAGTCATGCAGATCACCCAGGACCCTGTGGAACCCTGGGTCTCCTGTAGTCTGCACCAGAGTTGGGAAATGTCTGTGTGAGAGTGAGCAAGAAGAAACCTGGGAGTTGAAGCCCCCTGGGGAGGACAAAGGGGCACAGTTGATAGAGAAGCAGTATGACGCCTGCTGTCCTGCCTGGGGTCTGTGGAGACAGGAGGTACCCTAGGAGGGCTGGGAGCTTGGTGCTTTGTCCACAAGAAACTCCCAGCTCACTGGCAGCAGAGCTCTGGGTTCATGTGGGCAGAAAGTCTCTCCAGGAGCTCAGAAACCTGCCAACTGTCAGGGATGCAAGGGAGGGAGAAGGAGAAACAAACTGCTCCACCTACCCTTCTCACTGGACTCCAAGCCTCTGAGGGGCTGATCTCTGCTGATATCTTGCTCCTTTCTGTTCTGCTCCACAACTTCTTCCCACAGAATCTCCTGAAGGTTCTGGCACCCTTCCCTGAGATCAACTTCTGATCTCTGTTCATTTTTTCTTTTTCATCTAAAACTTCTCCTTCTTACTCAAATGCTCTGGCAGCATGTCCTATATTTTAAGTGAATGAAAAATAAAGAAATATTTGAAAGTTAATGCATCAAAGCTATAAATTCATAATATTTCTGTTGCTCAACATCTAGTCCCAAACCCCTTATTTAACTGGTAAAAGATCATGTCAAGGCTTAATGACTCAGTTAAGTTGGCAAAGGTAGATTGTAGGAAACCCCAAATTAGAACTACATTAATGTACATTGTTAACATGTGATGTCCTGGTGAGTCTTTCTAAGACATCACCACAAGTTCTGTCCTCACAATGCACCGAATGCAGTGTTAAGCATATATGTATATCCAGGTACAGAGTCAAAATGGTAATGCATTTGCATTCTCTCTCACAGTATCATACATTATAAATATGATAGGTCAAATTAAAACCCATAAATTTGACCCATAAAGACAGGCTAACAAACAAAATTAAAGGCGGCATTCTACCTCTAAAAAGTTGCTCATAAATATCTATAGTATATCTGTGAATAAAAACAAAACAGCATGCTCTCAGGCATGCTTGTTGAGACAGGAAATTAACAGATATCAATCATTTGTGTTTGAAGTGAAATTGTGCTACTCTCTCAAACATGGTAGAAAACTTATAATTGAATTGAACATTGTAAATAAAGGGAATAAAATACTGCCTCTTTCCTCAAATCTTCTAGGATCTAGAGTTGTGAAATTTTTAAAATTAATGTTAATTTTATAACATAAAGCATTATCAATAGACATTTACAAAGTTTTAAATTCTTAGCTTATATTCTTTCAAACCACTGTAGAAATACATTAAAAATCTTTTAATATTAAGATCAGATGTTTTCATGATCTGTGAATGCCATAGAGTTTTGTTTTTTCCATGTTTTTTTCTAATATATATTTTGCTATCATCATACATTCGAGTTCTTAATCTCAATTAAACTGGCATTTTGTCATTATACTACAGTGATTCAAGGAAGAACAGAAATAAACAGCAATAAAATATCCTTTGTTGCAAGATGGCGGATGAGAAAAACTGCCAGCCAGAGTGTCTCTGTAAGAAAGACAGATTTTAGAAGAAAGTGAAAAAAAATAAACAGGAGGACAAATTTAGATTGGATGAGGTTCGGAAGGAAGTATGCCTGAAACTGCAGGAGACTCCATGAGAAGAAGTTGTGGAGGAGAACTGGAAGGAAAAAAGCCCCTGAGAGGCTTGGAGACCAGCGACAAGGTAGGTGAAGCAGTTAAATTTCCTCTCTCTTGCATCTTGGACAGCTGGTGAGCTCCTGAGAGGTTGGAGAGACCTGCCAACATCAACCCAGAGAAGGCTGCCGCCAGTGAGCCGTGAGCTTCTTGTGGACAGGGCACCCAGGGGCTCCCAGCTCCCTCAGGGCACCTCCCGGCCCTCAGACCCCAGCCAATAGGCAGGCGCCATATTGCTTCATTCTCCCCTTCCCCTTCCCTACCTGAGGCCGCTGAGAGAGACGATTTTGCCACCACCCAGAGGCATTTGCTGGTAAGGGGACCTTTCCTTTTGGGGCCCTACAGCAGACTGAGGGGTACCCAGACTGTGAGCTCCCTACCTGTAAGCCCTCCCAGGTGCCGCATGCCTGGTGACTCCAGGAGAATGGGGCAAATCCTGAGGTGGAGAGACACTGATCCAGCTTGGGCACCCTGTGGGTGACTTAAGACCAGCACTCTTCTCCCTGGCAGGGTCAGGGATTGTTCTCCAGGGCCTAGGAGACCTGATCCTGTACTCCCAGGTCTCCATCGCATTGCCCCAGGGCACAGAAGGGATATTTGTGAATGAGCATACTGAGGTGCGTGTGCCTTCAGGGGCAGATCAGCATTCTTGAGGGGCAACCCTCCTCCCACAGGAGGGCTGCACTCCCAGCTCAGGCTGTGATCCTGCGCAGGGAACCTCCCAGCCCGCAGCACAACCAGGGAGATATGCTGGCTTGAGGTCCTGCCTGCTGGCAGAGGCCCGGGAGAAATCCAGGAATAGGGGAGGGTGGAAAGGAGCGAGGCCTGCTCCAGACTGCAGGTCTCAGACAGCTCCACTCCCACACGCAGACTTTTTGGCTGAGTGGGGCCATTTCAGCCCCTCTCTGGCAGCTTTGCCCAGAAACAGAGAATAGACCTTTGACCCCTGCTAACTGCATCTGTGGAGCTTGAGGGCAGGCTCACCCAGCCCAGCTCTGCCCAGACTCACTCTCCCCCATCCACCCCCCGCCCCCGGCCCCCACTGAAGTGAAGAATAAGGACACACCTGGAAGTCCCAGGGCCCCACCACCACCCTGAGGCAAGGACAATACAGGTAACCTAAGTGTTTGTACCCCTGTAATATGCTGAAATTTAAAAAGTTGCTCAACCACTTTTATTGAAATAGAACGAATGGGAAAAAAAGAGCACATCATCTCCGTCTAGGAATAAATGTCATGGATTTGTCTGAAACTTCCTTTTTATTCATCTTCCTGGATGCTAATCATTATGGTTGGGCAAAAAGTGGGTTTGCAGTCTGTAACAGTGTCAACATCATTCCAAACTAAACCACTAAGTAAATACATTTCATATAATCCACCTGAACCAAGCTTCCATCTTGACAGTATCATCAAAGGTTTCATATAATTTAAGTCTATTTATGGACTTTTGAATGAAATTGATTTTTTGATTTTTGTTCCTTTGCAACCTTCTCTGAGAAATCTTCAGAGTCGTTTTAGGTTATTATCTATGTTTTCTCAGTGTTGAGTGGAGTGATGAAACATATAAAGCAAGTAATAACCAGTTTCGTTCTTAATCCCTCTTTTGATTGATTCTTATAGAGCCCACACCTTCATTACCTACTTGTCAAAATTTTACTAATCCCTAAAGCCTCATCTCAAATATAAACTCTTCTAAAGCATGTATTTTTAACTTTTCATCCCAATCAATATATTATTTTTTTCTCTGCAACCAGTAGCATTTTATTTGTCTTGTCTTGCTGATCTTATTCTTTCTAGAATTAAGATTATGTGTGTGTATGCTTTATCACTAGCAATAATCTAAATAATATGTTCCTTTAAACATATTTGTTGAAAGCCTACTAGAGACCAGTTTTAGGTCCTTTAAATGCATCCTTGAACAAAAGGAACAAAACTTTTGCTTTGTGGAGTTTACATTATAATTGATATAGACAAACATAATGAATAAGTTAATTAAACAAAATGTCAGAAGATAGTAAGTGTTATTGGAACAAGTAAAAGTAAAATAGTGTAAGAGAAATGGCAAAGGCAGGAGGTTGGGGTTTAGAGTAAAATTAGATGGTCAGGAGAGGACACATTGAGAAAGTGACATTTTTGTAAATACTTGATGATTAGGGAGTTGGCTTTATGAATTTCTGAGGTTGGGGAAATTCGGAAGCATGTTCCCAGCAGAGAAAACAGCCAGTTCAAAGGCTCTATGGCAGGATTCTGGCAGGCAAGTCAGAGTACTGGGAAGTAGGCCAGTTTAACTGGAGGGAGTCATGGTGGGGGACTCAGGTATGGTAGGAGATGCTTTTGGATTGATATGAGGGGTTAGATCTTCAGAGGCTTTCCAGGCCTTTAAAGGATTTTGCCTTTTACTCCGGGTAAAATATGGACACATTGCCATTGCAGGATTTTTAGCAGAGGAGTGACATGATTTGACTTGTTTTAAAGGGATCTCAATGGACTTGTTGTATTGAGAATAGATGTTGGCAGTGCCAGGGATAGAAGCAGGAAGGAGAATATTGTTAGGAAAATGTTGCAGAAGAGAAAATATAGGAACTCAGATGAAGATGTAGCTGTGGAGGTAGTGGGAAGTGGGTATAGTCCAGGGAACTATGCAGTAGATTGGTTTACAGGAGAGCATAAAGTTAGGAAGTGTTGATGTGATGTCTAGGAGACATCTTATGCATACGTTGAATAGGCATGCATGTTTATGCTAGGTATTAGTTACACATGGTCATTTATTATGCAGCAGCTAGCTATGTGAAAACATTACTATGTGAAAACATTACTATGTTTTCTTGTTACTTCATGTAATAGATATCAGGTAATAAAATCTTATGTTTTATCTTAAAGTAGTAAATATTTTTCCTTAATTTCTGATTCTTTACTAAGGATTTTACCCAAATCCGCAATGTATTAGGTAATAAAATTTTTAAAAATTAGAACTGCCTGACTCATATTCTGTAGAATTGTAAAGACATGCAATATTTTTCACTATGTCAATTTTAAGGTATACCTATCATATTCGCTTTTGGGTAAAATGTTGGATATCTTGAAAATTAGCATAACAAATAAACCAGACACACAGAAATAATGCCTTTGCCAGCCCAGAAAAGATATGCAGTGCTCATATGCCTGAGTACTCTTTTATTCCTTTCATGATTTATCATGGAAATGTGAGCTGACAGTTTTATGTATGGAATGCAAATTGGGCTCCCTTTATCAATCCCATGCATCTTAATATATATGTATGGTAATTTTTGTTGCTTGTGGAATGGCCTTAAGACACTACTTCAATTCTACACAATTTAACAGGTGAAATATTAGAAGGTGTGCATTTCATGGGCTTGTTTTTATTAAAGTAGCAAAATGTTTGTAGAAATTTGCTAGGTGATTGCCATTCTTTTGTGATATTTCTACACATGATTAAAAAACAGGAGGAGAGATGCATTATCTTATATATACATGCATAATATATTTATTAATACAAATGTAAATGTTATTTCTATTTCTGGAAACACAATAACTTTGTTGAAGCAAGAAAGTCATTGGGGGAGAGTAATTGTTACAAAATGAAGGCACATATTTTCATAAAGTTGCAGATATTATCTGAATTATAGTAATTATGATCCACCAAGTGATTCTTAGCTTTCTAATATAATTACGAGAGAAAATAAGGCTTCATAATCCCTAATTATTCTTCCCACATGTCAAATATTGTTATCAGTAGAGTTGGTTATGAAGAAGAAAATAACCTCCTTCCATCTTTTCCCTTTAGCTCTCCTCACCACTATACTTTAATAATCTAAGAGTTTGTGCCTTGAAATAAAAAAAAAACAAAAAAACTTGTATTTGAATCCCAGATCCAAGCACTTACTAGCTGGGTGGCTCTGGGCAAATATTCCAAACTGTATAAGCATCAGTTTCTCCAACAATAAAAGGCAATAATAATAGTAATTACTTCATATATTTTAGTCATATTAGTGATAAAAGAGAGGTAAAATCCTTACCATCCTTGTCTATACAGAATTAGCACTCAAAATGATTTCTGTCAGTCTAGTATCATCACTACATGCATGATTTTTGATAAAGATACACCTTTTTTCCTCTTTACAGACAATAGCTTTTCCGATAAAGTACCTAGGTTCTGTATCTGCTCAGAAAACCTACACTTACAAGTATTATCTCTCTCTCTCTCTCTCTCTGATATATTCCCTAATTTCATTAATTTATTTATATACGTGTATAAATATGCCCAAATTTCTTCCAATAAAAACAACAGTAAAATAGTCCTAAATTTCTTCTCCTGTACCCTACTCCAAGTGTCATCCTCTGCTTCTCTGCACTGGGCCAGGACAATTTCTTGAAAGAATTTTTAGGCTTGATTTCTTTATTCTCTACCTCCCATTCACTTCTCAACCCCTTCCATTCAAGACTTGGTTAAAATCCATCTGACTGAGTATTCCATAACCTTAGTGTATATAAATACAATGGACATTTTTCCAGGTTTTTCTTGCCTTGCATTAGCAGCATTTGGCAGAATTGGCTAATTCTGCCACCTTGTATGGCTCTTCCAGTGACATCAGTATTACAGCTCTTTGTGTTCATTCTAGCCTCTGGCTGTTCTTTCTTAGACTATTTGCTTCATCTTTCTAAGCTTTTTATTAAATGTTATAGTTTCGCAGGAGCTCTTGATGACTTCACTAAAGTTTGCATTTTTTTAATCCTTCCAATTTCTCAGTAAATTATAGAATGACCACCACCAAAAAAAAAAAAAACCCAGATAAATAAACAACAATTCCCACATTCTTTTGGTTCAAAAGTAGAACGCATATTTGATTTCTTTCCTTACTTCCCATATTCAATATGTCAATAAGTTCCATCATCTCTACATTTGAAGTTATGTACTGAATCTGATGACTTTTATCCATTTCTGCCGTCATCATCTCCACTGGGATCCCGTAAAACAGGCATCTTATGGTTTTCTATGTAGCTAGAAAATAAACAAAATGAATAAGTACAGTACACAGCAAAGTTAGGTTTGCTATGTTATGACAAGTGCAATGAGGAAAAATTAAGCAAGGAAGGGCAACAAGAATGTTCTAAAATTAGATGTGGTTTCACTTTTAAATAAGGGTTCGAATGTAGGCCTTACTGAAAAGGTGTCATGTGAATGAATGTTCATAATATGTGTTTTTCCAAAGAAATTTGCCTAAATAATTCAAGCTGCCTGAATTTTTATAAATTAAAATATTTCAAAGACATGATGAAAATGTAATTCAATATACATTATGATATATAAAAATTAAATGCATGTCACAAATGTTAAATGTGGTCTTGAACACCATTTCTAAGTTTCAGCAGGAAGCCATGAAGGCAAATGATATAGGAAGAGATCCTCAAGGAAGTTCCTAGTGTATTTATGCAAACTCCAAAATTGTGAGAAAAAAAAATCTGCCAGTATTAGCTCCTAAAGTACCTGTATATAGAAGTGAGAGAAAACATGCCATATAAAGTTGAAGACACTGTAACAGAGGTCTTCTTTAGAGAGAAGGGTTGCTGGTATATTGTGAATATGCTTGAACTCCTATGGTGAGAAAGTGCTGGCTCACTATCTCAAGATGAAGGAGAGTGGCCTTTAAGTGAACCAAGTCTTTACTCAAGTCTGAAAAGTTTAAGTGCAAGAGGCCAGAGCTAGTTGTCTTGGAATAGCAAAGTCAAATGGAATGCTCCGAGAGAGAGCTGACTTTCTGCTGGCTGCCAGGCAAAGGTATTGATTTTCATGTGCTAAAAGAAAATACTGAGCAAAGAAAGGAGCCAACAGTGAGGAGTCTCTAAAAGATCCTTTCCTAGAGGACTGCCAGCCAGAAGTGAGGCAACCTCCATAGGATTGAATGGAAGTCTAGCCTGGCCTGTAGGAAGTGAGCCTTATGTGCTGGGGGCACAAAAAAACAGATGACAGAAGAAACACATGCATGGGCCACTGTAGGAACTCCAGGCTATACTACTCAAGAAAGCCCCATAAAAGGAAGAGAGAGTTTTGGCATATACTAAACCCAAATAGTGCTAATGCTGGCTTACAATCTTCTCAGGCAGGGAGTGTTGTAGGGCGCAGCGCTCAAACAAAGACGGAGAATCTGAATTGTGATTGGAGTCTTTATTTAGCCGGCGACCACCTCTACTATGAGAGAGTGGCCCCGACTCAAGATTGTACAGAGGTTTTATATCTTTTTCTAAAAGGGGCTACATGCAAGCAAGCAGGTGCAAGGAGTACAAAGAGGAT
>VBSM01000483.1:16547767-16577947 GCA_008086735.1 Cheirogaleus medius
AAAAAAAAAAGAAAATCTACAGAATGCATTGGAAAGGAAAATTATGAGGAATAATAAAGTTTCTCCCTGACTGCATCCTACCACATCCTATTTTTTAATAAACTGAATATATGCAATTTTACAAATTTCATTAAGTTCTTCATCAGGTTATAATTTATTCTATTGGGAACTTTGTTGATTAAATTCATTTTTTATTTATCTAAAATTAGAGATCGGTTCATTTAATGGGAACAATTTGGAAAATTATTCTCAATGATACTGTCCGGAATAATTATGAATGACTTTGAAAGGCATAGAAAAACATTACTGGGTGTTCTGACTAGTTCATCCTTCACTGTCTTTGAGCTCTGTTCCAACTCTAAATTATAGATAACTGATAGTAATGGAAATGATATTTCTCATAGGCAATGCAAAATGAATTTTCTCCAGTGGAGGTACTATTGATTTCCTTCTCACACCCAAAAAAGTGAGTTTTTCATCTATTAATCAAGTTCATTTAGCATTCCCTATTGTTTAATATGTGTCACTCAATTTTCCCTTGAATTATGTAATATCTCATTGGTTCCCTCATTAATTAATATGTTAAATAAAAGTTTTGAGACATGTTCAAATTCAAGCTGCCTGAATTTTTATAAATTAAAATATTTCAAAGACATGATGAAAATGTAATTCAATATACATTATGATATATAAAAATTAAATGTATGTCACAAATGTTAAATGTGATCTTGAACACCATTTCTAAGTTTCAGCAGGAAGCCATGAAGGCAAATGATATAGGAAGAGATCCTCAAGGAAGTTCCTAGTGTATTTATGCAAACTCCAAAATTGTGAGGAAAAAAAAATCTGCCAGTATTAGCTATATAAAAGTTCCTTTTATATCTCTATGTTCAATTTATATCTATCTATATATTATTTTTTAAAAATCTTTAAAATTTTGGAGGGTGCACTGAGATGCTCAACCGATTTACCTGGCAGAGCAGGTGCCAGGGAAATATTAATACAATTCATGCTTCTGGCCTACTGGTGTTTTCTTGGCTCCCAGAGGGAAACATAAATGGCAACAGAACTTTAATTATGTTGACTTTATGTTTCTCTAATTTCTTTTCCCTTTCCACTGATTCTGTGCTTTGTTTTGGATTCTTTATTTCTTATTGTGTATAAATTGTTTTCCATTGGTGACAGCAATGGTTGTGAATTTGGTTTTATGATCGGATTATTTGATGATCACTGAAGATGGGTCATGGAATCTGTTCTCTCTTGGGTAAGATATGACAAGAAATAAAATTTGTTATTCTTTTTTGATTTCCTTCTGAAAATTTTGAGTTCAATAAATTAAGAAATAGGTGCCCACAGGAAGGAAAACAACTCTGTATCTCTGTATTTACTCTTGACCTGTGGCTGAAGTTACAATCTGAAACTACAAGCCCTCTATATATCTTTGTGTGTACGTTTCTGTCATTCAGAAAGGCCTTTACTTATGGTTGTGTGAGTATGTAGTGTTTTACTTTCTTTAGAAGGTATTAATAACCTAGATTATAAACTATCTTTAATTATAAAGGCTGTGTTCTGATTGATTTATGGAGATAAATAAGTACTTACATAAACTGAATGTTTCTAAAACCCCAGAAATTAAGGAAATTGAAATGGTAATCATCTAGATATCTGGAACTTAAAGGACCTTCTCACAGAAAATAATTCAAGTGTTTCAAGATACCAAATTCACATAATTAGAATACACTTTGACAAATAAGATCAATTGAATAACTTTTGTTTTTAAAAAAGCTAGTCATGTCTTTTCTACCATTAACTAGTGTTCAGTGTAGTAAAAACATATACTTTATTCCACTTAGGTTTGTTTTCTCAAATTTATACAGATTTACCCATCAAATAAGACAGTAATTACTCATGCAAACTGTTTAAGATTAAGAAAAATTTAAATCTGTTCAATTAAGTTGAATCATTATTTTGTCAACCTTTTTATTTATACAGTAATTATATTTTGTAATGTGTCAGCTTGAAGATAATTTCTAAGATCTTTAAATAATTTAAAACCTCAGCCTGATATTACATTAAGTTAATTAATGGATACCTTTGTATACCTAACCAAGTTCCAAATAAGATAAAATAGCAAAGCATGGTTATTAAGCATCATTTTAATTTTATATGCCTTTTAACTGAAATCTTATATTCAAAACAGAGGCTATCGCTTTGGGTCCTAAATGTGTAAATGAGACCGATATGTCCTTAGAAAGTTTTATTTTGTGTGCTCATAATGATAATGATGTGTAAAACAACCCATTCTCACTTATTTATCCAAACCCCTGATTTTTCTATGAAATAGAAGTTAGTTACTTTTGTTAAAAGCTATTACTAATATGAGTGTGTGATCGTATACTTGCAACAATGGTGGCAGACAAATACAACTGTGTGTGCGCAAGCGTTTTTGTTTTGTTTTGTTTTAATCAAGGGAAAAGCTGTAGGTTTTTCCTAAATTCACAGCAATTCTCAGAATCCTCAGGCTTCTAGACCTCAAAAAGCTTTTGTTTATGTGAATTTTAAATTGAAACTGAGATTTTCAACACTTATTTATTGATTCATCTGAAGATAGCAATAATAAACACATTGCATTTTAATGTGAAGAACATTTTAGTATTTTTATGAAAATTGCTTTGACCTTGTACACCCGTGAGAGAAATACTGTCCTAAGGTGTCAGTTGGTTCTAGAAAATAAAAGATCATAATGAATGATAACATTTCAAAAGTGAATTTTAATTGCCATGGTTTATATTACCTTTTTCTGGGAAAAAAAATAGCTATGAAATATGTTAAAATGTTAGCCATGTTCATTCTATTTGGAGGAACTAGCTGCTTTGTTTTCTAATGAGTGCCCTTAGCAACAATACGAAAGGTTTTTCCTTAATTCAGTGCAATCTGCCTGGATAGCAGACATTCTGCATTATAGCAGGTTAATTTTTTGTGCCTTATGCTGAATTTCTAATGTTCTTTATTACTCAAAGAGAGAGAACAAAAGATCAAAGTTCCTCATTTATCTTAAGATTTCTTTATAATTGTGTTATCTTCTGTGTTTCTTTAAAATGGTTTATTGTCACTTTAATTAAATATATAACCAACTATTGCATCTCAGGCACCCACGTCAGGCACCCTAATCAAATGCTTAAATCTCCACAATGCTTTGATTTTGCCTTTCCAAAACCAACAATAAAGTTGTGAAAAATCTGCTTAAAATTTCCTTTTAGATTTTTCAGACAGATTTTAGAAAATCACATGTATTATCTTTTTCCCTTTATATAAGGAGAGATACCAGAAATAATTAAGTTTGTTTGATGTATTACTATTGTGACAGTTGCATAGAAAATTGTCAGATGGGAAGACATACCCAACCTTGTCTAAGATTGTATAGGTAAAATTTAAATAAAATAAATATTTCGGAAACAGTATACTTTATGGAAAAACTTTGGAGATTTGTCAGTGTACTTACTTTTCATAATATGTATTTCCCCTTAGGGAATACATTGATCAAACTCTTATAGAACAGTTATATACTATATTGCAATAAAAAATTTTATTCTCTTCCTTCCTGATATTACTGGTTATGGTAATAAACTAACCACAACCAGAAATTAATTCTTTGTTATCTACAGGTAGTTTTTATTGTATTCATATGCTTGCTTGAAGGCTATGCTACAAATCAGACATTGTGTTTCCACAAAGAAAATTGGTCTCAGAGTTTTCTGGAACAGTATTGTATCAGGCACTTCAAACTATCGACCCTTGAAAGACTAGACTCATGGGTATAGGTTTCTGAGCAGACAACACATAGGTAATTTTAAGACCATACCAATGGACTGAGGATTCCCAGGACCCATTTTAGTCTAGAAGTAGTTGAAGCATGCAAGTGAATGGGTAAACCAGGATCTAGTAGAACAAAAACTAACTCCACAGGACAGAATAAAATCCTGAGGGAAATTACATTGTGGTTATTTATTTAGAACATTGTTGATGTTTTAATGTTCCATTTGCCATATATATAAAGAAGTCCTTTCTTTTTTTTCTTAAGCTGTTTGCAATCCACAACAATTTAATAAACTATTATGATACATTGAAATATGTCTTAAAATGATATATGATTCTCATTGACCTTCCATAAAAATCTTACTGAGTCTCCTATCTTTTCATGGCAAAAAAAAAAGAAAAAGTAGACTGCATAGTTTCTACTACAGTCTGTTCTCCTTTTTACCAGTACATAATCAACAAATTATGCAACCATGGCCATACTTAAAATATCATATTTGGGAAAGATGCTCATTGAATCAGATGGACAAGATAGTTTTAAATAAATATGTTTGCTTGGTCTTTTAGATGGTAAAGAAGATAAATTCCTACCAGTGGAAAAAAGCCTTAGGAAATTTGAGGGGTGGGTAATCTAAAAGAGAAAGTAGAATTCACTCAAATTTATAGGTGCTACATTTGAAATCTGGTGGAGAGCACGTCTTAGGTTTTCTTATCCTCTGGATAGCAAATAAATTGAGTCATTTAAAAGTATGATCCAACATTCCTTATGAAAACTTTCAAACAGAAGTGAATTTTATGGCTTTGTGAGTATTTCAATATTCTATGGCACTTGATTTGCAAAAGAACACCCAAAGAGGCCTACAGGGTTAATTAAAAGTGTTGAAAGATCTATGTAAATAACCAGGCCAAACCTAAGGAGACTGGTTTATTTTTCAGCACTCAGTAATAATCTTTCTTTAATATTCTAATATAAACATAAGGTGGGAGGACTGTCAGAAAAATAATTGTGACTACACAAATTGAAATGGGCAAACACTATTCCTGGGTGTCCTGTTTAGCACACACATCAGGGTTATCTCTGTCTTTCATTATCTTTGAGCTATTTTACAACTTTGTGAGTAGTAGGCAAATAATTCTTGTCTATAAACATACAGATGCATTTTGACTAGTAGAAGTGTGACTAATTTCCATTTAGGTGAAAGAAATCAGTATTTTATGTGTTAAGCACAATGATTTCTGCATTCCTGTTTGCTTATATATGTCTATTTCAGGACCATCCATTGATGAGATGTAATGTCTTACATGTTCCCTCATTTGTTAATGAATTAAATTACGTATTTCAAATATGTTCATAGTATATTTAGCTCTGAGTCATGATTTTACTTTTTAAAAATATGCTTTACTATTACCTTTTGTATGTGTATGCATATATGTATATATATGCACACACATAATTTTAATTTGTTTTTCAAGCCCTTTATTATCCTTTTTTCTACCTCTACTATGTAACAGATGCTATTGAAGTAGATTTACAAGTCCTTTCAATTCTAAGAACAAGTCCACACTGTAGGTATTATGCTCATTTTGCAACTAAGGAAGTAAACTTTCAAAATAGTAAGTGGCGAAATCAAGATTTAAACTTAAGTCTTTTTCCGATACCTGCACCTGAACAAAATATTGTTAATTTTTCAAAATGTTGAATGAATATTGAAAATGTTGAATGAATATCCAAAATGTAACTGATGGATACTACCCTTTATCATCTATTTCAATATAATAGAATTTGGTATAATTGTTTTGATTATCAAATCAGGATGTAAGCTATAAGAAAACATTATTTCAGGCATATTTTCAGTGAGATGGAAAAAGTTGGCATCTAATGTGCACATTCTGTTGACAATAAAAAATATAAATAACCCTGGAGAATTTGCTGGTATATCATTCACAGTATACTTCTATAAAATTGGCTGGCTTCCTAACTTCCAACCTTCCAGCAAGCCTATTAACCTTAGCTGGTATTGTTTTGAACAATTTTCAGAATTCATCTACTTTATCACCAAAAGCCAAGAATTGCTTGTTCATTTTTATGTTGTTTTCAGTTTTCTATAAAAGTAGAATCCTTGATGGAGCTGGCTTTTCTTACATACCTCAGCAATATGATTTGCCTGTGCTTAGATATGAGGTAGCATTTTGAGTGTCTTACTATAAAAGTTTTTTCTCCATCTAAATTGCAGTGCTTTTGCATTTTGCTTTGTTTTCAAAGTTTTTTCTATTCTATAACTATATATTTCCCAGAACTATTTTTGTGAGAATAAAATGTTACTCTCCTTTGTTCCAGAATTCTATTATGAAATGTCTACTTACCTTCATATGTTCACCAATTTTAGCTTTCCCCTAAATTAAAAAGTCTGGAACAAAAGCTTCACTTGGGCTTGTGATTGTTATAGATAGTTTATATCTTAATTTATTATCTTATCCTTCATGATTACATTTTGGTAAGCCACAGACTTGTTTTTTCCTGTCCATTTCTATATGTTCAACAATATTTGAGTATCCAGTTGTGTGAGTAATTGTGTGGCCTTCAATCTTTTATTTAAACAATGCTTACTTTATAAAATTATGAACATTGGCTGAGTACTTTCTGAGCACACAGCAAATTTTAGTTCTTTCTCTTCTCTTTCTCTTTTTGCTTTATGTTTAGTTTTTTCTTTACCAGTCTAGTACTTATTATCTATAATACCATAGACATTACACTTTCTTTAATATTAAATCATGCTTTGTAGAAAAATTGTTCCCTAGTTTTTCTATGCTCTCTGTGCTGACTCAGTTCTTATCAGGATTAATTACTCTACACATCTGAGAGTGGCCCGGCTCCTCCACTTGAATATTTCCTTGGTAACATGTTCTTTCTTTCATGATTTTTATATATTCTTCTTTCCTTGCTTCCTATGTGATTTTTGTTTGTTTTTCTATTTATTGTCTTCCTTATTAAACACATATTTAATTCTAATTCTTAAGTCCATGTACATTTTACTTCGTACTCTCTCCATTATACTACTCATGCAGTCAAGTACTGTATTTTAAACCAATCATTTCAAATAGTCTTATCCTCTTTTCATCCTGGGTTTTCAGTTGCATCAGGATTCCTTCAACTTTAGATGTCAATACTTCCTCAAAATTAACAAGCCCAGGCTGATTTTATTAGCTTCTCCAAGAAACATGGCATTTGAAACATTCTTGATTAGGCATCATTCTGCCTTTCTACCACTCTCTACTCCAAAGTGGCATGGGCAGAAAGCAACCCCAGGGCTCATTTGACTCACCTTCCATTGACTGCTCATGTGCTCATCAAGATCTGCTTATTCTCTCTTAAATAAGGATCTTAATTTTTTCTTCTTCCCTTATTGTTTAAACAGCTACTATTTTCATCAAAGCCCTCATAATATATATCAAGATAATTGAAAGAAACTAATCTTTACTTCTTTTATTATTACCTTAATGTAATAAAGCTACATCTTGGAATTTTTTAAACAAACTTTATTTCCACATATTTCCTCCATCCTATAATGTTACTTATAAATTCTTAACTTTAACTTAAAAGCCTTCCACTTTTCAATACTCACATATTCAGCTTTAAAAAGGTTTTCATTTTTTTCACCACTGTCTCCTTAGATTATCAGTTGTATTTTATATATTCTACAGCCATTATATTTCTGGGACAAGTCTAGCGTTTTTTCTGTTTGCCACATAGATAAGAGTGCTAATTTTTAAATCAAATAATATCATTAAGTGGGGAACAGTTTTCCTATAAAGTATGATTTAATATTACAGCAACATTGGGGTGAATATCTTTAGAATTTTCCATCCACATTTACAATTAGAACCAGTGGAAATCTTTTTATTCATCTGTCTGACCCTGGCACTGAATGCAGTTTTCATTCTTTTTGTTTATTATAAAGAAGAAGTGAGTAGTATTTTTCTTTATTCATTCATTCTTTCATTTGTTCACTCCTTCATGAAGTATTTTTGAGCATAAACTCTGTATCAAACCCTTTTTCATGTATGTATACACACAAGTGTGTATATATACATACACACACACACACATACACACACACAGAAGAGCTGTCCTGAAATTATCCAGTCAAATAGAGATATTTATTATATTAATAATGGCTGGATACTTTCCAGAAAGTCTTGTGTATATATACATATGTATAAACAAGACGTCAATGTATTCAAAATGCTTATATCTAATTGGGGAACAAAATAAATACCAAGTTCAAATGCAATATAATAAGTATCATAGTTAAGGTATGGCAACAATGTTATGTATGGTAAAACAATCTCTGAAGTCTGGAGTATTAAAGGGGAAAAGAGGAATGGATTGTGTCTGGAACACGAGATGGCGCAAAGCCTTCTAGGCAGGGTACTCACTTGTGAAGGGGCAGGTGGCTGGGGGAGAGCAGTGTGAGGTCAGGCATGAGGAGAAGCTTAGTGTAACTTCGAATGAAATAATCGCTCTCCCCTCCTTTCTTTGTTTCGTCCTGTATTTCATATGAATTTTCCTTTGTCACCCTTATGGTTGCAGACGTCTTTTGAAAGAGTTTAGGACCAATGCTCGTCTAACGCTTTGTTTTCCTAAAATGAGAGTGACTGTTAAAACTCAATTTTCACACACCATGGTAACTGTGTAGTTGGATACATTTTCTTATTCTCTATAGACACACCATTTGAGCTAGTCTGTCACAGTAACCTCTATTTAATAAATGGAATAGTCATGAAGTAAATTAATGAATGTTTCAACATGTACATTTCTGCACCTTTATCTAGACTTTCACATGGACAGCTCTAACTGGTTTGGCTCAGATTCGCTTCAGTTCATACATTCAAGAACACATTTATCAGACACCAGACAGTGAGGCTCTTTTAGACAGTCAATATACTGCAAGAGAGAAGCTGAAGAGTGAAATTCTAATTATTCTCGACATAGGGCATTCTAAGGGTGTCTCATGCCAAAATAATGGAAGTTATTTTTCTTCATGAAATTGAAAGACGATACATGAAGTGTCTTCAGGTTTCCAAGGAAATGGAATTAAATGAGAAACATGTGGCACTTTCTGATGGATACACATCATCCTGAAATCACTTCACATCTTCTGGCTAAATAAAGAAATAACTATAAATCTTTTCAAAAAACAAAGGAGAGAAAAATGTAGCAAATATAGCAAGTAATACCTTTATGGCACCATTAGTATGACTCTATAAAGAAGGTTATTTATAATGGTGGAATTATTTGTCATATACCATATAAAAAAAGAAAATTAAAATTATAGATGGGTTACAATGTGTAAACATGATTTTGTAAACTATAGATATTTCACCTTGCTTGATGCAAAGTGCATTTTTCACCTATAGCAACATTTACAAAATTTAGAAATGTATGAATTTTCAGCTTGGTATAAGCTCAGTTCATTTGGATATTTTAGTTTTTTGGTTTTTTTTTAACAATTCTCAGTAGAAATTTAAATGAGTTTATCTTGTCTTCACATGTGCATACATGTGACAAGAGTTATTTTGAAGGAGTGTTGATGAAAAACATACTTTATGGAATAAATTCTTTATAACTATGGACCTACTTCATGGAAAATGTATGTAAAGCTCACAGCAATAAATTCAGATTTCTTCTTCCTTCCAAAAATGTTTTTGGTTCATGCTTCTCCCCATCATGCCCCACTTCCAATAACATACTGTTTATTCAAAGGTGATTATATAAGAATTTTTATTTTTATTTTTTTATTTCAGTACATTATGGGGGTACAAATGTTTAGGTTACATATATTGTCTTTGCCCCACTCGAGTCAGAGCTTCAGGCATGTCCAGCCCCCAGCCAGTGTCACAGCACCCATTAGGTGTAAATAAATATACCTTATTCCCTCCTCCCCCCTCCCACTTGTCCGACACCCAATGAATGTTACTATATGTGCACTTAAGTGTTGGTCAGTTAAATCAGTTAATATCAATTTGATGGTGAGTACATATGGTGCTTGTTTTTCAGTTCTGTGATAGTTCAAAAAACATTCTATAAAAAAGACATCTGCACTAGAATGTTTATGGCAGCACAATTCACAATTGCAAAGATGTGGAAACAACCTAAGTGCCCATCAATACATGAGTGGATTAATAAAATGTGGTATATGTATACTATGGAGTTCCACTCAGCCACAAATAAACAATGGTGATCTAGCACTCTTGCATTATCCTGGATAGAGCCGGAACCCATTCTACTAAGTGAAGTATCACAAGAATGGAAAAATAAGAATTTTTATTTTTATTTTTAAGATTAACAACAGAATTAATTTTTATCACTTCAAGAAATAATATAAAATATATATCCATGAGGGTTAAAAAGATACACATTACTTAATATTTTACCATTACATTAACTAGTCTCATGTTTCAAATATAAAGGTACAATATATTACCACAACATACTATCCTCATGTGACAAATATAAAAATCATACATTCTCAAATATATTAATGTAACACAAACAAGAGTATGATTACAGAATCCTGTGTTGGCGATATTTTCATCATAATCTGCATACCTGTTTCCTTTAACTCTTAGAAAAGAACTATCCATTTTTTTTATAATAAGAAAGAAATGAAAGAATAAAAAGTGCTTCTTTCATGCTACGCAAACTCCACCACAGTCTTGGGAAACAAATACCTAATTTGTTTCTTTGTTTCCTTCACTTCTTCACATAATTCCCTAATGGCATCAGCTGCAAAAAGTAGAGGTTTCAAATCAGACAGGAATATGAGAAAGGATAGCCCACTGAGTTAAGCGTATGTCAAAAAATAATGGAATTCCTTGTGCAATATTAGATAATAGATAATATACATACAAAATTATATTTAATTACTTGATTTGACCATTGATGTCCAATTCTGTCTGCCATGCACTTTCCAGTACTGGAGATGAACCCTATTAAATACTAGGATCTGTGATAAAGTTCTGGCTTGGTATGAATTTTCAACCAAAGAAAAACCATTTCGAGCAACTGCTATACAAGATATTAAAATTTAAAGTTATAATTTAAATCTTATAATATGTTGACAAGGCATTAGATAGAAGTCAGAGTTAAACTCCCTCATTATCAGATGCAGAGACAGTTGAACAATGAGTTCAACTCATTGTTTTAACGATTTTTTCAAGCTAATTTTTAGATTTTATTGGATGTAAATCTCATGTTTTATTTAGGTTTAAAACTCTCACATGCCTAGTAGTGCTTCTCAAATTTTTCCACTCCAATATGTGATTATGCATGTATTCAGTGGGGAGTATATAATAGGGAGATAATTCTACCTCCCAGAGAAATGTCAGAGTGGTAATTAAAAGATATAACTGAGAGACGGAACTAGTTCGCAAATCCCCCTTTCCCCTCCTAACAGTTCAGATAGAAGGAACTTTCTGGAGGAATCATTGTTCTAGACTAGAGTTTCAATTGTGACATGTTATATTGCAATGGAGATATTGTATTGAACCTAAACCATCTTCTACCGCTATAAGCTACTATGAGAGAGAGAGAGAGAGAGAGAGAGAGAGAGAGAGAGAGAGAGAGAGACTTGTAAATAAAGAAGCAGGTATAGGGACAGAAGTACAATTGCAAGTTGACTCGGCATAACTTTCTATGTTAAGCTACTGGTAGTCAAGCCTCAACTTCCTCCTGCATACCTCATTCAACATTGCACAAAATCAGAAATCAGAGCCTGCCCATTTCATAATAAGGAGAGAAATGGAGGATGCATAATTCTTTTATTAAATCTCGATGACCTTTTTAGAAATCACTTTAATTACTTTGACGAGAAAAGTAAAACATTTGAAAAGAGACATGAGAAATTCACAGAATGATGTGGTCAAAGAACCTCAACATTATACTGGCATGAAAAGAAGCATTTCTTACCAGTTTCTCATATTGAAATCTGGTCTCATGTTTCATAGTTATAAAACATTTAATCACAGTGACAGTGGAATAGAGGTCATTTTATCAGGAATAATTGGAAAGGAAGTGCCATCCCACTGCTCACATCCCACAAAGAAGTGACTTGATTACAGTTGAGTTTCAGAGGAGGGATAAATAGAACAGAGGAAGCAAACTGTTATGGTGACTGTAATTCACCAAATACGTATATTTCCTTGCCATCTTTTTAAAAGTATCATCCACTCTTCTGTTGATTATGAAGTTGAATTCTGTCTTTGATTTTTAAAAAATTGCCAAAGTTATTCTCTGACCAGTGGACAAATTATTTATTTATTTATTATTTCAAAATTTTATGGGGGTACAAACATTTAGTTTACATATATTGCATTTGCACCACCCGAGTCAGAGCTACAAGTGTGCCCATCCCAGACAGTGTGCACCACACCCATTAGGTGTGCAGACTCCCTGGGTAAGTGCACAAATTATTAATGGTATCTTTTCTTTTACTTGTTGGCAGCCCTTTGAGTTTGG
Organism: Cheirogaleus medius; assembly: GCA_008086735.1. Lineage (NCBI taxonomy): Eukaryota > Metazoa > Chordata > Mammalia > Primates > Cheirogaleidae > Cheirogaleus > Cheirogaleus medius. The sequence continues at coordinate 16,560,102 of VBSM01000483.1, forward strand.
AGGAGAATACATAATATGGTAGCCACACTTATGAAATTTTGGATGCTATGCCTGAGCATCACAGATTTTTGGCAGCTTATGGAGATTGATTAGGTTTTAACTTTCCATTTCATTCACTTTTATCAGGGTGTTGTTTTCAATTACCCAGGGAAGAGAAGTTAAAATATATTATGACAAAATTTCAATATATAAGAAGGTCAATAAAGCTACTACTTAGGTAAAGATGTGGGCTTCAAGAAGAAAGAACATCAACTTTATATATGGTTAAAACAAAGAATCTAGATATATTTAGTATGATAAATTAGACACTTCTAAAGCAAACTGAGAAGTTCTACAATCATGTGCCACAATTGATGAAGTATTGTATATAAGAACGTGGTCCCATAAGATTATAGTACCATATTTTTACTGTGTTTAGATACACAAATACACATTGTGTTACAACTGTTTACACCATTCAGTGTAGTAACGTGTGCAGGTTTGTAGTCTAGGAGAAACCGGCTATACCATATAGCCTAGGTGTGTAGTGGGCTATGCCATCTAGGTTTGTGTAAGTCCACTCTATGATGTTCACACAATAACACATTTTTCAGAACATATTCCTGTCATTACTTGATACCAGATTGTAGCCCTTTAGGTTCTCTATTCTGGATTGTTAATAATACACTTAGGGATCACCAATATATATTTTTATCTAGTTGCAGGGAGACATTTCCCACTTTTTGGCTGTTAGCTAAGAAAGCATTTGGTTGAAAGGAAGGGAATCAGTATTTACTGAGCACCTACTCTTTGCCAGGTACTATGTCCATGTTTTACTTCTTTTTTTCTCATTTAATATTCACAGTTTCCTATGAAGTGTGTATTTTTCTTCATTTTTTAGACAACAACAACAACAACAAAAAATAGGTTCAGAATTTAAGGAAATTGAACATATATCACTCCTTAAATATGAAGTATTTTTTGACTTTAAGGCCTTTTATTTTTACCATTTGTGACTTGTGATCACTAGATTTTATCTGGTAATATGAAGTTGTAATGGGAGACATGAGTTTCCGACTTAACCTTTACTATATGTAGTTAACTGAAATTGGGGGCAGAGGAAGAGGGAGAATTATTTCTCAGCTAGTCCTTCTGTGACATTGAAGAATACAGCTTGAGAAGATGGTCTTTGATTTAACCAAGTGCATAATCAGTGATCTCTATGTAATTAGAGAGCACAGGAGAGGACAGGGGACGTGACTGAGTTGTTCTGAATTCTCTTCAAATCTGGGGCAACCACCTTCCCCCAAGCAGCCATCTTTTCTTCCCTGGAGTATCTTGACAGCCTCTTAACCGGGCTTTCTACAACTTCCTACAACTATATATGTGCTCCTTCCACATAATCTCCATATAGCCAAAATGTTATTCCCCAATCTCATATCTAGTCATGTTATAACCCTACTTTTTAACCTTTTAGTGACTTCTCATTAAGATAAAGTTCAACATTCTTAAACTGCAATTTAAGCCCTTGTATCATCTGACTCCTATTATCTGGAAATAAAGGAATAGTTTTCAGGAGAAAAGCAAATGCATTATGGATATCACCAGATGTGTGTATGTGTGTGTGTATATATATAAAAATATAGTTATAAATATATCTCTATCTAAATACATATATAACAATATATTTATAATATGTAACATTATTTGATATAAATTTTGTTTTAATTAAAATTTAATGTATTTAATTTTAAATATATCAAAATCAGTGAGTAGCAATAAATTCTCATGAGTTTTTACCTCATGAGAAAGGTAAATAAGAAATCTTATTATTATAAGGAATCATAAGGAATACCTTTAGATATTTAGAATAATTTTAGAAGAATGCCTGAATTTCTTTCTTTCTTTAAAAATATCTGAGGTGAGTCCAAAACTAGGAAAAAGCTTGTGTTAGCACATCTCAGACTATTTCTTTGAAACCATATTTACAGAACTGTCTCTGACTAAAAATTATTCAATTATCAAACACAAAGAAGACATGCAGAGCATAAAATATATCCTGTTTTTAAGAGAAAACTAGGTGTCAGTGTGGCAAAAATTGCTAAGGCCAGGCAATGGTTAAAGCAGAGCTAGTCTTCAAAGTCTGATGAAATTCAGGGATCATGATTCCAATTTATTGCTTCTCCAACCAGTCCATAACCACGTGGTTTCAATTTAAAAACAGATTTCAAAAAACATTTAGAAATAATAATCACCCTTCCTCATCTTTGTTCTGCCAGCCTAACACATTACATTGGAAGATATTTAATCAGTTTCTATTCAAATAAGCAATGCCTCTCTTCCAGGTACTTTGATACGTGTGCGATGTCCTACATTGTCATACTATTACTTAACAATTACACATATATGTTTGCTTTAAAATAATGAATAATAAGTGCTAAACCTTAAAAGAGATATAAACAGGTGCAACCACTACAAATACACATGAAAATTTTGGAAATACTTGACATACATAGTAAATGAATACACATTTAATGAACTGTAATATTAGTTCTTTTCTTGTGTTCTTAAAGTGGAATTGCAGAGCTTCTTATCAAAGAAAAAAAGATCAATATCTATATTTAGACTAAAGTAGGATAGATGATAATATTCACATGCTTTTCAAGTTCTGATTGCATGTAGGAAGAAAAATTTGAAATCAAGAAAATATTGACAAAAAAAATCACTGTATAGGAATTACTGATTTGTTTTACTTTTTGAACTTTTTCTCAGTTCATGGTGTGTTTGTATCTCTCTGCTAATACACTTTGACTAGACATAATTCTTCTCTGTAATTGTTATGACTTTGATCCAGCGCAGCAAGGACAAGCTAGTTTAGATAGATGGATATATGGGGTTTTTTTGTATTCTGAAGACCATAGAGTTATACGTCTAATATGCTTCTCTCAGTTAAATCAGCACAATTGAAATATGTTTTGTTGTTTTAAATAACAGCTTGGGCAAGCTATGTACCTGCCATCAAACACAGTCAGGAAATATATTTGATACAATCTCATATACTGTTCAATTATAATAATGAGGAATCTATATCTTGAGCCACTAAATCTCCCAAAGGTAAATCACTTTGTATAAAGATATAAAGTTAGGCTACTATAATAATTTTATCTGTGAGTATTAGAAAAAGTAGTTTTCTAGAGTCAGCAGTTTGAGTCATTTATCTGCTATGTAATAACTGAATGACATGTGCTATGTTGCCTAAATTTAAGCTCCAACTTCTCCAGCTATATAATGAAGAAGTAGTACTGGCTTATGAGAATCTTAAAACTATTACTTGAAAATATTTTGCATATAGAAGAGAGCCATTTTGTTATTTGAGAAACTTAGAGGATTATTTATTACATTTCTCTTTTACAGTGAAGTGTTCTGGTTAAGAGATCATGAGATATAACTCATGATAATGAACACAATGGAATTTCAACTGGCATAAAAAAACTACATCACTGAACCATTACATGGAAAACAACTGACTAGTCTCACAGTGCCCTTTGTGCGAGTGTGAAATATTAGACTATCATGGTAAACCACTGAAATTATTTTATACAGCGGTGTAGCCTAAACTATGTGTTCTTATATCAGTATATCCTACAAGAAATTTATGAAACACGTTTTACAAAGCATATCACAAATAAAAGCATTGATAAATTATGGTTATATGAAAATAAGGCACTATCACATACAAATTTAAATGACTGCTTAGAGATTATATAAATTACAAAAATATAAATTCAAAATACTCAAACCTCAAATGTATACAAATTTCATAAGCCAGTAAGAAATAAATTTAAAAACTAATATAAGAAATGTTACAATACATGAACAGGCAATTCAAATAAGAAAAAATTATGGTAGCCAATAAATTTTTGACAAAAAAATGAATGGCATACAAAATTTCAGATTCAAAGGAAATATCAGATGTTTAACTCTCAGATTGGAAATGAAATCCTAACATTTTGGAAATACTAAGTGTTACCAAGGACGTGGAGCAAAAACAACTCAGATCCTGTGCTGGTGAGAATATAAACTAGTTAATTTTATAAAGTAATTGCACATAATTTAGTAAAATTGAAAATGTGTGTATTCCAAAACTCATTACTTATACTCCAAGTTTATTCCCTGAGTAAGCTTTTACATGTGTAAGATCATTTATTAGAACATTGGTTATAAGATTGAAGTATTTGAAATGAGCTAAATGTTTATCAAAAGGAGAGAGTTAATTTAACTAAAATATATTTTTACAAATAATGCTATTCTGTTTTTAAAATATTTAAAGTAGAATTCATGTATCAGCAATTCCAAATTTCAAACAAAAATAATGTTTTGAAGTAACTTATATGTTTAAAATAAAATTATGAAATGTGTGAAAAAAACAGTATAATTAAAGATAGTAGTTTTGTGGTAGATAAAAGGAAGAAAGCAGGAATGAGATCAATGAAGGAGAAAAGAAAGGATTTTTTTTTTTTTAAGAAAATATGAGAGTACAAACATTTTGGTTACATTTTATATCTTTGCCTCTCCCTAGCAAGGGTTAGAGGTATGCCCCTATCCTCCACAATCCTCACCATATCCCTCAGTTTTGAGACTAACCTCCCAAGCCCATAAACCCTGGAGAATACCACCAAATTTGAGCACCATAGTGTTTACCAATCAGTACCAATTTGATGGCGAGTACATGTGGAGCCCATTCTTCTGATCTTGTGTCACCTCACTTCGGATAATGGGCTCAAGCTAAATCCAGGAAAATATAAGCGGTGCTAGATCACTGTTGTTTCTTATACTTGAGTAATATTCCATTGTAAACATTTACCAAATTTTAATAATCCACTCATGAATTGACAGGCACTTGGGTTGTTTCCACATCCTTGCAATAGTGTATTGTACTGCTATAAACATTCGGGTGCAGATGTCTTTATTATAGAATGTCTTATGCTCTTTTGGGTAGATGCCTAATAATGCTATTGCTGGATCGAATGGTATTTCTATTTTTAGCTCTTTAAGGTATCTCCAAATTCTTTTCCATAGAGGTTGCACTAATTTGCAGTCCCACCAGCAGTGTAAGACTGTTCCTGTCTCTCCACATCCTTTCCAGCATTTGTTGTTTTGGGATTTTTTCGATAGAGGCCAATCTCACTGGGGTTAGGTGATATCTCATTGTGGTTTTGATTTGCATTTCTCTAATGAATAGAGATGTTGAGCATTTTTTTATATGTTTGCTGGCCATTATTCTGTCTTCTTTGAAAAAGTTTCTATTCATTTCTGTTGCCCATTTATTGATGGGGTTGTTTGATTTTTTCTTGTTGATTCTTTTAAGTTCTAGATAAATTCTTGTTATCAGACCTTTATTGGATGTGTAGGGAGCAAATATTTTCTCCCATTCTGTAGGTTGTCTCTTCCCTCTAATGATAGTTTCCTTGGCTGTGCAGAAGCTTTTTAATTTGATCAGATCCCATTTGTTTATTTTTGTTGCTGTGGCGATTGCTTTGAGGGTCTTCTGCAAAAATTCTTTGCATAGGCCGATGTCTGAAAGGGTCTTTCCAATATCTTCTTCTAGGAGTCTTAAGGTTTCATGCCTTAGGTTTAAGTCTGTTATCCATCTTGAGTGGATTTTTGTGAGAGGTGAGAGGTAGGGGCCCAGTTTCATTCTTCTGTATGGAATATATTTAATGAAAGATACAAAAGACTTATACAAGGAGAACTATGAAATGCTAAAAAAAGATATTGTAGAAGATGTAAACAGATGGAAAAATCTCTCTTTTTCATGGATTTGTAGAATCAATATCATTAAAATGTCAATATTACCTAAAGTGATCTACAGATTTAATGCAATCCCCATCAAAGTACCATCATCATTCTTTACAGATCTAGAATAAATAATTCTTCACTTTGTATGGAACCAGAAAAGACCTCATATAGCCAAAGCAATCTTAAGTAAAAAGAACAAAGTGGGAGGCATCAGTCTTTCATATTTCAAGCTGTAGTACAAAGCAATAATAATTAAAATAGCCTGGTAATGGCACAAGAACAGAGACATTGACCTTTGGAACAGGACTGAGATTCCAGAGATTAAACCATCTGCATATGGTAATCTAATATTTGATAAAGCAGACAAAAATATACATTGGGGAAAAGAATCTCTTTTCAATAAATAGCGCTGGGAAAACTGGATAACTACATGCAGAAGAAAACAAAGAATTTTAATAGTATATGTAATGTTTTTATTCTGAAAACATTGATGAGTCTTTAGCTTCCAGAATTGGTGCATTGGTAAATTTGGATTAACAATCCTGCTGAAAACTGCTAGAAAAACTGGACAAAGAATAAAGAAGCATGTACTTGAAGCATATGGGCAAGTTAGAAGGCAATGAAGAATTAATGAACCAAGCATTGGAGAATATATAATTCAAGCTATATTTAGGGTTGCTTTGGCCTTGGGGGTATTTGTCAATTCAGAAATAGGTGACTGAGAGGCTGAGACCCTGAAAACTGTTTTCAACAGTCTCATGGGACTAGGGAAGCAAGGATTGGAGTCCAGAAATTTCCATGAAGAAAAAGATGGCCCAGATAGGTCCTCCATCCTTAGGATGGGATCCTAACATGTCAGAATGCAGGAGCCAGTTTTACCTAGACTGAGATTAACTCTCTGAGGGACTGAAATGCAGTGTTGATTAAATTTAATCACAGGTATTTGATTGAGTTGATCTGGGATTGTTATCACTTCTAGGTCCCTGATAGAAATTGTTGAGATTGTAGTTACTTTAGGAGGGAAGACAGGAATAGTAATGGAAGAAGGCAGGAGAGGAACTTGTAGGTTCTGGCATATTTTTTGTCTCTTAGCTTGGACAATGGTTAAAAAGATAATAATTGTGTGATAAATCTTGGGCTGTATAATTTTTGTTTTGTGCAATATGTCTATGTTTAAATATGTCATACTAAGCAAGGCTAAATATGTTTTTAAAAAAATTAGTGTAAGGCTAAAAAATGCTAACTCATTTTTCAAAAAGACAATCAAGCAATTAAGACAAAACTATTAATATTTGATAAAGCTGGTTTGTAACCTTATGGATATTTGTTATATAGATTGCTTCACAAATTGAAAATAGTAAAAGAGTAAAAAACAAAATCAACAAAATGTACATTCTGAGAAAGACAGAGGAAAAAAAATCATTGTCATTCCAAGGGAGCAAAACATTACATCTAACTTTGTAAACAACTTGTAGGTGATCTTTAAAATAGCTGCAAGTTATTTCTTAACATTGTTTATAGGGTCTAGATTTCTCCCCTTATCCAGTATAGTTTTTAATTGAATTCCTTTGTTTTTTGGAGAAAAATAAAAGAAAACATTATTAAGTCATTTCACAGTGAAGTCTAGATTTCTCACCTATTCCAGTATAGTTTTTAATTGAATTCCTTTGTTTTTCAGAGAAAAATAAGACATTAGTAAATCATTTCACAGGGTTTGAAATGAGCAGTAGCTAAAGCAGCTGTAGCTCACTAAGCTATTAATAATTCAAACAGTCCTGTATTATAGCTTTTGTCCTTCTAATTACCTGAAATAGTTATCAAGTTGAGAAAGTTTTGGAAAAGCCATTTGAATGGCAAATCACATTTTTCAACTTAACAACTTGATACTTTTTCGTTTGATTGCCACAACATTTCATTTTATTATTCTATATACAGTATATTTTTCTTTCCTAAGAGATCAACAAGGTTGAAACTTCCTCTCTCTATCATTGATTTGGGACAAGTCTTCTGATTAAGTTACTAGAGCACTTTTAAAAGAAAGTATCTTTTTTTCTGTCAACTTTCCTAATATTTAAAATACATATAAATTTTCATTTTTATGTCACCCCATATTTGAAACATTTCCTGATATACTCATGCAGCATTCACTGCCTCAAGCACTTGCTGTTTAGACCAGTTGGCTTCTTCTGTTTTTATTGGTTTATTTTCCTGCCTGTAGAGATTAGCTGAAGACACAAATTTTGACTTAAAAAACTATATATCTTCTTTTGCTAGTAAAGAATCAATAATTACCATCGAGATTGGTAAAAGAAAATTAATTCTTATATATATTCTATAGTCATCATTTCAATGTAAAAGAGTAATTCTTGATGAACTAGTGTGAAAAATAAAAAAGAATGGTTGTTATGTTTTTAACACACAAGTATATATAAAAATAGTTAATAAAATATATTTTAGGAATGATATATTTGTTTGAGCTTATATAAAAAGGATAGAATTCCAAAATCTATATTCATCATGAATATTAGCATAAAAATTTAACTTTACAATCACAGACTTTGTAAATAAGTTTGTAAATAACTTTGTCAGGAAACTATTGTATATTTATTTAACCATGTTATTTATGTTTATATTCTGTTTTTAAATAGATTAGAGTGGAAAATATCTCATATTAAAGTCATCTGGGTAGCAGATCTCTGAGCAATAGCTGTTAATTTTCCACTGAAATACATTCGAAGACAAAAATAAGAATGAAAACTGGAAAGTAAAACACATAGTTTGGGCAAATTCTCCACTAATATTAAAGGAGATAAAGCTATTAGGAAAGAAACTTACATGGCTTCACCTCCTTATAGACTCCAAGTTTGCTTCATGAAATAGAGCCTGCTGGAAAAGAAAAGAAAAAGAAAATAGAGTCTATACATTTGTTTCTGTGCTAGACAATGTCCCCCAAAAGTACCCAAGTCTGAATCACCAAAACCTGTGAATATATCACCATACATGGCAAAATGGACTTTGCATTTGTGATTAAGGACCTTGAAATTGGAAGATTATTTTGGATTATCTAAGTGGGCTCGATCTAATTACATGTGTCCTTAAAAGTAGAGAACCTTTTTAGGTTGAGGTCAGAAATGTGACTTGAGGACTTGATCTGGTGTTACTAGCTTGGAAGATAAAGGCAGGATGCTATAAATCAATGAATGGGGGAAGCTGTTAGAACTTGGGAATAGTAAGGAAATGAATTCTCTCTTAGAGCCTTCAGAACAAAACACACAACTTCTCCAAAACCTTGAGTTTAGCCCAGTAATACCTATGTTTGAGCCTGCAATTTTGTGATAACATATTATAGTAGCAATATAAAACTAATACAGTCTCTGTCTGACCCTAGATTTGGAGACTTAGTATCTATACCAATCAGAAATTTGGGAAATCTCTTTAGCTCAAAGAGGCTGACTTAATTTGCTTCCCTGTCTTTCCCAAATCTTAGGACACCTGCCAGTCACAGCAACTACCAGAAAAGTGTGCAGGAAGAATATGTGCGTGTGCATATGTGTGTGCATGTGGTTGGACTGGAGAACAAAGGCCAATTTGTCAATCCACTATTTCTAGTCTCTGTGTCAGGATATACATGCATATGTGTGTGTCTATATATTATGTATATAATATTTAAAACAACTTCAACTTCATCAGGTAATTTATCATCCATTTAACTAGTGAGAGAAGTAAGCATAGAGATAATGCATAGCATCCAACTTGTAAGAGACAGAACATGGAATTTGAATTCATATTTCTCTGATATCAAAGAGTTATGATTTTTTTGACATATCATGTAGTCACAATAAATCAGTTTACATCATTTTTATTAAAATCATGGCCATGCATTTCCTTTATTCCAGCTCTTACATTATTTTTTATTTTGTTATTATAGTAGTGACATTCCTTTTATATCTGGTAGATATAATTCTCTTTCTATGAGAAACAGGAAACAAATAGCTGTATTTTATATATAGACTTTTTATTTAAATGAATCAGAGTAATAGAAAATCATAATCAAAATGACTTTAATAAGAAATTTTATGTATGTAAACTTGGAATTCACAAGTTTGGATTGGCATCAAATAAATCAAATAAGACTTGCTCCAGCATGACTCAAACATACTTTTTTCTTTTTGTTTAATTTTTTCATCCTGCTTATCAAAGAGTTAATTTTCCTCAAAGCTCCTTCCCTTTTGTCTCCACGATGATTGTCCACCAGTTCCTAACATCACATTATTCTTTGTTCATGTTTCTATGGATGAGAAAATATCTCTGGATCTGAATTATCATAAAATTCTGGGAGTTATTTGGATTAAACAAATTTAAATCGTATGATACCCATGAAACACTATTCCTGGGATATTAAGTGCACTGACTGGCTCCTGTCTTATACATTCCTGCAACTGGAGTCAGCTTTCCAGAATCAGATGGCTCTTCCCGCCAAAAAATATCAGATGTGTCAGTAAGGTAAGTGATACTGGGGAGGTTTAATGAGGTAAGAAAAATCTGTGTATAATTAGCAAGAAGAAAAATATTATGAATGTAATTTCCTTGAGGAAAGGACTGTTGCCTTTTTGTTTTCATTTTTTAATCACTGATCATTGTGCAATTCATATCTCACAGGATGATCTCAACAAGTTTTATAACAAAAAATGAATAATTATTAGCAAATATAGAAAATATATAAGGCTTTATAGACAAATTATGAGAATTAGTAAGTTAATACTGAATAAGTTAATTCTGATGCAAAATAAATATACAAAAATAAACTTTTCTTAATAGACAGGACAGAAGGAATGAAATTTATAAAAATTAAAAATTTACAATTATGGGAAAGTATGAACTATAGTTGAAATATTGCTGTTTACTAGATTAGAAAGTTAAAAAATAAAATTAGGTTCCTACCTCACATACTATTTAAGCAATATTTAGGTAACTTCAAGTCTTAAAGTAAAAAACACAATTTAATAAATTTTAACAATAAATTTTAGTTTTTTGTTACTAAGTGTAATAAGGATTTCTGAAAGCATTAAAAGTATAAACAACAAGGGAAATTATTTATGTAAGTATGATAAAATTTAAAATTTCTATTCTGTAAATATCTAAAATTTAGAAGATAAGACAGAAAGACAAAAAACCTTTGCATTATGATATTGTTCAATGTTATTCAGATTATAGAGAATTTTGGCAAATCAATAAGGGAAGACAATATAGTAGGAAAATGGGCAAAAATGGAAAGATTGTTCACATAAGAGGCATCATAAATGGATACTATCCTATGAAAAATTATTAACCTTCCTATCAATTATGAAAATACAAATTAAAAGCACTATGAAATACTATTCTCCATCCATCAGACTGGAAAAACATTAAAACTTGACAATATTGAATATTTTAGATGTTGAGCACCCAGGAAATCATATGCTCCTGAGAGTGCAAATTCCTATAATCACATTCAAAATTAATTTGATAGCATATTATAACTTTCAAGATAAGCAAATTCTAAGTTAAAATTATACCTCTTGGTACTAGAGCCAGGATTTTTTGATGTGTACACAAGGTAACAAGTAATAGAAAAATACTTGTACTGTTGCTTTTACTGGGAAAGCATAGAAACAATCCAAAGGTGTGGTAACATGAAAATAGAAAAATAGTGACTGTATTAGTCAGCTAAGGCTGCCATGAAATATACTACAGACTGGGTAGCTTACACAACAGAAATTTATTTCTCAGTGTGCTGGAGGCTGAAAGTCCAAAATCAAGATGTTAGCAGGTTTGGTTTCTCCTGAGATCTTCCTTTCTTCTTGGCTTGTAGATGCCTATTTCTTGTTGGGTCTGTACATGGGCCTTTATTTGTGTGTCCTAACCTGGTATCTCTCCCTCTTCTTATAATGACAGCAGTCCTATTGGATTGAGAGAGCATCAACCCTATCATCTTATTTAGCCCAAATTACCTCTTTAAAGGCCCTATTTCCTAATACAGTCACATTGAGTTAGGGCTTCAACATAAGAATTTGGTAGCATACAATGCAATTTGGTCCAATAACAGTGGCATATTCGTGTAATGGATAACTGTAGAGAAGTAAAAATATATTATCAATAAGGGTGAATTTAACAAACAACATATTAAGTACAAAAGGTAAGCATCGTATAAAGTTTTAAGATATGGAAATAATATATATTAATTGCTTAGGAAAAAAATACTTTGTAGTAAACTTGTAAGTAACTGGGTAAGAATAATTAACACATTCAAGATAGTTTTTTCTTCCGCATGGGGATGAGATAAAGTCAATAGGGAATGTGTATAAAGTACTAGATACTTTGGCTCAAGTGTAGCGGATATTGTTTCTTTGGGGCTGGGTGGTACATGTATGCTTATTCTTTGTTCTATTTTTTTTTGTTTGAATTAACTTTTACTTTTAAAAATATATATTGTGCAACAATTTTGTGTGAAGCAATCTTGTAGAATTTTGGGGGACATTGGTGAACACACTAAGATACCTGCTCTCATGGAGTTAACAGCCTATTGCAGTAAACAGGTAACAGACAGAAAAATAAAACAGCAAAATGCCTCTTTGCTGTGGTTTGGATGTTTGTCCCATCCAAACCTTAGGTTAAAATTTAATCCAGAATTTTGGAGGTGGAGCCTAATGAGAGATTTTTGGGTCACGAGAGTGGATCCATTGAGTAGATTAATGCCCTCCCTCCAAGAATGAGAGCCTGGCACCTTTCCCTTCTCTCTTGCTTCTACTCTCTCCATGTGATCTCTGCACACACAGCTCCCTTCCACCTTCTGCCAAGAGTAGAAGACTCTGAGCCCTTCCCCAGGTGTAGAGCTGAATCTTGAACTTTCCAGCCATTGGAAGGAATTGTGAGCCAAATAAACCCTTTTTTTTTTCTCTTAGAAGTTACACACCCTAAATATTTTATGATAGCAACACAAAATTAACTCAGTCTTTTAGGAAAAAAAGAAAATAATAGAGCATGTATTTTTTCAAAATGATATGTTTTACAATATTTGTTTTAATCCAGAATAATTGTCTTCTTTTTATTTTATATAGTTTGCAAGTTTCCCAACTGATCAGAACTTTTCCTCAAATTCACTGTCAAAATAAGGTTGAGGCATTTTTTTTATGTTAGGCATTTTAGACATGGGTCTAACTTACTTTTAGATCTCTAATTTTAATGCTAACATCCTTGTAAACTGACTTAATTCTGTCTTTAAAAATCAATCTTTAGAATATAAAAAAAATAAATTAATAAGGAAAGAGCAAAATATCAATGTTGACAGATTGAATATAAAAAGTGCATCTGTTAGTTATTCATTTAGAGCATAATACATATTTTCTTTCTTCAGTAATGTTAAAAATATTGATCAAATACCAATAGCAACAAAGAGTATGAACATTCAGTTAAAAAAAAGTTAATGCAAATGCCAAGAAGTGATAAAAATATTGTGATTACATCAGTTATCCTACAAATACAAGTTAAACTAATAATTTAGTTTATAATTTCAGCAAACATTTATGTCTCTGTTTGTAAAAATTGTAGAATTAAAGTAGTTTTTGCTATACCAAACTAAATAAAACAAGATATATACATATGATATTATCAAAATTATCATTCTGACAAATGTTAAAGCACATGGAAAATACACATATGAGAATATTCAGTGAAAAATGAAGGAGACAAAAATTCTTTTCTGTGGCAAATTTGTTGTTCCCAATTATGTGATATACACATACACACAGAAAGATATAAATAATGGTTGACATTTAGTGAGTGCTTACTTTGTGTCAGACGCTGAGCTGAGGATTTTATCAGAATTATTTCAGTAGATCCTCATAAGAACTTTTTGATGTAGGTACCAATATTACCTCCATTTGACAGATTAGGCGAATTTTAGAGAGATTAAATTCACAAGCCTAGTTATTGTGGAATCCAGGATTTGAACCAAAGTCAGACTCAGGAACCTATGCTTTTAATTACTATGCTACCTTAAAATGTCAACTGAGGTTACTCTTTATGATAAAAATATGATTAGTTAGAGATTAAAGTCATAATCCTGTTTCTAGTGGTAAGGATGATGCTATCCCCAATATTATGTAAATTCCCAGGGGCTTATATTATCATGTTCTTTTGACTCATAGAGATGGTATTCATTATAGCATCAGAAACTGTGAACATGAGAAACTCTGTTTTATGAGTCTTCAGTCATCCTAACGCTGGAAAATTGTTTCTTGTTACCTTTTTCTTCAAGTTAGAACTTCCTAATCCTGTGTTTTCCCCCTCTCTTCTCACTCTTTTCTCTTTTTTTTCTTTGTTCTACCTTATTCTGGTTCACTGTTCATTTCTCATGCAGAATAATTTAACAATCATTTTCTGTTTCCTTCCAAGCATGTTGCCTGGGAGGAACATTTCAAGATATTTTGCTAGATTAAAAGTTTCCAGAAACAGTTGATGATTATTTGTCTGGTATATAAATAGATATTATGGTCTAAACAAAATATATAAATATATGTACATATATACACATACATATGCACACACACACACACACATATATATAGAGAGAGAGAATTGTAAGATGAAACACAAAGGAGCAATATACATTTGGGAAAATTTTCAATTTCACTAGGAATTAAAGATATAAAAATATACATAGTCACAATATTATGTTCACCTCACAAATAGGAAAGGCTTTAAAAATGTTTGTTAAACATAATTTACCTGTGATAATATAAGTCCCTGGGAATTTACATAATACTGGGGACAACATACCTATGAAAAAAGTGTTTTGGCAGGAGTACTCACTGTTGGGAACTTTACATTGCTACTTCCGGCATGTAATTTGGCACTCTATTGAAAGGAATCTTAGTATTATATTCATACATTTCCCCCTATAATTCTGTAAATATCTTCTAAATGCAAGCTGGAAAACCGTGAACATCGCAGGTGTTTCAATTAACACACACCACAGATAGCATTAATTTGAGATGTGTAATGCCCCATGGGCCTATGTTACACAATGTCAGAAAGTATTCCACAGCAAAATTGACTTGGGACCAAAATTTACTGCTGTAAATTGATGAATTCCTTTCAGTTTACAAAGTCACTGACACAAATAAAAAGAAACAGATATTTTTATCAAATCTCTAGCACCACTGCCACCAAAACAGTGATCTCATGAGTAGATGACATTTAGTTCTGGTAGTGGACACATCATTGGTTCTCTTTTACCCCCTGAAGTTTGGTAGCATCTCAATTATTAGAGTCCCACTGCAGTTTAAGTGGTCTTAGTTCAGGTTCACCCCAAAATATTTTATATAATGGATTATCATTGTAAGTTGAATTCAACTTTCTTTTATACCTAAAGGACTCTTCAGCTAATAATGTAAATTGACAGATATAAATCAATATATAGAAAAAGGGCAAAGATTGAAGTGGAGATATTGGAGGTTGGATATAACCAATTCCAAAATGAGTAGTGATGAGTTCTTAGGCTTTTCTGATATGTCCTGTTACACTGTATTGTTTATCATTTGCATGCCTGTATATCTAGAGCTCTCTATATCTAGTATCAAAAAGTAAAGAAAACTACATGGCAGCTCAACCTCCACCAACTGGTGGGAATTATTTTGAATTACATCTAAATACCCTACAGGATAGGTCCTGCTGCTTCACCTGAGGGCCCCCTCCCCTCCCCCCTGCTTAGATACTCATAAAGAATTGTAGACATGGGAAAGGTCAATGTCACAAACTTGTTTAATAATATTCTTGGGAAATGGAGAATTTATTTGAAAATCACTAAATAATTTAAGAAAGACAGTAAAAGGTTATCATAAACCCCTGTAGTGTCATTCTTCTGAATCTTTTGAGCTTCTGTATTCTTACATATTAGAAAAATTAATTACAAAATATTAGTTACCAATGAATGATTTTCATCAGTGAATATTTATCTACTGGTACACTAAATGAAAAGAGAAATTTGTAAGTAGCTCATGGTTTATTTTTAAGATTCCAGGTATTCAGTTCCTCTGCATATAAATATGACACCCACACCAGCATGCAAGTTTGTTTACCAGAGCTGATGACGCCCGTCTAGCTATATACCTTGTACATTTTTCAGAGATCAATTCAGCGCAAACCACATTATTTATTCAGGATGACATTAAGATGTTCACTCTTCACAAAAATAAACACTGATGATGTTAATGCTAGCACTTCATTTTTTGTGGAATGCTTACACTTAAATAAAAGCAGAAGAGTGCATGGCATTTTCATTGCATATTTCATTTCAACATGTGATTATAGCTTTCTATTTGTGGTAAGTCTCTTCTGCAAGTATTTCCCAACTTAATTCAAATTTTAAATATTATACTTTCTAGGTTTCCAAATAAGCACCCTCAGCGTGATTTGATCATAGCTACTTTTTGATGGAAGAAGACAGTAAAATTTTAAAAAGGTGTGTAAGGACACCAGATTCTATTTCTCTCAAGGGAGTTGAAAGGAAAAACAAAAATAGAAGGTGAACAAGATGAGGAAAGACACAGTAGTCGTATGAAGCTCTGAGTAAAACAAACCTCCTAAAGAAACAGATGGGTCTCTTTACAATAAACTGAGCATTTTTATGGTCCACTGGAGCACATACTATAAAGTGTCAATGAAGAAGGTTAGATAAGTCTCTAAACTAAGACTCTGTCTTTGCAAGGGACCGTAAACAACTTCAGGATGTATCGAAGAGGCTGTTTAGTTCCTGCTACACAAACAACAAATATAGCACGCAATGTGTGGATGAGACAACATCCACTCTTTTCAGGTTTATATAAAAAATCGTTCCTTGGTTTCTGGGCCTAGAAGCTTGCTGTTGCCTGTTTAGAGTTAATATCATTTATACAATTAACTCTTGACACTCCTTGGCCATAAAGCTATTGCTGATCATTCAGTTCTATATATTTCACTTTCTGAAGTGACTTCACTTTCTGAAGTCATTTCAAGAACCCCCAGCAGAGATTTCTTGTAAGATATATAGCAACCTTTTGAAAACCATCAGAAAATTACCAAGTGAAAAATTACAAGTGAATTTTTAA
The DNA here is from genome assembly GCA_008086735.1 of Cheirogaleus medius. Classification (NCBI taxonomy): domain Eukaryota; kingdom Metazoa; phylum Chordata; class Mammalia; order Primates; family Cheirogaleidae; genus Cheirogaleus; species Cheirogaleus medius. The sequence continues at coordinate 16,577,006 of VBSM01000483.1, forward strand.
ACTAGATGAAGTATTCCTCAAATATCTGAGAGAGGTGAATAAAAGTCAAGAGGATGTAAAATATATCTTAGAAATTTTAAAGGAAAAGTGATACTACATTTGCTAATGGTGAAAGAAAAACTTAGGCATATCTTGAAAATATGGTCATAAAAGAAATAATTTAATTAAAAATATTTTGTTCTAAATAAACATATTAAATAATACTGTAGTCATACTTGAACTGAACAAATAAAATCCAATTTCATAAAAAACAACATATTTCAAATAACTATGAAAGAAATCTATAGAACATACAGTTAATTTTTCTTTACTTAAGGAAAGACTATGAAGAAGAAAAAGTAATGATTATATTCTTAATCTTTTAAAAAAGATAATTTCTACTTCAGAAGACATGTAACAACAATTAATCTCAAAATTATAAAAAATTGTTTTAATGTAAGTTTTTATGATAGTATATTATCAAATTATGTTTTAAAATATGTATTTGATATCTTAAAAGTGAAACTTGTTGTTGGAGAAAAATTCAATAGTTGCAAATGGTATACAATGAAAAATTAGTTTTTTTCCCCACTCAGCACCAAATTCCTTCCCTTTTAGAATCAATCATGATAAAAACCACGTGTAAACCACAATCTTTACATGAACATAGTGTTCTTTTATGTGATTTTCCACATATAATAATGTAAAATAATTCCATAAAATCATATAGTTCTACCTTATTGTTTTTAAAGACTGAAAAGTACTCCATTGTATGTGTATATCACAATTTATTTTTAGTTTTATAGTTTACAATATTTTGATCTTACACCAATGTTGATACAATGTTAATATTTGTGTGTGTATATGGATAAATGTATGTATAGATAAAAAATCACATTTTATCAATTCTTTTTTTTCTTTTTTTTTTATTTCAGCATATTATGGGGGTACAAATATTATGGT
>VBSM01000483.1:16583954-16649075 GCA_008086735.1 Cheirogaleus medius
TGATCTTGTGTTGCCTCACTTTGGATAATGGGCTTAAGCTTAATCCAGAATAGTATAAACGGTGCTAGCTCGCTGTTATTTCTTAGAATTGAGTAATATTCCATTGTGAACATATACCAAATTTTGATTATACATTCATGAATTGACAGGCACTTGGGTTGTTTCCATATCCTTGCAATAGTGAACTGTGCTGCCATATACATTCGGGTGCAGATGTCTTTATAATAGAATGTCTTATGCTCTTTAGGGTAGATGCCTAACAATGCTATTGCTGGGTCGAATGGTATTTCTATTGCTAGCTGTTTGAGGTATCTCCAAATTCTTTTCCACAAAGGTTGCACTAATTTGCAGTCCCACCAGCAGTGTAAGAGAGTTCCTGTCTCTCCACATCCTCACCAGCATTTGTAGTTTTGGGATTTCTTGATACAGGCCATTCTCGCTGGGGTTAGGTGGTATCTCATTGTGGTTTTGATTTGCATTTCTCTGATGATTAGAGATGTTGAGTATTTTTTTTTTATGTTTGCAGGCCATTATTCTGTCTTCTTGGGAGAAGTTTCTGTTCATTTCCCTTGCCCATTTCTTGATGGGATTCTTTGATTTTTTTTCTTGTTAATTCTTTTAAGTTCTAGATAGATTCTTGTTATTAGACCTTTATCAGAAGTGTAGAGAGCAAATATTTTCTCCCATTCTGTGGGTTGTCTATTTGCTCTAATGATAGTTTCCTTGGCTGTGCAGAAACTTTTTAATTTGATCAGATCTCATTTGTTTATTTTGGATGCTGCGGTGATTGCCTTGGGGGTCTTCTTCAAAAATTCTTTGCCTAGACCACGTCTGATAGGGTTTTCCCAACATCTTCTTCTAGGATTCTTAAGATTTCATGCCTTAGGTTTAAGTCTGTTAGCCATCTTGATTGAATTTTTGTGACAGGTGAGAGTTAGGGATTCTGATTCAATCTTCTGCATGTAGCTATCCAGTTTTCCCAGCACCATTTATTGAAGAGAGATTCTCTCCCCATTGTGTATTTTGTCTGCTTTATCAAAGATTAGGTTACCATATGTTGATGGTTTAATCTCTTCCAGTCTTAATATTGTCTGCCCTTCTGACTTCTTCCACTCCTCCATCTCCCCATTCCCATGTCACTAGAATATGTCCTACTTCAGGAAATTCTCATAGTTAACATAAAAATAGGTACAATTTGATTAATAGAAAGCTGATTTTTCTTCTGACAATATAAAATATATATTGAACTAATATTTAAATTAAAGGACAACCAGATTATTGCTATACTGGTAGACTAAGTAGGATTAGTCAATGAATTAAATGATAATGACAAGGAGAGGAAAAGGTCAAAGATGACTCTAATATTAGAACCTGAGATAAGGGGAAGGCAAGTATTGCCAGTAGCAGAATTCAGGGAATTGCAAGGAGGAAGGTTTAGGCAAAGCTAATATGTTCAGTTTAAAAACATGTTTGTGTACTTGTGAGGATACACTAGTGAAAACAGCCAAGCATAGTTGGATGTGTGACCACTTAAGGAGCGGTGAGGCTTAGGTATTTGCATTGAAAGTAACTTATATTACAGCAAATCTCACAGAACCATTTAAATAACTGAATATTGTATTTATTTACATCTTCATTTTATGTGTGTTTTCTACAAGGCCAATATATTTTATTGTGACATATTTATGTAACTCATAAATTTCAGAAAAATCAAAGGATTCCTTATAATGATTCACTTATTTCATATCTATACATTATTACTTTTAAAAAATAAACTGCCTTTTCTAAAATCAAAACAAATGCACCTTTCTAAAAACAAAATAAAGGACTAGATTATTATTATTTAAATTCAGAAAAAGAATAATACATAATGTAGGAGATTCTCTCTTATATTCAAATGTTATTTGAATAGTAGTATGCGGTATTGTGCCTCTTGGTTGTCATGGCAACTGCATCTCAAAGTTAGAGTATCAAATCTTAATTTTCTATGCATTTCCAAAAGACAAGAATGTATAAAATAACAGGTTATATAACAACTCCCTTTTTTTATTTTGATGCAGCAAACGTAAATACATTTCATGTAATATAAAATATAGTTCAATTAAAGGGATACTAATCTGAAGAGTGAAAATTTGAAAATTTAGAACTAGACTAATAGGTTATCTATTGTTTACCCATTTTTAACAACAGATGTTTGAAAAAGATTGTGTATTAGCTACCAGAAAGTCATTTCATTCTTTTACTTATTATTAACCCTCTTGTCAATAACTGCTTAAGATTTTTTGAAGCTGTATTAATGATCACATCTAGTTCTATTTAGCTACAATTTAATTTTCTACATGTAACAATTTAATATTCCATTACTCTGTCCATATTCCATTACTTTTTACCTTTCTCCTTGACACCTAGATGCTTAATGTACTAAATAACTCTCTCTTATATATATTGTCCTCTATACAACAATAATCTCTGTACTCGAACTATAAAAATAGCTTATGTCAGGATTTTACTTGTTACATAAAAGATACAGTAATTTTCCAACCCCAATAAGTGTCCTTATTTTTAATTTGTAGCAAACCAAGTGTATATTGGCATGTAAATGAGGTTATAGAATTCTTTTAATAACTTTAGGGTCAAAGATTTGAAGTAGGAAGAAAAGGAATGAAGGATTTCAATGGCAACTTGAAGGCTCTGTTTGCTAGATAGGTAGCAAAACCTCTTCTTACTTGGAGCAGCACAGTCGAATAAATATATAATAGAAATAATTCCCAAGAGAATTTGTGGTACCCTCTTTTACTTGAAAGCTTTGATAATTTCATGAAATTATTTGCCTTGTTACAGACTCATGGAGAGAAAATGAAAAGAAAATGACAGAATAAGACCTGATATATTTTAAAACTAGGTACTGGCTATCATAATGTTTTTGTTATTTAGGATTATTTTAACTAGAAATACTATAATAATTTATATATAAGCAATTAGAATATTAAAAAATTATACATCAAAATTGGCCTTCTCTAGAATAAATCTCTATGAGGATTTCAAGCAATGCTGGGCAAAACGTGGAAGCATTGATTTCTTCCTCAGTAAGGAAATAGGTAATGCACACAGCCTGTGACAATATGCAGCCTTATGTTGATGGAGATAGCCCTCTCTTCTATTTGTGACTGCATGCAGCTGGGGAATGAACCATTTTGGCTGAAATGATTGGTTTTGTTGCCCTTCCGATTTTGCTGAACTCACTATTTAAAAAAAAATCTGAATCAATAAGCTATTCAGGCAATTGTGCAGATATGACTTTTTATTCTTAAGTCGATTTGACATGTGGTGGATTTTAGCATGAATCTAATCAGAAGAGAGGCCCATTTCCAAGCATGAGCTCCAGGCTAAGATTTCTTTTGCAAGTAAGTCCCTTGTATTAAAATGACTCTGCCTTAACAAGCGGAAAAAAATCATGTTGTTGAAAGGTACCTCCAAAAGTTAAGGCTTTTGCAATAACCTTTACTTATGTCATCCAAGTACTGGCCATCCTGTTTTTATCTGGGCCTAAAATCTTTTTAATTTATAGTTTTTAAAAAATATTTTGTCTTAAAGCCACTTTTGCTTTATTAATGACTTAAAATGTTCAGATTGCTCTAAACATTTGGAAAGAGCAGGAGGTTTGGGTCAAACAGTCTGCTCAAGTGTGATTCTACTACTATGTAGTTGTGTGACCTTAAACATTAATTATATTAATGTAATTTTACCCAATAAAGCAGAATAATTATTATAACTCAGAAAGCCATTGTGAGAAAAAATAAAATATTAAAACACCTGCTATAGTAACTAGAATACAACAGGCATCCGCTAAGTGATTTCTTTCTTTCTTTTCATACCCCACCTTGTCTCAAATGACCTTGAACTTTGCCTGTCATTAATGTATATTTTCTGCTGGACAATAAGAAAGGAATCGGGCTAAAAGATGTGTTAAATAGAGAAGAAAAATTTCTTGGAGCAAGCATTTCAAGTAGGTTATAAATATCGCAAAGAAACATATGTAATGATAGTTTTTGGAACATCTGCACAAACAAAATAACCATCTACGTAAACAGAAGAGTAGGGAATATGATTTTTTTTTTCTGCAGATATTTGGTTTGAGCAGCTACCCTTTGATTTATGTAATTTTATCATTATGCTGCAACTGCTTTCATTCTAAATTATTCATTCAACATAAGCTAGCAATAAAGGCAATGTCTTCTTCAGCTAAAAATTCTCTGACATTAAGAAGATGATTTAAATGAACCATGGAGGTTTATTGTTCCTCCATTTTATGGTTTGAATAGATGTTGCTCTTGGACAAACCACATTTTGGAAAAAATTATCACAGCTTAAAGAAAAGCTACACATACACTAATAGAATTGAATTGTTTTTGAGCTATGTCCTTGAATGGCCACTAATTTCTTTCTTGGCTCCCTGCTTGTATGGAGAGACTTTCATTGAAAGGCTTGTAGTAATGAGAATAACAGCACAAATATTGGCTTGTGTTTATAAAGTTATTCCAGATGGTTAAGTTTTTTTATGGAAAATGAATGTGCACATATAATTAGTTACTCAGCCTATGCTTTCACATGTGAAATCAAGGAATAATGGATCATTCGTGTAATATTTTGAGGCTTTATCAAGAAATCCCATATTAATATACATAGCACAATGAAACTCAAGCAATTGTGGGGTTTTTTGTTAAATATTTTAAACCTGAATGTTTACAAGTTATGTGATATCTTTTTTTGCATAGGATAAGCACTGGCTGTATAATATTGAAGTTATATAAATTCTATTATTTAGTAGTACTAGCCTTGAATGTTACTAGAAACTTAGAATTACTCTTTAAACTAGAATTCCCTGTCTCTTAAAAAAGATTTACACAGAAATTTGAGATTTTCTGTTAGTATTCTATATCTTGATCTTTCACTTATATTTAAAGATTATCATCTTACATACAATCCGATATTATTCAGCCTCAAAAAGGAAGGAAATCCTGCCATATGCAACAACATGGATGAACCTGGAGGACATTATGCTTAATGAAATACATCAGTCACAAAAGGACAAAGCATGATCCCACTTATGTGATAGTCTGAAATAGTCAAAAGAAGCAGAGAAATGGGTGGTTTGTTCAATGTGTATAAAGTTTCAGTTTTGCAAGATAAATGAGCTCTAGAGACCTTCTGTGCAACATAGAGCCTGTGATTAACAATACTGTATTTGTTACATACTTACAAACTTGTGAAGAGTGTACAACAACTCAGGTTAAGTCTACTTAGCACAAAAAGCAGAGAGGGGAGACAGGAGCAAATTTTTGGAGCTGAAAGATATGTTCATTACCTTGAGGTTATTTTTTTATTTTATTTTTTTTAGAGAGAGACTGAGTCTCTGTCTGGAACTGGAACTACAGCAATGCACAAGCATGCCCAGTTAACATTTTAAATTTTTTGTAGAGATGGGGTTTCACTATGTTGACTGGGCACATAAGCACTCCAGTAAATGTTCATAATTACTATAATTCTTATAAAGTGTTTGGTCATCTAAAATGTTATAGCAGCCAATATATCATTTATTAATTATTTCTCATGTGCTAGGCACTGGGTTAGATGTTTCATATTTTTTCGTAATCTCATCACAACTTTGAAATAGGAATAATTACCTCTGTTTTTAAAGTAAGTAAATTATCTCATAAAGTTGAAGTAATTTGAACAGGACTCATAGGATCTAGAATTCAAATCTGATTGTCCTTGACATTAAGCCCATTTTCTCTCTATTGACCAATCAATTGATTATTAGCCAAGTCTTAGATTAACATATACATACAATAAAAAATATTTTTAAGATTTAAGTGAGTACATTTAATTCATTTATGAAATCCCAAAATTTAAGGGCATATAGTATCCATTTTTTATATTCACAGATTCTGTGGGTTGAGAATTCAGCTAAGGCACATTCCATAGGATAGGACACCAAGATGTCTGGGGCTTCAGCCAGAGGACTTGAAATCTGAGGACTGAAATCCAGTGAAGTCTCACACACCCATTATTTTGGTGGTTAATGCTGGCTACTGAATAAAACCTACATGTGGCTTCTCCATGTACCCTGGGCTTCCTATAGTAAGTGGCTAGGTTCTAGGGCAAACATACCAAGAAAGGAGAGGGTCAAACAGAAGCCATGTCCTTCTATTGCTTCTCAGCCTTTTGGCTAAGATCAAGTGTAGAAGCCATGTCCTTCGAATGACCTGGCCTCAGAAGTTACAGAGCATCACTTCCCTTATAGCTTATTGATTAAAATGGTCAAAAGCACATTCAAGTTCAAGGGAAAAGGAGATAAACTGTACCTCTTGAGAAGAATTGGCAAGGTTCTAAAATGCCAGTTGCAGCCAGAAATAATCCTATGGCAAATTTTGGAAAGTATCATCTGCCACATTTTTATAAATAATAATTATTTTAACCAAAGAAATAAGATATTAATATAAGTGTAAATTCTGGCTGGGTGCAATGGCTCATGCCTGTAATCCTAGCACTTTGGGAGGCCGAGGCAGGAGGATCGCCTGAGACCAGGGGTTTGAGACCAGCCTAGGCAACATAATGAGATCTTGTCTCTACAAAAATTAAAAAAAAAAAAAAAAATTAGCTATGCGTGATGATGTGTGCCTGTAGTCCCAGCAACTCAGTAGGAGGATCACTTGAGCCCAGATTGAGGTTACAGTGAGCTATGATTATGCCACTGCACTCCAGCCTGAGTGAGAGTGAGACCTGCCTCAAGATAAAAAAAAAAAAAATATATATATATATATACACATATGTATATATTTACAAAAACCCTTTTTTAGCAGTGTATGATAGACATAAAAATAAAGACCTAATTTTGATCCTAAACTGAGCTTCCCCAGAATGATTTTTATAAGAAGTCAAATGTGACAATCATTAAGTTATGAGCTGTTAAAGAAAATTGCTAAAAACTGCAAACATTTGTTCAATAAAAATTAATATGATCCAAATTTGGCTACTGTTTTGCTCTTTTTTTTTCAAAGTTGCTAGAACACAATATAGAAAACTAGTTATTTTAATTTTTAAACAGCAGGAAAGTCCACATTTGACTATACCTTTGTTCCAATCATAATCCAACAACTGAATCTGACGTAGAAGCTGCCATTCCTTTGGCAACATCTCATCATCCAACTGTAATTCACTAACACAAAGCCACACAAATTATCCCTTCTGTTTAGAAAGTGGTGATTTAAAGGCAAATAATGTGGCTAATCTAGCTATTTGATCCCAATAATTATTATAAGTTGATATATCTGCTAGGATAAGTAACAGAGAGGCTAACTTAAAGAGGTCAAGAAAGGGTTCATTATCTCATTAACAGGAATGCTGACAGCAGAGGGGTTTCCTGGGCCAGATGAAAGAACCTAGGTCTCAAAGACTGTAGCTCAGTTTCTCTGCTATTCTCTTGTCTCAAGAAGGCTGTGGCCATCTCAGATATTGCTTGCAGAAAGAAAATATTGAGAGCAAACAAGGAGCCAAGCTCTTCTTTTGTGTACCTTTTTAAGAGTAACAACATTATTTTTTAAGCCTTCAAAATATTCCCTATGGCACCTTGTTTAGGGTTGCATCATGTGCCCCTGCTTAAACAGTCAAGGCAAGGGAAATTATCATGCTTGGTTTAGTCTAATTAACCTCTGTCCCCTGAGACTGAGAAGAGATTATAATTAACATGACCATCCAAAATGTGAACAAAATATAGGTTTTGTTAGCAAAGAGGAAGCAGAAAGAAGGATGCTGCATAGGTAAGGCAGAGGCCTCTCAAATTGTAATGACCACGCAATCACCTGGGATCTTGTTAAAACGAAGATTCTGATTTTATGTACTCACTGGTGATGCAGATGCTGCTAATTTGTGGGCCACACTTTAAATAGAAAAGGAATAAACTACCAACTAGATTGCCTCAGATATTAACTTTATCATATTTCCCTTTTTGTTTCATTAGTAATGCTTTCAAATAATGCAGAATGCTTATGTTGACATGGGAAAATAAAAACCACAATATAATCTTTGACATCATTGTTAAAATAGACCTATAAATCAAACTAATGGGTATTTTAAATATATGCATATATATGTTATCATAATATTACTAAATGTAACTTGTGTTTCTTATCCTCATAGGCACATAAACTTACAGTTTACCAGTGAGTGAGGAATGGCATGCAGAAGCAATACCTAAATATATAAATGAAAATGTTTTATGAACTTCTGACTTACAAAAGATTTTTCAATTACATGTACAAACTATAAGCCAAGACCCAGTTAGATTTTTTATACTTATCATGAATTTTGTAGAAATATATTATCTCTCTATCAACTAGTCTTCCAATAACTAAAAATATACTGAGCCCTTGATGTTACCAAACGTTAAGAAACTGACTCTCACCTAAATTTGTTTTTGTTAAAAATTATTTCTTTTCAAATTTTCCAATAATTCTTCATTATGCCCCAAGTTTTTGTAATGCATGACCCAACCAGTCAAGTTTACTTTATAGAGATGTAAACACATATCTTTAAATTCTCTGTTAGAAAACCAGCACTCACTCTGTTGACTTCTAAATACTGTACCCACAACATATCAGAAGATTATTAATTCCTTCAAAGAAAAACAAGTTAAAAATTATATATTCTATTATATAATGTTACATATTATAATTGGCAAATCCTCATAACTGAAAGATTTACGATGTACTACAGTCTTTTAAAAGTCTGCAGTAAGTATTTCTCAGACTCAGAGTGCTGGTGCTTAGAAGCACCATCCTGTTAAAGGAAACTTTCAGAGAGCCCCTCTCACGAGCCTGCTTCATCGCCCTCTGCTGGTTCTGCCTCTGTCCCGGCAGGGTTGATCCTTAGCTAGTTGGTAGAGTTCTCTGCCGGAATTGCTGGCTATACTAATTAATGTTGTCCACCTGTATTTTTACTCTTTATCTTGTCATAGTTCTGGTGCTTAAAGTAGGCAGCCCCAGAAAATTCACTCCTCAAAAATAGTTGCCTAACGATATGTATTTTTTAGTTTGTTGCTTGAAGAAAGAGTTCCAGGTTTGTAAAGAAAAGGAAAAATGGGAAAGTGGGAAACTCATGTGTTTTGTTCCCTACTAGATCACTAGTGACCAGAACGATGCCTGGACCATAATAGGTGTTCAGTTGGTGGTAGAATAAATAAGTCTTTCTGTTTATATAATACAATACTCCTTCTTCCTTTATTCAATCAGGATTTGAAAACAATTTCATCTTCTTAGTTAAGAACCTGGGAGATAAGTGATGAGATACCCAAAAATTGATACATCTGCGTAAGAGATTTTTTCTATATTATAATGCCCTCTTTAAATATTTTCACAAGGCTTCTTTGAATAGCTTAGCAATATTTTATAAACAGTAAAGCACAATTTTCCTATTGCCTGAATTATTGAATATAAATGCAAAAGGCCTTGAAATGTATACTTAGAAAAATATTTGTGCTGATTAATGGGGAAATTTGGAACAAGTTTTGCAAATACAGCTTTCAAAATTTTTAGCATCCTCCATTTAGATCATATTCTGCACAGTTACACTGTGGCTTATGCTGCACAGGCAGTTCCCATTTTTCTACTGTTTATTTTGCAGAGAGCATAAAACAGAGTAATGCTTTTCCATTATCATGATGTATGCAACCAGGGAGCTTAATTCCTAAATGAAGACTGGGCACTGAAATCATAGATCTTCTTAACAATGCTGTATTTTATGATAATTCTGTAATACTAGATAATTATTTTAAACAGGAAAATGAAACTCTATATCTTATAATTAGATGTAAATATATTGGCAACATTATTGGCCAAGTATAATAATCTAACATTTTCTCCTTTCACACTGTCCACAGTTTAATTGAAATTCTATCCAATGTATTACAAAATACCACTAGATCTAGAAAACACCATAAGAAAACAAATAAATATCTCTGTTGAACCAACAGTTGCTGGGTCTTAAGTTTCTTCATTTGTGAAAGACACATATTGGACTAATATGGCTGAAACAGCCAGCTATTACACAAAATTTGTTCACCTTCTAGAATACAGAGTTGTCATTGAAAGGAAACTACCTTGCCAGGAGTAGGTTTTCTTAGCTTTCTCATATCCATTTGTAGCCATGTGAAATATGAAAAGAAATTATGAGTATCGCTTTTTCATTAGACCATGTAAGGAACAGATGGTGCTTTTCCAAAAGTTCTGTTTTCACTGTCTGGAAGCAGAAGTCTCTAAAGTCCTTGAGGACTGAGGAGACGAATGCTGTTAGGAAACTGAGTTTCAGAGTCACTAGGTAGGGAAGATCTAGCCACTCACTGGGAACACCTGCATTATCTGGTGGTCTTACAGCATATAAATAATGAAATACAAGATATGGTGGGTGCAGATACATTTATTTATCAATATAAAAATGGTTTTATGTTTTAATAAAATTAAAAAAATCTTTAGACTTATTAAACATTCTTTCAGTGTTCTTTACTCATGGTTAATGGTGGAGACTTTTGAGAATGGTAAGTCATACATAAAAAATAAACTATTATGTGATGCCTCTTACATTTAGGGTTTGCTTGTTTAAACAGCTAGCTTTACAATAATAAAACCACTGATTACTGTGATTCTACTTCAGAGAACTCAAATATTAAGTATGTAAAACAATAATAAAAACTAAACACAAGTATAGCACCTATACAAATAAGAGACATTAATAACATCGATGATCATAGGCTCTTGTTGTAAAATGATGGATAAATACTAAATAATCATAAAATGGCATAAAAATAAATATTATGGGGCAGGAACTAAATGTTCATTTAAACATTACAAAGATCCTATGAATTAGTTATTATTTTTCTCCATTGTACAAATATGGCAACTAAAGCTGAAGAGAGGTCATTTTTCTCCCAATTTTATAGACTTGATAAGTGTAAGAGTTTGGAATTGTATAGAAGCTCTTATACCAACAAAGCTGATTTTATTCTACTATAATTTTTTATCTTCTAAATTAAGTCTTTAAACAATTTTCTCATTTTGCCTCTTCCTTTCACCACCACTACTTGACAGTTGTCAACACATGATGCCTCCAGTTTCTGGCCAACAATGCATTCTGCTGACTCTTGCAATGAGACCATAATTCTTAGTACTTTGCTGAAACCAGTCAACACAACTTTCATTTTCATAGATTTAAGGAGAATGTAACTGATAAGGAACAATCCCAGAGGGATATTATGTTTAAAATCAAAATGGAAAATAATATGTCTTATGTTATTTTGCATAAAAATCAAAACAGGAATTAATAATGTATATACTTGTATACACGTACAAAAATGTGGAAAGCTATATAAGAACCTTGTGACATTCTCTGACTTGAGTTATAAGGGAAAGAGACTTGTATTTCATGGTATGCCTTTTGTAACTTTTGAATTCTTTAATTCAGAAAACAAGATATAATGCACATTTTATTTCATAATAAATGAATACACACATTTATTATTCAGGTTGCTGCTGTATTAGACATTTGTGACCAAATTTCTTTCTAGACAATTTCTTTTCTTTATATTCATGCTGATTCTTCCACCTGCAGTATCTTTTCTGTCCCAAAATCCCATTCATTTTTCAGGGTCATTTAAAGTTTAGCTAAAGTTTTCCCTGATTTCCCTCACATCAACAGAAAAATAAAATCATACTCAAATGTGTAGTTCTCTATGAATTAATATATATCTCTTACGATACTGAACTATTTATCCTACTATAAAACATGAATATGTGAATTATCAGATAACAAATTTCTTAAAATTAGGAATTATCTTGTATTCATCTTTGTTCCACAAAGTCTATATTCCTCATGTGACATATGAAGGTATATCTTCCAATTTATGCATCAACAATTCAGATCTAAAAGACCTTCATATACTTGTTTTTCCTTCTCAAATCATGGATCATAATCTTTTTCCCAAGACACAGACTGTATAATTTTTGTCATAGACATTGACTGTCTTTTCTTTATGATTTTTGATACAGTTAGGAGTTTTCATTTTACTGGTGGTCTTACAGCAAATAAATAATGAAATACAAGATATGGTGAGTGCATATACATTTATTAATCAATGTAAAAATGGTTTTATGTTTTAATAAAATTAAAAAAATCTTTAGACTTATTAAACATTCTCTCAGTCTTCTTTACTCATGGTTAATGGCGGAGACTTTTGAGAATGGTAAGTCTAAATTATAAAAGACACCAAGATATGAAAGTTGTGGCACTTATAAACCAGAGAAAAATCCCTAATTACATTTATTTTTCAATGCAATCAGCAGTCATCTCCTCCTGCTACATATCAGTTCCTAAATTAACCTTAAATCAATCTCTGTCAACATTTAGGTTCTATTGCAATAAAAGCAACGAGTGAGTAAAAGGTACAAATTAAATATTTCTAATTTTTTTGGCAAATATATTCTTTTGAAAATGAGAAAAATACCTACAAAAGAGTTGGTTTTAATAGTAATTCATAGCAACATTTTTCTTAAACCATTTATAGAAAGTAAAATCATAAGGCAAGGTAAAGTATGATTTTATCAAGAACATTCATTGTCTAGTATTTACAAATTTATTTGTCAATTCTGACACCATGAAAACACTAAGGATAATATGTAAGAAGGGAAATTGAGCATAATATTGAAAGAATACAAGTAAAATATTTAGTGCTTAGAGTTCTTGTATAGATTTTTATTATGATATATTTCAAAGTAATAAAATTGTTGCCCTCAACTTGAGTGAATAATGTGATAAATGGCTAAGGTCACGGCATAGAAATTAATGACTTAAGTGATAGCTTAGAAATTTGTTAATGATAATGGATAAGAAACTATGTATGGCTAAAACAACTTTCACTGAGATGTGAAAAAGACTGAGAGAACTACATACAACAGCAGCTCTCGGGCAATAAATCTTCTGCATCCTCCCAGATGGTTGTGTGGTCCAGTATAAAATATGTATGATAGATTTATATACCTTCATTCTGTGCAGTGTTTACTGTTTACATAACTTGTTTATCTGGGAACCTAGGCCACATCATTAATCTTCAGAGAGTCCTTTCTGTTAATTATTCTTCACAACACTTAAAGGGGAAAAGTCTGTATTTTAAACAACTCACATTAAAGATAAAGAAAATAGAATAGGTACATGTATGGATTTAGTATAGTCATGAGGTGAGATCTAGAATACTCAAGTATTGTGGTTTGTCTCACTGTTTCATCATATTAATAAAATAATTGTCATTTTTTACCTTTTTACTCTAAAAGTTTATAAAATATAGTATAAATCTAAGAATATTCACTGGGTTATTTTTATGTGAATGACCTTCAATATATTGTTTTTTCTATAATTGTTGAGATTAAGGAAGGAAAAACTGAAATGTAACTAACATGGTAGAATCCTTATACCTTGCATTATATGTGGAATAGAGAACTATTTAAAAAGATTTGCCTGAGTTTAAAATATATTAAATGAAATCTATTGTGTATTGCAGTTCTCTACTAGATTGTTGCCAATAGTTACCACATTTAATTCTTATTTTAAATTATAATTAAACAGGCAATTTTTCTCTATCTTTGTTTAATTTCAAAACTTAGTATCATATCTTTGAAAGAAATTAGTGTTGGCAAAGGCAGTATAAATCTGATAAATATAAAATGCTGTCTGTTTCACACAGAATTTAGTTGCAAACAATAAAAATGACAATCACTGTTTCAAGCTTACAAGTATTTATTGTCACCTATTAAGTTTTTTACAAATTTTGTTTCTTATTTTTTAATTTTTATTTCAGAATATAATGGGGGTAAAAATGTTTTGGTTACATGGATTGCTTTTGTACTGCTTGAGACAAAATTATAAGTGTGCCCATCTCCCAGATAATATACATAGTATCGTTTATATATGATTTCATCCATTGTCCTCCTCCCTCCTCCTACCTGTTTGATTTACCTTGAGTTTTACTTCGATCTGTGCACATGAGTGCTGTTCGGTTAGTTTCAATTTAATAGTGAGTACATGTGGTGTTTGTTTTTCCTTTCTTGTGATACTTCACTCAGGAGAATGGACTCTAGTTCCATACAGATTGTTGGAAAAGGTGTTAATTCATTATTTTATAGCTAAGTAGTACTCTATGGTATACATATACCACATTTTATTAATCCATTCATGAAATGATAGGCACTTGGGTTGATTCCACATCTTTGCAATTGCAAATTATGCTGTAATAAACATTCGAATGCAAGTGTCTTTTTGATACAATGAATTTTTTTCCTTTGAGTAGATACCCAGTAGTAGGATTGCTGGATCAAATGGTAAGTCTACTTTTAGTTGTTTGAGGAATCTCCATACTATTTTCCATAGAGGTTGTACTAGTTTGCAGTCCCACCCACAGTGTAGAAGTGTTCCTTTCTCTCCGCATCCACTCCAACATCTGTTGTTTGGGGATTTTTTGATAAAAGCCATTCTCATTGGGATAAGGTGATATTTCATTGTGATTTTAATTTGCATTTCCCTGATGATTATAGACATGAGCATTTTTTCATATGTTTATTTGCCATTTGTCTATCTTCTTTTGGAAAGCTTCTGTTCTTGTTTTTTGCCCATTTTTTAATGGAGTTGTTTTATTTTTTTTTTTCTTGTTGATTAGCTTGAGTTCTTTTTAGATTCTGGTTATTAGCTCTTTATCAGATTTACAGTATGAAAATATTTTCTCCCATTCTGCACGTTGTCTATTTGCTCAGTTAATTATTTCCTCGACTGTGCAGAAGCTTTTTAATTTAGTCAAGTACCATTTATTAATCTTTGTTGTTGCTGTGATTGCCCTTGGGATCTTCTTCACAAATTCTTTGCCTAGGCCAATATCTAGAAGAGTTTTTCCAACCTTTTCTTCTAGAATTCTTATGGGTTTCATGTCTTAGGTTTGTTTGTTACCCATTTTGAATTAATTTTAGTGGGTGGTGAGAGATATGGATCCTGTTTCATTCTTCTACATGTGGCTATGAAATTTTCCCAGCACCATTTATTGAATAGGGCTTCTTTTTCCCAGTGTATATTGTCTGCTTTGTCAAATATCAGATGGTTGTATGTGGATGGTTTTATATCTGGGTTCTCTGTTCTGTTCCTTATAAAAATTGTGAAGACCTGAATAGTAGACAGCTCCAGAAAGCTATCCAGAAATAGCTTTTAAACACAAGTATCATCCTGCCCCTGCAAGATTGTTAAAGCATTCATAACCACTACAGGAAGGCGTGAAATTGTCTGACACGTTGACAGAAGAACCATACCATTTGTGTCACTATTTATGCCAGCAAATGCTTGCTTTACATCCTGCTTTTCTTCACACTTAACTTTGTTCTACAGCCAAATACCCCTATGAGAGTATTTGATTTGCGAAATCTGAATCCTATCCAGGACCTGGGCTACATAAGAATCTCGAAAAGGCAGATTAGCATTCTAGAATCTACAACACTGGAAGGTGTACTAAATGGGAATTGGAATGTTTTCTGAATGAACCATTCCATGGTACCTGCCCCAATTCACCAATGAACCACAAACAAACCTAATAAGCAGCAGAAATGGCAATAGTAATGTGCTCTGAATATAATGTAAATCTCTCTCTCATAAACAGTAATTGGATTCCCTTTCTCACCACAAAAGAGTTCATTCATTTTGGGTGATGGTCACTATTCCTATAGTTCAAGTACAACACTTAATTTATATTTTATAGGTGATAAATTTAATTTTCATTAACACCATAATGGCACAGATAGAGTATAGAACAAGGAAGAAAAGTTATGTCATTTTCACAGTCCTTGTTAGTTATGAAATCATAGTTCAGGAGACTACAATGCACAGCACTTGGAGTTATAATTTATATTGTGTTCTGTGACCAATTTTGTTCTCTGAATCTGGGCCATTTACACTGAATCCAGTGCAAATGGACATTGCAATAGTTCTTCTAATCTTACTATGGTTGTTACTTATGGCTTCCACTATCCACTAGCCATTATACTTTTCCTTTGATCTCAGTCAAAACACCTATGGTGGCTCTATACATGACAGGGTAACTCAAAACTTTTATTTCTAAAAATATGAGGCTTTGGCACTCCTGCATTGAGCTGATATAGTCTTCCACTAACTTTAACCTTTGGATGTAAAGCATCACTCTTTGGAACTCTTTGGAAATCTCAGGCAGATATGCTAAAAGTCAATAGGAAATACAGAGCTGAATTTCTTACTTGTAAATGGATCTTCCATTAACAAAGCAACAATATGAGAAATTATTTTAAGTTTAATGTTAAGAAAAGCTTTATTTTGCCCAAGGAACTTGTGAATTTCTACTTTTAGGTAATAGAATAATATATAGAATTATAGTAATACCTCATCAAGTTTACACTGTAGCAGGCATGAGCAGTTAATAAGTGCATACACATTTAATATTCACAAGTTTGTTAAAAATGTACTCTTGATCCTTACGTTAAGGAAAAGACGAATGAGACTCAAAGTGCTAAATAATTATCTAAGATCACATAGCTATTAAGTGTTGAAGTCATCATTTCAACTCACTGACTCTGTAGTCTCTATTCTTAACCATTATGCTGTACAGCCACTAAATGATATTCATTTTCATATTGGCTTCTATGAAATTCAGAAAAAAACTTGCAACTTTATCTTAGCTACTCTTCCTTCCTTTCATGTAACTTACTACTTCTATTTATATGTTTTTGTTGTTTCTGAGACACACACACACATACACACACATTTCCATTCCATTGTGGAGAAGGATAACACCTATAAAGTAATATTTTTCTCAATATGTGTGAGATATAGACTTGCTAATATGAGAAGAATAATGAGAAGTTGAATAGAGATTCTTAGAAGAAACAGGGATAAGATCCTTCCTATAGTAGGCTATGGTTATTTGTGATGCAGAATATTAGATAGGGCTGAAGACTGAGAAAACACAAATGGCAGGATAGTTTTGGGAGGTGCAGACATGTTTCATGTTAGCAACCAATGATGATTTGGTATAGTGATAGCAGCCACTATAACCCAGTCTTCCAAGAAGAATAAAGTTGGAGAAGAAACAAAATGGTGCCATGAGAGATTATAATTTTGCCTGAATGTTATTAGATATAAACAAAGTAGAAAAGAGGGAATACATGAATTAGTATTGCACTTAGTACAGAGAGAACTTATGCATCATTCTCTGTGAAGGAAAAAATGGATTAATCAGATTTATTCCTCAATTTCTATGTCTCTTTCTACATTTCTCTTTTCTCTCTCTCTCTTTCACACAAACTTTTAGTGTGATGGCAAATTTATTACAATTTTCAAAACTATTTGTAATGGCAGAGATAAATTAAAAACAGTGATTAAAAACAGGTGTTATCTTCAGAAAAGTATTAAATACTATGTAAACTGTTGCAGTATTGAAGTAGGCAATGTCTATAGAAGCTGATATAAGTAATTTAATCAGAACATATCTATGAAAATTGTAGGGAGTAAAAGGTAGATAAATAAGAAAAACGTTACCTATAGATTTCATAAAGAGCATTAAAACTCATTTTCAGTGCAATTCTAGGAAAAAAGTGTGAATAAAATACAGAAATTTAAAGGAGACAGTTAATATGCTCTGGGACTTTAGAATAAACAAAGAATAAAATAGAAATATGGATTCAAGTAGCTCAAATGATGATTTCATGAAATTATTGTAGATCTGAAAATGTAAAGGGGGCTCTAGAAAAGATTTGGAGATGTGAAAAAGTTATATCAAAGGTAGAGGATAAAGCAAATGCATTCTATCATGGGATTTAATCAACTGTTTAATCCCAATCCCGTATGTCCCATTTGATTATGTTGACAAGTGAAAAGCACATTCATGTAAATTTTTAAAGTATTTGGACATGAACCAATATAATATGAATAATCTAAATTTTACATTGCAAATAAAATTAGATCAACCACTTAAATTGAAGCAATAAGAGATGACATTAAATTATTCAATGACAAATAACCCTATCCAGTTAAATGTCATACACATTTTTAAGGAATTTACTTGTCACAAAGATAGCTGACTTCTGAAATGATAAATAGTATGGTAAATGAAGAAAAAGGTCAATTAGTAATCTGCTGTTTTTGAAAGCAATGTCTTCTGGCAGTTATAGTTGTATTAGTCCTTTTTATTTATAGAATAAAGTTCGGTAACTTTCATGGCATATGCATCTCTTATTCAGACTAAATTTCAGAAATTATGTTTAAAATGTACATTTAAAGAAATCATAGCATGGTGCTAATCATATTTGTTTTAAAAAATGGTTATATAAATAAAATGGTTCTGAAATACACTTATAAAAAAGAAATATAGCAACTGTAATATTTGTGACCCAGAATTTTGGCAAATAAAAGAGCTTTTTGCAAGAATGTATAGTCAAGTCTTTTTTTGATCATTTTGAGCAAATGTCAACTATTTTTTAATTCAATTAGATGAGTTCAGGTTGTAATTAGGAAAATTAATTCAAAAGGGTAGTCAAAAGATAGAAGAATATCTATGATATTATATAGAGAGAATTGGACTAATTCTGGGCAATAGTAATTTTTTTTTTCAATTTGAGAACAATCTCATGATTCCCATTTTATGGTTTTGAGGTTTTCAGTGGAATTCTTTGTAGTCAACTAATAACTGATCCCCAAATATGTTCACACTCTAATCTCTGGAACCTATTAATATGTTAATATATATCAAAAGGGAATCTGCAGATGTGATTAAGATTGTGAAATTTGAGATGAGTTGATTACTTTGGGTCATCTGGTGGGCCCAATCTAATCATAGGATCATTTAAAAGTGGATTACCTTTCTCTGCTAAAGTCATAGAGACATGTGGCAGAAGAGACAGGTAAAATGTATTCCATGTGCTGTTGCTGATTCTGAGATGTAGGGACCTATACACAATTACAGGAAGACAGGATTCTGGGAACTAAGGGCCGGGCCCAGCAAGGAAACATGACCTCAATTGCATGGTTCTGAATTTTGCCAAAACCTGTGTTGAGTTAGAAATAGACTCTCCTCTCGAGCCTCCAGAGAGGAAAACAGCTCTGCTGAAACTTTGACTGTGGCCTTGTGTCACTTGAGCAAAGAAACCAGCCAAGGACGCTGGATTTTGACCTATAGAAGTGTGAGAAATAAATTTGTGTTGTTTTAAGCCATTAAATATGTGGTAATTTGTTATAGTGCTGATAGAAAATTAACATAGTGCTTCTTCAGCTTTTCTTACATAAATTCCTGTTTTTCTACTGCCTAGTTTTAAGAGAGCATTGGTACAGATTATTATATGAGTTATTTGCTATAAATGTCTTCAGTTTGACTTCTCATTTAACATAGTTTCATAAAGCCTGAAAAAGATAGCATGCTAGAATAGAAATAAAAGTTTGAAAATCACAGATGTCCAGATTTGAATATCTATTCTACAATTTGTTAGCTCTATAAATTTAAATTAAGTTGCAAAATTTCCTAATCTTCAATTTAGCCATTTGGGACTTGGTGACAAATAATGTCTACACGAAATAGAAAAAAATCTATGTAAATGTAGCTTAACATACTACCTGAAACACACATACTTAATAAAGTCAACTACCTTATCATCTGTCCTTCGTGGACAAAATCAACTACCCTACTACCCTGCATATAACTCTGGTGACTTCTTTAGGTTAAGAGAATCTATTTTTTTTTAAATTTTATGTTTATGATCTTTTTATGGATAATAGAGATAGTCTTTGTTTAAATTAACACATAAACAACTCATCAGAAATCATACAGCCTCTATGTGCAATCTTGTGGACTTATGTGATAAGCTGCAAATTGAAATTTCTTTCAGGAAAGTTTTGATATGGAAATAAAGGAAATTAACAGTGGATCATGGGAGGGAATTAATGCCTAACACAACTCCATAATAATTTTCTGGGACAACCAGCTATAATTCTGGAGAATCTAGGCTGATGAGGTAGGAAGGGAGAATAGTATTTAGTAGCGGTGAGAAAAGACAGTCAAAGTCAAATAAAATATAGAGAAAAATCTCTAAATTTAAAAACAAAATTATTTAGTAAGCAATAATTACCATTTATGGCATATACTCAGACCAGGTTTTGTTTGGTATGTCAGAAGAACAATTAGGAGGTTGGTGGTTTTATAAAAAGATGAAATAATATGCACTTTATTTCTAGAAAGTTAATTAGAAGTAGTAAAATTTGGGGGAGCTGGAAAGCTCTGACTGGTGAGTGGCAGCAATGGGCAAAGCTAGTCTTGCAGTTGCAGCAGGTTGTCTCAGTAGCTATTAGATAAAACTAGTTTCAGGTTACAGCAGACAGATTGGGCAGCCAGGCTTGCAGAGAATTACATTCTTGGAGCAATGTTATGTTCCCTGAGTGCTTATTCCCCCAGGCTTCTCAACTCTGTTTTATTTGAGTATGACAAGAATGACCCAATTTGTATAGTCAACTTTCACATTTCCTTCTTTTGATCAAAATGTTTCTCGGACAGTATCACTAATTAATGATTTTACAGTTAGGCTTAATTATTCCTTAGTGCTGTGATGGAACTGTCCTGGTTGTCTATATTCCATATCTGGGGAAAGGTATGGGGGTCTATGTCAGGGACCTGGGCCACAGTTGGGTAATTAAGAGACAGAAAGAAAAAAATTTTCTCAGAGTAGATTTGTCTGGAGTTCAGCATTGAGTTCCATCTTATCAGTTCCATGGGCTTGAGCAATTATCTCAATGTGTTGGGCTCATATTATTCTTTTGAGATAGCTGACTTTACAAAGACTAGATTGGCAATAAGAACAAAGCTTAAAAATCATACTATAAATAATTAACAATATAGTTAATCCAATTTGAAAAATAGTGCTAAGCCATTAACTTAATTTTGAAGGTAACCAACTAAACAAGTCAAAAATCCATGGGATAAACCGGGTGAGACTGGTTGTAGTCATTGAGTAGCATTTTATATAAACTGGGTTAAATTAAAGCAGAGAATACCAACTTTATAAAAGGGACCACCAGTGCAATTTGAGAAGAACTTGTGTTAGGGATATTGTCAAATTAGGCAGACTAAAATGATTTCTTAGGTCAGGTTTTGTCCAGTTACCTCCAACAGTTACTGATTGTGAAATTTTAATTACAGCACTACTGCCAAACTAAACAGGTAGCATTAAGAAGGATAAAGACTCAGTATGATATGGAGTGTTATTCTAACATCTTAATAAAAGCTATGTACAGCTTGGAAAATGCCAACGTCTCACTTGGTTTTCAGTTTGAATATCTCTGGTTATGCCACTAGGTAGTTTGTTGAACTTTCTGTGTGGCTTATACATCAGGCATAAGACTTGTTACTTAAAATTTATTTAATTTCAGCTTCTAAGGCTTTAAGACCAGAACAGTTCCTCTTTTAGTAAAGTTATGGAAGAAAGTTGGATTGGAGGAACTTAGAAGAAATTAGGATCTAGTGTAGTCTATATATAGATAATAATATCTTGAAAACAATGTACAGTGTTACTATCTAATAACAGGGGTATTACAGCTTTATTTTTAGAAACATAAGTATTTTTTTCTGCATTGATCATATAGGAATCTCAGATTTAAAAATTACTTGAAGCTAGAAAGCCAAACCAAGGCAGATGTTAAATTTTTTACTTATAGTCTTAAGGTTCCTTGGTCTGCCAGGAAGTGACAGATTTTATTTATACACTTTAAGGCTGGGAATCCTTGAAGTTGAGCAATTTATGTATATTTTTAAAAAAAGACAGTTCAATCAAAGCCTTGGTAATATAACCAATGTTCTGAATTGTATTATGCTACAAAGAGAGAGCATATTTTTATTGGATTTATGCAAATAAACATATTGCCATAAAATATTCACAAATAGTTTTTGAATTCTGGGGGATAAAGTATGGATAAAAATGATTTTATCTTTGTTTACAAAAGTACACTTCATAAAATTGGTATAAATTATAGATAGTTTAAAGGGGATTTTTTAATACAGAAAATAAAGCATTTAAGTAAAGAATCAACACTGTTTCAAATAAAAGTCATAAAATAGTATTTTTATCATTCATTCAACCTCATATCATCAACTTTTTGTTCTGCTTGATCTCGATTAGCAATTTAATGAAAACAACAGTTTCTTTACTAGAGTTATGGAAATTTGTATTTAGTCCATTTATCTTAATGTTATCAGAAGCCTATATTTAAGAGTATTTTTTTGGAATATTTTCCATGGACCTAATTGTAAATATTTTTAGGTAAGAATTCAAAAAAATAACTCTGTATGACAAAGATTTTGAATAGGCATTGTTAAAATCCAATGAAAGCTTACAATTGACAGAGAAATTTAGTTTTATCCATAATATATAGCATTTTAAGATAATTAGAAGTATGACTGATAACATATTTCTATGAATTTATATAATTTTTGAAACATATAAAAATACCCATAAATGCAACTAAAAGTAGATGTAGCATCACTTATCATTGGACAATTGTTTTATATAATTTATTAAATAAGCCTAAACATTTACTATATCTATAAGATGAGAGATATATCTTTTAATGCTTTCCTGAGGCCCAGCTGGAAATCCCAAAGTCATTCCTGGGTTAAAAAGACCTCATTTAGGATTTGATTTGGAAGAAGTTTGGTCAAAGATATTAAAAGGCTCAAAACAGAATCACAGGTCACTGTAAAATAATAGTCATTCATTTACCAGAGTGATAATCAAAAGACTCTAAAAGCAATATAGAAAGTTACATAGATGTAAAATTCTTTTAATACATTGACTGCCATGCTAGAAAAAAAATTTTTTCCTTGGGGTCGTGGTGTTTTATTATGAAAATAGAATGAAAACTTTGAAAACAAAATGATCTTTTATAATTTAATGAAAAATTCATTATTTTTTATTGTTTTCTGTGAATGAATTATATGCAAATTGAAAAATAGTTCACGTGGCTCCCAAGGTAGAGAGATGTGTGAGTTATATATGCTTCACGAGGCCCCAGGCTCCAAACTAGTGTGAATTAAATACAACTCACATGGTAGTTAATGTGGTAAAGCTCAATTTTCCTAAGTAATCAGAAATTTAAGAAAGGCAACATAAGAAATTATCTTGATAAAATGTAAAAACCTTTGTTTCTTAGGCCATCTATCAAAAAGCAAAGAAAAACTTTTCACAGTATGATTGTTTCTCCTTATGGGAAGCTCATTTAGGTAACCAGGAAGATGAACCTGAATGAAAAGTATACTTGAATTTAATGAGCTACAGAAAGAATGTGTCCAAGATTATAAGTGTAAAAATTCAGATACATCAAAAAAAAGCCAAGAGGACAGAATCAAGTTATACTGAATAAAAACTTTGCTTTTCTAGGCCTTCATGATATCATTTCAGTGTTAGGCCATAAGAGCAGTTATAGCCAGAGAAAAAAGTATTATAGGATCTGAAGGAAAAGTTGAAGGAGAAAATTATTATCCCAGTCATTCTCAACAAGAGGAAAGCTAAAGGCAATGATATATGATGAAGTCAAATAAAATGTAGAGACAAATGTCTAAATTAAAAAAAAAAAAACATTTAAGGAGGATGTGATGATGACCGACTAGACCTTGCTTTTCAGATTGTCCTGGCTGGAAGGTAGAGTGTTGGACTGAGCAAAGCAGAGAGCAGTTGCAGCTCAGGTGTGAATCACAGGGAGAGAAAACAGAGAAGTCTGGAGATCCAACTGAGAAAAAATGCAAAGCTGAGAAAGAAGAAGATAGAGAAAAGAAGACAGTGCTATGGTCAAATCCAGAAAGGCTCAGAGCCCAGTGAAAGGGTAAGGAGGACTTCCTCTTGCCTCATATAGGTACCTTCAGTGAGCATCAGGACATAAAACATTTGGGAGGCACTTCCCTCTGCCCTGAGCCCAGGCATGGTGGCTAAATAGGAATAGTGGGGTGAACCAGCAATCCACAGGAGTTCAGGTGTTCAAAAGGGACACTTTTCAGAAGAGTGCCACAACAAATTTAAAAAAGCGGAAATTATACCAGGTACCTTTTCAGAATACAGTGAAATAAGATTAGAAATAAATTCCAATAGAAACACTTAACTCTACTCAAAGTCCTGGAAATTAAACAACCTACTGCAGAGTGATTACAGGGTCAACAGGAAATTAAGATGGAAATCAAAAGATTCTGTGAATTAAATGACAAAGGTGACACAAATTATCAAACTCTGTAGTATTAAGCAAAAGTAGTCATAAGAGAAAAATTTATAACCTTAAATACCTACATCCAAAAGACAGAAAGGTCACAAATCAGCAATCTAATAAGTCGTCTCAAGGAATTGGAAAAGGAAGAGCAAAAGAATCCCAAACCCAGCAGAATAAAAGAAATAGCTATGGTCAGAGCAAAACTAAATTAAATAAATAAAAAAGAATTATTCAGTGGATTAATGAAACAAAAGGGTGGTTCTTTGAAAAGATAACCAAAATTGACAAGCCTCTCACTAGATTAACCAGGAATGGAAAAGCAAGGACAATAATAAGCACCTTCAGAAATTAAAAAGGAGTTATTAGAACTAATACCAATGAAATACAAAATATCTTCTCAGAATACTATAAAAATCTCTAAGTACATAAACTTGAAAATGTTGAGGAAATGGACAAATTCTTGGAAACACACAACCTCCCTAGGCTCAATCAGGAAGAAATAGAAATTCTGAAGAGATCTATATCAAGTAATGAAATTGAAGCAGCAATAAACAACCTCCTAACAAAAAAAGTCTCGGACCAGATGGTTTCAGAGCTGAATTTTACCAGACCTACAAAGAAGAACTAATAACTATATTGCAGAAATTATTTCATAACATCAAAAAGGAAAGAATCCTTTTAACTCATTCTATAAAGCCAATATCACCTTGATACCAAAACCAGAAAAGCACACAACAAAAAAAGACAACTGCAACAACAACTCCTTATGAATATAGATGTAAAAATTCTCAATAAAATTCTAGCAAACCGTATTCAGCTGTACATCAAAAAAATAATTCATCATGATCAAGTGGGCTTCATCTCAGATATGCAAGGATGATTTGACATATGCACGTCTATAAATGTAATTCACCACATAAATAAATAGGAGCCAAAACAAAGACCATATGATCTTCTCCATAGATGCAGAAAAAGCATTTGGCAAAATTCGGCACCCTTTTATGATAAGAACTCTTAACAAAATAGTCATAGATGGAATATACCTCAAACTTGTAAAAACCATATATGACAAACCCACCGCCAACATCATACTGAACAGGGAAAAACTGAAAACATTTCCAGTTAGAATGGGAACCAGACAAAGTTGCCCATTGTCACCACTCCTGTTCAACATAGTGCTGGAAGTCTCCTAGTCAGAGCAATTAGGCAAGAGAAGGAAATCAAGGGTATTCAAATGGGAGCAGAAGAGGTCAAACTATTCCTCTTTTCTGATGATATGATCTTATATCTAGAAAACCCCAAACATTCTGCCAAGAGCCTACTGGAATTGATAAATAAATAGAGCCAAGTCCCATGTTACAAAATCAATATACACAAATCAAATCAGTAGCATTCCTATGAACCAACAACGTTAAGCTGAGAATCAAATCAAAGACGCAATATCTTTCACAATAGCAACAAAGAAAATAAAATACTTGGGAATATATTTAATTAAGAAGGTGAAATACCTCTACAGAGAGAACTATGAAACTCTGAAAAAGGAAATCAGAGATGATATAAACAAATGGAAAAACATATCATGCTCTTGGATAGGCAGAATCAACATTGTTAAAATGTCTATAATATCCAAAGTTATTTACAGATTCAATGCAATTCCCAGTAAAATACCAATGTCATTGTTTGCAGATCTAAATAAGTAATTCTTTATATGAAATCGTTTATATGGAATCAGAAAAAACCCTGAATAGCCACAGCAACCTTAAGCAAAAAGAATAAACCAGTAGGCATTTCTTTACCAGACTTCAAAGTATATTAGAATGCTATAGTAACCAAAACAGATGGTACTGGTACAAGAACAGAGACATAGACCAATGGATTAGAACAGAGAATTCAGGTATAAAACAATCCTCATACTGTCATCTGATCTTTGACAAAGCAGACAAAAATATACACTGGGAATAGAATCCCCGTTCAACAAATGGTGCTGGGAAAATTGGATAGCCACATGTAGAAGACTGAAACAGGATCTCTATCTCTGACCACTCACAAAAATTAATTTACAATGGATAGCAGATTTAAATCTAAGGCATGGAACTGTAAGAATTCTGGAAGAAGAGGTTGTAAAAACTTTTAAAGATGTAGGCCCAGGAAATGAATTTATGATGAAGACCCCAAAGACAATCACAGCAACAACAAAAATATATAAATGGGAGCTGTTTAAATTAAGAAGCTTCTGCACAATCAAGGAAACCATCAATAAAGCATATAGACTACCTACAGAATGGGAGAAAAAAAAATGCATGCTATACTTCCAATAAAGAGCCAATAACCAGAATCTACAAAGAACTCAAACAAATCAGCAAGAAAACATCAAACAACACCATTAAAAAGTAGGCAAAAGACATGAACAGAAGCATTTCAAAAGAAGATAGACTAATGGCCATTAAACATATGAAAAAAAATGCTTATCTCTAATCATGAAGGAAATGCAAGTAAAAACCACAATGAAATATCACCTAACTAAAGTGAAAATTGCTTTTATCAAAAAGTTCCATAACAAAAGATGCTCATGTGGATGCAGAGAGAAAGGAACACTTATGCACTATTGATGGGACTGTAAACTAGTACAACCTCTATGGAAAGCAGTATGGAGATACCTCAAACAATGAAAAGTAGGCCTACCATTTGATTCAGCAATTCCACTCCTGGATATTTACCCAAAGGAAAGAAAGATACTTTATTAAAAAAAGACATTTGAACTTGAATGTTTATAGTAGCACAAGTTACATTCAAAAAGTTGTGGAAACAGCCCAAGTGCCCATTAGTACATGAGTGCATTAATAAAATGTGGTATATGTACACCATGTAGTACTACTCAGCCATAAAAAAACAATGGTGAACTAATATGTTTTATAACACCATGCATGGAACTGGAGACCATCCTTCTAAATGAAGAATTGCAAGAATGAAAAAAACAAACACCACCTGCACTCGCTATTACATTGGAACTAATTGATCAACACTCATGTGCACATATGGTAGTAAAATTCAACAGAAATCAAGCAGGTGGGAGGGGAAGGAGGGGATGGGTAAATTCACTACTAATGGGAACAGTGCACACTATCTGGGTGATGGACACACTTATAACTTTGACTTAAACTGTACACAAACAATTCATGTAACCAAAACATTTCTACCCCCTTAGTATTCTGAAATAAAAAAAATATGTGAAAAGCAATAATTGCAATTTGAGGCATATACACAGATCAGCTGGTATTTGGTATATCAAAAGAACAAATAGAGGTCTGGAAGTTTTATAAAGGGGAGAAATGTTACATATTGTTTTTTCAGAAATTTTATTGGAACTAGTATAGTTTTGGGGTGATAGCACCCGCTCTGATTGGTGAGTGGCAGAGATGGGCAAATCTAATCTTGTCCTTGCAGCACGTTGTTTCAGTAGCTATTAGATAAAACTGATCTCAGGTTACAGCAAGCAGTTTTAGCAGCCAGGCTTGCAGAGAATTTCATTCTTGGAGCGAAGCTATGTGCTGCAAATGCTTTCCCCCCTTGGCTTCTCAACTCTATTTTATTTGGGTATGACAAAAATGACCCAAATTGTATGATCACCTTTATAATATGACATAAGATAAACTTTATTCACTTAGTGATTTTTTTTCCTAAGCTTAGCCTTTCCTGAAATCACAGATTAATTGTATACTTTCTGTACTTACTTTATTTTCTTAACAAATTAAGATGAACTGTATAATAATTTGAGATCTTTAAAAATTTGAGGATATTATATATATTTTGTATTTGTTCTCTTATAACGTGAATACTCCTATTTCTTTTTCCTTCATGTAGTTATAGCACCTATAATATAATATCTGGAATATTGTAGGGCTCAATACATGGTTTTATCATCTATTAATGATAAACACAAATATAAATATATTACTTAGTCTAAATAGATCAGAGAGATAGAAACATAAAATTTTCTAGTTGGATTTGGGGAAATGTAGGCAATTATTTTTACCTAACAGTAATATGAGAAATTTAAGTATGTATAGATTTCTTATTTGGGAGTGTTTAATGTATTTTGTTTTCATTTGGTTTTTATTTTATTTTCTTATTTCTCAGTCAAGCAGTTATTATATACAATATTTACTCTATGCAAAATGAAATAAAAGAGAAATACAGAATATAATTTATGTCTGGAAGAGGGTAAAACATACACTCCAAGAACTATACTGAGTTGGTCTAATGTTCAAAATGTTGTACCTACAGGACGTCAGAGACTTCACCCCTGGTCTATGAAAGTCTGAAGCAGAGACTCTTCCCTCACCCTTATTTGACATATTGCATGTACAAGAAATAAATTTTTTGTTGTTATTGCTAAGCCACTGAGATGTGGGTGTTGTTTCTTATTGCAGCATAATTTAGCCTATGCTGATATGGTAATATGGACATTAATATATAGAATTATCATCCTGCCCTAACAAACACCTGAAATATGTGATAACACGTTAGAGGTTGAGTAGTGGTGGCTTGAAAATGGTACATTACATAGTAGCAAAACATTTGGTAAAACTGGCGATAACTTGGAAAGAAGATTATGTAACAAATGGACATTAGTGGTATATCTTGGATGCTGTTTGCTACTTTTGTCAAGGTTTCATATAAAAAAGATGAACCCAGGGAAGAATTGGCTGGGATAGAAGACAACGGAGAGAGTGAGAAAGAGAAGGCTTTGCCAACCTGAAAAGGGCAACCACTTTAGGACTTCAAATAATAAGACATAAATTTGAGAAGGTAGTTAAGAGATGAAAGTCAATTAAATCTAACCTAGCAGCAAGTATCAAATCAAGTTTATGGCTGTCATACATTGTTAATATCTCTTTGGGGATTAATGTGGTGCTCAGTAAATCCTTTCAGTTTATAAATGGTCACTTAGTTTCCCAACATTCCATATAGTCTCATTACATTCAGTTGTGCCTGTTGGGCTTGCCAGGGACTGAATTGTGTCCTCCAAAAATTCATATGTTGAAGCCCTAACCTCCAGTGCTGATGATATTTGGAGATAAAACCTTTGAGAGATATTTAAGTTTAGACGAGGTCATGATGAGTATGAGGCCTTCATAATAGTATTAATGTCCTTGTAAGGAAAGATGTCAGAGAGTTCTGTCTCTCACTTTCTCTCTGCCTTTTGAGGACATAGTGTGAAGGACGCCATCTATAAACTGTAAAGAGAGCCCACACTAGAGTCGTGCTGGTACCATGACCTTGGATTTCAACTTTAGAACAGTCACAAAAGACATTTCTATTGTTTAAGCCACCTGGTTTATGGTATTTTGTTATAGTAGCCCAAGCAGATTAAGATAGATTACATAGATTACATAGATTTTCTGTCTTAATAGCATAAGAAAAGTAATCTCCCATCTTTTGCTGGAAGTATAGTATATGTTCTGGAAATCTAACTCCCTCTAAACAGTCTGTATTACTTTGATAGGGCTGCCTTAACTAAGTACCACAAGCTGGGCAACTTAAAGAAGACAAATTTATAATTTTCAGTACTGGAGGCTAGAAGTTCAATATCAAGCTATCAGCAGGTTTGATTCCGTCTGAGAGCTTTGATAGAGAATCTGTTCCATGCCTCTCCCCTAGTTATTGGTGGTCTGCAGGAAGTTGTTGGCTTTTTTTTTTTTTTTTTGGTTTCACCCATTCTCTGCCTTCATCTTCACTTAATATTCTCCTTCAGTGTAAGTCTCTGTGCCCAAACATGTATGTTTGATATGGGTATTTGTGTTTTTTAGAACTTTTTACTTCGAAAAGTAGCAAAAAATAGTCCAGAGAGCTCTAATGTAATTTTCATTCAACTTCTTCCAATGATAAATCTTATATAACCTTAGTACAGTTGTACAGGAAATTGACAGGAGGTCAATACTATTAAGTAAAATTCAGACTTTATTTGGACTTCACTGACTTTCACATGCACTTTTCTTTTTTGGTGTAATAGTTCAACTTTATCACATGTTTGGAGTTGTATAGCCAGCATCACAGTAAGGATACAGAACTCTTTCAGCACACTGAAGACACTCTCTCACACTTCTCCTTTATATTCACAATTATACCTTAGCTCCAGCAATCACTGATATGTTCTCCATAATTATAATTTTGTCATTTCAAGAATGTGTTATTAAAGGAATCTTACAGTTTGTCACATGTTGAGATTGGCTTTTTCCTTGAGATTCATCCACATAGCTCTGTTTACTAATAGCAATTTCTTTTATTGCTGAATAATATTTCGTTATATAGATGAGCCACAATTTAACTTGTTCCAATTTTACATTTAGATCTGTGATTCATTTGAGTTGATTACATTTCTCTATTATTTTTCTGTTTTTAATTATTAATTTCTTATCTGTTTTATTTCCTTTATTCTTCTTGGTTTGGGTTTATTTTTTTATTTATTTAATTTATAGGCCTAGGAGCTTAGATTATTGATTTTCATACCATTCCTATTTTCTACTGTAAATATTTATTGTTATGAATTTCTCAGCATTGCATTAGCTGCATCCCACAAATTTTCATATGCTGTATTTTCATTTGCATTCATTTCAGTGTTTTTATTTATTTTTTTATTTTCCATGAGACTTCCTCTTTGACTCAAAAATGATTTAGAAATCTGTTGTTTAATTTCTAGGTGTTTGAAAATTTTCCAATTTTTTATCTTTTTTTATTGTTCATTTCATTCCATTATATTCAGATACCATACTCTGTATATTTTAATTTATTTATTTTTGTAGCTTATTTAGGACCTGATATGTTGATGATTTCAATAGCACTTCTAAAGTATGTGAATTTTACTTTTGTTTGATAGTGAGTTCTATAAATTTCACTTAGATCCTGTTGGGTGGTGGTGGTTTTCAGTTTTTCTATATGTTTGCTGATATTTTGTCAAGTAATTTCTAAATGAGGGTTTATGACTTCAACTATACTTCTGTTTATTTTTATTTTTACTTTCAGATCTATCAGTTTTTGCTTCGTGTATTTTGAAGTTTTCTTGTTGCCTATATATTTAGGATTGCTATATTTTCTTGGTGAATTGACATATTTATCTGTAAATGATGTCCTTTTTTGTTCTTGGTAAGTTTCTTTGCTCTGAAATCTACTTTATCTGTTAATAATATCGTCATTCATGCTTTCTTTTGATTATTGACTGTGTAGTGTATATCTGTACATCTGTATATTTTCAACTTGCCTGTATTTTCATATTTGAATGGAGTTTTTTTGTGGACAGCATATAGTTGGCTAATTATTGTTTTGAAATCCACTCTACCAATCTCTTTCTCTTAATTAATGTATTTATGCCATTTTCATTTTATGTAATTAGTGATATGTTAGGGCTGCAGTGTGCCATTTTATTTTTCTTTTCTGTTTTCTATTTCTCTGTTTTCTTTTCCTTGTCTTCTGTGGGTTACTTAAGTATTTTTTAGGATTCAATTTTGATTTATCTATTTTGATTTTACAGATATTACTTTCTACAGCTCTTATAATTTTCAGTACTGGAGGCTAGAAGTTCAATATCAAGCTATCAGCAGGTTTGATTCCGTCTGAGAGCTTTGATAGAGAATCTGTTCCATGCCTCTCCCCTAGTTATTGGTGGTCTGTAGGAAGTTGTTGGCTTTTTTTTTTTTTTTTTTTTTTTTTTTTTTTTGGCTTCACCCATTCTCTGCCTTCATCTTCACTTAATATTCTCCTTCTGTGTAAGTCTCTGTGCCCAAACATGTATGTTTGATATGGGTATTTGTGTTTTTTAGAACTTTTTACTTTGAAAACTACTTTTTAGTAGTTGTTTTAGGTACTTGATTATACATAACTTGTTAGAGTCTACTGGTGTTAACATTTTAGTGATTACAATGTGTTAGGAAGGATATAGGGATTGTTGTGACTATAAAGGGTAGCATAAGGGATATTTAGGATTATAGAACAGTTCTGCATGCTGATTTTCATAGTGGTTACACAAATTATATAGACATGACTGATTTTGTGTTGTCAGGATAATGTGAATCCAATAAAAACTCAAGTTCAAGTAAATTCAAGTAATACAAAATGTACTAATTATAACCAAAAATGCTATCAGCCAAGTGGTAGTCCTAGCATGGCTTATTGGTAAATAGTATTTTGTGTTGAAATTTTCAAATTATGTTTTAAAATTACATAAACACACACACTATGTGCATTTGACATTACACCTTCTCTTTTTACTCACTAATGTAACAAGCCATTCTTGTTCATAAGACATGATTAATATCCTTGAATTATTCATCTAGAGATTATCTTCATGAATGATCAATCATGCATTCTAGAACAATGAACATGGTATGTATGACAATAAAATAAACTTTTTAGAAACTGAGTGACTCTCAACTTTCCTTTAAGCAATTACATTTCTGTTGAAATTTAAAAAGGGGAGGAATTTTTTTCTATTCAGCACCTTGGTGCTGAAAATTGCCATATTATATTGCTTAAGCTTATTATGTTCTATCGATTATGAAATGTTTCACAGAGAAATGGTTGGTAAGTATACTTAACTCATATGGTAGATGTTTTTTCAATAAATGTACCTCCAAACAAAGAGTATAAAACAATGTATGAGTGATATATGCCTCGGTTTCATTTCTAAGATCTATTTAGTATAATTTTGTGTTTTCTTTACTTAAAATTTAACATGGGAAAACACCCATTTTGTAACACTTGAAAGGTATTATCAGATTTAGTAATATCATCACAGGATAACTCAACAGTCATACTTTTCACAAGAAAAATACCATTACTTTTCATTCAGAAATTATATAAATGTGATGATCAAAAATGTTCAATTAATACAAAGACTTATAAATAATAAAATAAGTATCACACTACCATTCCCAGATTTAATTGTTTTTAATGTTTTGATAATTATTCTTTCAGAAATCTTTTTAAAATTATTTTTTCTTCCGTCTCTCCTTCTCTTCCTTCCTTTCCTTTATTTTCCCTTTTCTCTTTTCCTTTTTTTCCCTCCTTTTTTCGCTCCTTTTCTCTTTCTATCGTAATATAGACATTCATATACATACATAGTTATACACATATATTTTGGATTGTTAAAATAGAAATCTTTCTACCTCATTTTTGTGCAATGCTATAGATATTACATCCCACCAATACACTGACTTGGTGAATAATAAAACTCTTTTCCTAGGGAAAGCAAAGAGTTAGGTTCCTGTGAGCTTTTGGTCACAACATTTTCATCAACTAATCAATTCCCAAACCTGTTTCATGTTTTATGTATGTTTCTGTTTTAAAATGCCTTGTCTAATATACATCATTGACTCTAACATTGAACTCACAACCAATAGCACTATAACTTATGCCTGAACAAAGCTTATCTAGAACACAGATTTTCTCCATAAGGCATATCATAGACTACTTGCATTTAGGAACACTACACAACAACCCAGCATTATGCTTGGGGGCCATTTTAAATAGCAAAATCACATATGAATAAAACAGCATAAAAATACCATGGAAAGGAAAATTGTTTATAATATGAGAGCTGAAACAAGAAGGCAAAATTTCACTTTATTTGGCCTTAGCTGGGAGTATGCACATCAGATGAATCAAATTTTTTCCACACTGTGCATGACCACAAATGATCACAAAATGCCACAAGTATTGATTTTGGAGAAATGTTAGTAAACAGGTAAGTTTGTAAATACAGAATCTACAAATAATGAAGACCAACTTTATATTCCTTGAGGTGAGGCTGAGAGCTAAGGGAAGTCATGTAATGATTGTGGCATCTTCATAGCACTTGCTTGGCTCTCAGTTGGGATTAGCACACTGTCCTACCACAGAATTCACAGGAGCCATTGAGGTTACATGTTTGAATCTCTAGAACCAAGAAATAATAGAATTTATCTGAAACTTTCTATAGAATCCTCATTTATGGTATTCCACTGACCCAGAGCCCAGTAATTCATGAGGAAGTACAGTTTATTTGTCAAATAAATTATGGAAATGAAAGTTAATCAATAATTCATATCCATTTAAAAAAGAAAAGCAATAAATCAAATAGTCCTGTGCCAGTCAATACAATTATAATATCCTTTAATATCACAACTTCTCTGTGACACATTATGTTTTTCTTATTTTGCCAAAGATGAACTCAAGGCTCAAAATACCCACAGTTTCATAGATAAAAAACATCATTGAAAATAGGCAGTAAAGCCATATATGTCAGATTGTAAAATTCATGATTTTTACTGCCTTTTGCCACAAACTTATTTCAATTTCTTTGCTTCAACAAAGAAATTTTTGCTAACTATAGTTTCAAGGAACTGTGCTACTTCCTGGTATTATAACTTACCTTAGCAGCTTTGAAAAATATTAGATAAGGCAGCTGTTCATCCTCAAAAGCTCCTTTTCTGAACTCCCTTCTATTGGAAGATACCTTAAGGGAATATGTCTTTTCCAATAAAAAGAAAATATTAAATCATATGTGCATAAGACAATAAAACAATTTTGAAATAACTAAGCATAGCTATTTCTTCTTTATCTCTGCACTGAGATCCACCAGGCACCATTTTTCAATTAGTTCAAATATAAGGAATTACTTTGAACATGTCTTTAGCTATCTTCTCTTTTCTGCCCTCTGTGTGTCTGCATGTATGTGCACACACTTGTGTGTGTGTGTCTGTGTGTGTGTATCTTAAAGTAAAAAGAAAAAGAACAAAGTTAATGGTCATGCTTTTGTGTTTGTCAGTGTGAAATCAGTAATTTTCTTTTTTCAATTGGAAGTTATTTCTTTTATAACCACTAACTTCATGTTCTTTAAATCTAGGAATTATTACTATTCATTTGCAATAAATACACAATTTTTAAGTTATTTGAAATAGTTTCAAACTCACAGAAAATGTGCAAGTACAACACAAAGGATTTTTTTTCTGTACCCCTTGAGAATAAATTGTTAATCAGATGCTCTACAAACAAAAAAAAAATTCTTATATATAACCACAATGCAGTCGTCAAAATCAGAAATTGTCATCGACACCTTATTTTCATTTTATCATCAAACCCTTTTGAAGTTTCACCAATTGTCACCATAGTGTCCTTTGTGACAAAGGATTCAGTTTAAAATCACCTGTTGAATTTAGTTTCTAAATCTCTGTAATCTCCTTGAGTTTGAAGCAGTCCCTCAGGCTTTCCTTGACTTTCATGACCTTGACAGTTTGAGGATTATAGGTTGGTAATTTTATAAAATGTTTATTTATTTAGGTTTGCCTCATATTTTCTCTTGATTAGATTACACAGGAATATCACAGAAGTGATGTTTGTTCTTCTTACTGCATGCATTCAATATTAATTTGTACCATTATGGTGATGTTAATTTTGATCATCCAATCCTAGTGCCATCAGGAAGTTTTCTCCACTATAAAGTTAATATTTGCCTTGTATTCAATAAGTATTTGTAGGAGAGAAACCTAAATACCTTGCCAATATGCTATTTCTTATTGAACTTTCAAATAATGTAATTTTAAAATTGATATCCAATTTTCTTTTTTTTTTTTTGAGACAGAGTCCTGCTCTGTTGTGCGGGTTAGAGTGTCATGGCATTAGCCTAGCTCACAGCAATCTCAAACTCCTAGGCTCAAGTGATCCTTCTGCCTCAGCCTCCTGAGTAGCTGGGACTACAGGCATGCGCCACCACTCCCGGCTAACTTTTTCTATATAGTTTAAGTTATCCAGCTAATTTCTTTCTATTTTTAGTAGAGATAGGATCTCACTCTTGCTCAGGCTGGTCTTGAACTCCTGACCTTGAGCAATCCTCCCACCTCTACCTCCCAGAATGCTAGGATTACAGGCGTGAGCCACCATGCCCAGCCTTGATACCCATATTGGATTAAAATTTTTCTATTTTGTTCATTGTGGGTTATAATGAATGTTACCATTATTTATATAGGTGCTCAAAGTGTCCTAAATTTAAGCAGTGGTGACCCTGCAATCTAGCCTGTGTGTCCTATATCATGTCTCAATTATTCTTTGAATATTTTCTTCTCTGAACAAGTCATTCTAGTTTCATATGGCAAATTTTCTTTCACCAGCCTTGGAATCAGCCATTTATCCCAACAATCCTGGTTTCTTTAGCATTTAAATATTAAAATCCAGGCACTAGATGTTATCATTGCTCTGTGAATGTCACTGCTTCCTTCCCTTTTCAGTGGAAAGAACTAAGGAATATTCCTTATACAGTTATAGTAAAGACAAATATAAACGTTCATAACCTAGAATCCGGCACATCTTCTTTATCTGTTTCTCTTCTCCCTTGATATGCTAGCACACGCCCTTTACTTGGCTCATATTTTTCCCAAGTATTTTTTTTTTCTGTTTCAATATTATCGTCCTGCTGTCAATTATTGTTTGCCCTTGCCTAGCTGGCTGGCATAGTTTTAGGCTTGTGCATTAAAACTCTGGTTTTAAATGCAAGTCCTAAAAGCTTATTCTTTCCTGGCATAGAAATAAGAGTTATAGAAGAAGAGGTCACATAGGCCAGTCCCACTTACCAAAGGGAAAAAAAAATGTAAATAAGGTAAATAGGCCATTTGAAATTCTGGCAAACTAGAACACAGCAGCCTCAGCCAGGCTGGTCAGTTGCCATTCAACTCCAGCAAATTTTGGATGTAGGAGAATACTTACCTAATATTGCCACATCTGCTTCTCAGTTTTCAAGAGACTTGAAATTGTTAGTCTACCAATTTTAAATGTTGGCAACCAATTATCTTATTTGACTTGTTTGACATTTTACAGTAACAAGGCTCAGGGGATATTTATAGTTGAATGGGTTAAAGTTATCAGAAAAATAGCTGCTGTTTTTATTTCTTTTTGCCTACAAACCACTGTATGTCATTCCTGAACCAAACATCCCCATTTACCTACTTGAGAAACATTAATTCGATTCTTATTGTGTTTGAGTCACAATGCTAGATGGTGCAGTGGGTAAACAGATAAAAATGCTGTATTCGTCTCCTCAAGATATTATAACATTGTTAGGGGAAGGATCAGCATATATAAGCATGTATGCTTATGTATGTGTATAGATGAAAAAATAGAAGGAATAAAGCCCTTACACAATACAAAAACATATAACAATAATGATACAACAGAGAACTATGACATTTTAAAGAGCATATTTTATGTTGAAGAGATTGAGCTGAAAAGAAAAAAAATTAAGTTTAGTAATTAACCTGATTTCTTAACCATTTAATAAAATGGAGATTGAAAAAAAAAAGGTCAATGGAGGAGAGGAGGAGGGAATTTAGGGAGGTTCTATAAGATAAAACTATTTGTAATGAGTCTGAAAGTATATAAACTGTCATGAAGACCATTTATAGTCAAATCCATTTGATCTGACACAGCAAGGACCAAACAGGGCAGTACTAGGGAAGTAGTAATAAATGTACAAAGAATAGGATAATGAGAGAGATTATTTACAAGTAAAATCGATTGTCCTTTTGATTGAACAGCAGCTGAAAGAACTAAAGAAGATACAGATAAGTTGAAAATGACTCCAAAATTTTGGTTCTAAGTGATAACCTTAGCATAACCAGGGTGATGAAAAGGAAATGCTAATTTGTGAGGGGCAAGATGGTTCATTCATATTTAAGCAAATTTGAGATGTGGTTGTAAATAATTAATTTATTCATCTGTTTTTCAGAAAGTCTGAGTAACTACTATGTGCAAAGTGCTCAATCTGGTCA
Source organism: Cheirogaleus medius (assembly GCA_008086735.1). NCBI lineage: Eukaryota > Metazoa > Chordata > Mammalia > Primates > Cheirogaleidae > Cheirogaleus > Cheirogaleus medius. The sequence goes on from VBSM01000483.1 coordinate 16,622,084, forward strand.
ATGGATAATACAAGAGCAAAATAATAGGTCTCATCCAAGGAAACTGCAGTGTGTCAATACGATAATAGAGATATAATTAGGACACAGTTGAAGCCCTGGGAATGGGCAGGCAGATTACAGGAAGAGCAGCCTGGGGGAGTCCCCCAGTGAGGCCACTTTTGGAGTTCTAACATCTGAGTCTGGATTGAAGGTGTCATTTGCTCAACTCAAGGTTTTGCCTTTATTCCGAAGGCTTTTTGAAATCACTGAAATAATTCAATCTGACAGAGAAAAAATCAGATATATCTTTCTAAGATGTATCTGGTTATGCTACACATAATTGATCGTGGGTGCAGGATATTATTTGTTAATCCAAGATTCAATGGCTCATAAAATAGAATATTTGCTTCTTACTGTATATGTATTATTATCATACATTCATTCAATAAGCAAACAAGTGTATAAATAAATGTCTATTAGTTGTGCAACCACTAAGAATTGAACATACGTTTAGTACAAAATAATAAGGGAGTGGTGTAAAGGTTTAGGACTCTGCTTGATCTATGAGAGGCCTCTGAGAGGGTAACATATATGTTTAGATCTCAAAGATAAAAAGGAGCTAGCCATATAAAGAGAGGAGTGTATTCTAAGAAGTAGAAATAGCATATGAAAAGATTCTCAGGTTTATGGTATAATACTGATGCTGTATTTTGAAAACATTGTAATTCTGTAGATAAAGCCACTTTCCCAAAACCAGCCTTATCTATGATGATGACTTTGGAAGCTTACACAGCTCACCTGTAGACCTTGAAGACTTCCTAATTTTGGAGCAATGACCATCCTCTCTTTCCTTTTCTATTTTCCCTATCTGATCCCAAATTTAACTGCAACAAGGCATTTTTCAAATTTCCCAGCTTCCTGACAACCTCTAAACAATAGAAGACAAGCCATTTTCACATTGAGGTAGGAGAATTTAATCTTTTTATCCTAGATCTTAATGTTAATGCAATAAATTCTAGAGACTCATCAACAGAAGAAAAATAAAAGCACATATACACAAACACTAATTTCACAAATAGTTTCCAGGGATTGATTGAAACATATACATTGGAACCTCAAGTGACATGCTAAATCTCTAACATTAAGAGTCCTACTGTTAATGACTATGAGGAAATAGTATCAAAATGACATGCTTGCATGATGTCAAAACATGGGATTTTTAAACATATCTTATATATTTTATTTTAATCAGTTTCTACTTTTAAGTCAAGGAATTAAATTCCTAATTGCATATTATTACATAGACATGTTTCATGTAACAAGTATTCTATCAAAATAACCCAAGCTAAATTTATAGTGATGGCAAGCCAACTTCAATGAATTCTAGACCTATAAAGTTGTATTAGATTTCCAGTAGGGTACTCTTGTGAAGTAAAATACCTTTCACATTCCTGTTATTTAGCTCACTCGTATAAAAATTAAGTAACATAACTCACATATATATATATATATAACTCACATATGAAACACTTTTGAAATGCAATTAAAATTTTTGTTCAGGTATGTATTCAGATAGCATGGCATAAAAGGAGAAAAGTTGTGGTATAATTAGATAAGTTCATATAAGAATCAACACAAGATCTGTCACTCTACAATTAATATCAAGTGGTTTCTGTAAGTTTCTATTATTTTTCTGATGTAAAATAGATATATTAAAATAAAAATTATGTAACTAATCATTAAGTAGGTGTTATGGATTACATTGAATCCCCCTTGCCCACCTTTGAAATGCCCATGTTAAAGCCTTAATGTTCAATGCCTAGAATGTGATATTTGGAGATAAGCTCTTTAAAGAGGTAATTAATTTAAAATTAGTCCAGTAGGGTGGGCCTTAATCCAATCTTACTAGTGTCTTCATATAAAGAGGAGATTAGAACAAGCAGAGAGACACCAGGGAGTCACACACACAAGCATGCACACAAGAAAAGACTATGAGGACACAATGAGATGAGGATCATCTGCTGGCCAAAGAGAGAGGCTTCAGAAGAAATCAAACCTGCTGACACCTTGATCTTGGATTTCTAGCCATCAGAAGTATAAGAAAATACATTTCTGTTGTTTAAGTCACCCAGTTTGTAGCATTTTCTTATGGCCACCCTAGCAAACTAATACTCTGTGATTCTAAAATAATTTTTCCTACAAAAAACATTGCAAACAAAAAGTGTATGTTTTCTACAAAATGCATAGATGCTTACTACATTATTAAAAATAATTTAGGGCTCCATATTTAGTTGTTAGAATTTCATATTTTGGCTTATTTCTGTAATAATAGCTTCTCTTTACCTTGATTCTATTGCACTTAAATAGTTTTCAAAAGTCTTCTATCAAGTAAAATTATTTTAAGCAAAGTAATATCAAAGTACTGCACAAATATAAAATAAAAGGCATGAAAGAAAGATTGCTATTCTGTCAATAAATGTTATGAATAACATATTTGTAAGCTATATTATTTTGCAAAGTCAGACCTTGATTAAATATATAGCTCATTAAGCAAATTATACAAATGAGCAAGGTCAATAGATAATTTTATTGATAAATTATAAATCTATTGATTAAATTTTATTGGTAAATAATACAAATGATCAAAGTCAATAGATAAACTTATTTTTAATGTTATATACATTACCTCATAAATCTGTAATATATGCAATATTGTCTACAATCTAGAATATGAATGAGATAAGTCTGTGAAATATGTAATGTGAGCAGTAAAATATGCAAAATCAAGAGCTAAAGTATTTAGCTTAGTCAGTAAAACTTGGCAAGCATGATAATTAAACAATTTACTGAAACAGCAAAATATGCAAAAAAGAGCAAGCAATCTTATTTATTAAACTGTAGTACTGGATCATCAATAGATAGTTTTAGATGATTTGACTTAAAAAACAAGCTGTTTGAATGATCTATGCTGCTCCCTCAGCAAATTATGTACCTCAATCATTGAGCTATATGAAAAATTAATTGTCTAACTATGGGTTTTTATGATTGCAACAAAGGAAATTCATTGAGATACTAAAAAGTTTATGTGCATAATTTTGAAATCTTACATGGCATCTTAGAGGTTTTTGCAGCTTATTTCTATTAAATTCCTTCACACCATTTCTTTTTTTCCTTTTTTTGGAAAATGTTGACTGATAGATTTTGATTGGATATAAAATTAAAAGCTTAAATAAAGTAATAATAAAAAGTTTCTTTGAGGATTTCACATATAATTATGACCTAGTAATTGGTGTCAAACTGTCCATTCCATTACATAAAATTGGACAGAAAACATAAAGCAACTGTTTTCAGAAACTGGATGATAGAAAATGTAAGACTGGTATCACTGAAAATATGGAAATTCATTTAGTAAGGCCCATGATATTTAGCTCTAAGAATAGGAAAAACTTACCAACCACAAAGTAGCAGACTAGGATCTAATAGGAGCACAGTGGTCCCACTGAGCTGAGAAGGCAGAGGTCAGAGTTCAAGTCAACTGGAGAAAAAGTGGTTGTGCTGAGAGGAGACCCCATATTCTGTGTATGGTTACCCATGAGAAATTGGGTGAGCACTGTGTTCCATGTATGCAGGATAAGACTACAGGAAGCTTACAACAGAATAAATGCTATGGAACTAAAGACTGAGCAGAAAACTGCCTAGGATCAAGTGGTCCTGGAGACATTAAGGTTCTGACCAGTAAGAGTGGGGAATCCATATTTATGCTACTTTAACATCCCTGCAAATATCTGATATACTGTAATAGAAAAGGTGGGTCCTGGAAATAATAACCATATTCTAGAATAAGAGTTATTCTACACTACCCAAAAGAAAGCCTAGAAAACTTACCTTAACAAGACAGGTAGATATTTGAAGTTGAGTACTGACAACTTGTAGGACTCTGGGAGACAACCTGGACTTTCCACAGATCTAGCCAACAAAGCATAATACCAAGTTTACACAAGTTTGTTGAACAAAAGTCAGAACTTTTTTAGAGGAGACAATATAATATAGATTCCTTATAATGTATCATTAACAATGTCTAGCACAATTAAGTATTATTAGACATGGAAAGAAACTGGAAAATGGAAACTTTAGGGTTTTTTTCTAAAAAAAAAAAAAGACTTAATAAAAAATAACTATGAGATGGCCCAGGTTTGGAACTTAGCATAAAGACAAAATAAATCAAATGTTATGAACATATACATATAATAAAAGGAAAATTATTTCATAAAACTAAAGAAAATATTTCAAAAGAATCTCAACAGAGAAGCGGCAATCATAGGGAAAAATTCAACACTTAAAATTTTAAAAATCACTAATTGGTCTTAACAGCAGTTTTGACATGGCAGAAGAAAAGTTCAGTCAACTTTGACTACAGAAGAATTGATGGTAATAAGATTTGGATGGGAAGTTGCAGTCACTTTGAGATCAGATTAGAAGATTTATTCTGTTCAGTGTGGTATAACATTGGAAGTAAAGGCTGAAGAAATATGTTGACACACACACACACACACAAAAGATTTGAGAGACTTATAAAAGGAATAGAGGCAATGAAGTAAGTGTGAAGAAGGGAATTTGTTGGGGCAGAAGTATTTCCCAACTTATTAAAAATAGGATAGAAGAAAGTTTGAGGAAGGAGAATCCAGGAACCAGTGACTCAAATTTCTTAGCTTGATTAGCTGCATGAATGAAAAAATTAATTTGTTCTAAAAATGTTTTGAACATCTACCACATATCAGGAACTGTTTATAGTGTTTAAGATGTAGCATTATACAACATAGTCAGAAGTTTCTGACATCATAAAGATTGTACATGGTGGAAAAGACAGAAAATAAAAAAAAACACATACAAACATATGAATCATCTTGAAATTTTCATTTTTTGTTTCTGTGGGAATTGAAACTCAGTCAAATATCATAATAAGAAAAAAGTAAAATTATAATGATATCAGGAAAAATTCTCTGAAATGTCATTCATGAATAATTAACGTACATATACTTAATTTGGTTACTGTGATTGTATCTGGTGGAGATTGCATAATAGAAAAAAAGCAGCAATATTTACTAACACCTAATAATGATTCTAGCAATTCTACTTAGAGAAATTAACTCTGGAAAACAGCCAATATAATGTACAAAAGATTACAGTTGCCTTTCTGAATAGTCATAGAGCCTAAGTGTCTGAATGATTAATTTAAACATATATCAGTATGTATAGGATCTTAGAAAACTCTGATGAAAGAAATCAAAGGACTAAATAAATGGAAAGATGATCCATGTTTACAGATAGGGAGAATCAATATTGTCAAGTTTTGCTTCTTTTCAAATTGATCTATAGATTCAATGACATTCCAATCAAATGTCAGCAAGTTATTTTGTGGATATCAAAAAAAATTGATTCTAAAGTTTATATGGAGAAGAAAAAGACTCAGAATAACCAACATAGCACAACTGGCCCTCCATACCCACGAGTTTTACATCTGCAGATTCAATCAACTGTGGATCAAAAATATTTGAAAAAAAAAGGAAAAAATAACAATACAATCATAAAAATAATACAAATAAAAAACAATACAGTAAAGCAAGTATTTACATAGCATTTACATTCTACTGGGTATTATTAGATCATTAAATATGAAATGTCTGATTTTGAATCAAAAGTTCAGTTTATTATGTCTTAAACAAGAAGCAGTACAATTAACCAAAGTACGTGCCTAAACTATCGACATAGTTTTGCTGTCTTAATGGTAGTAGGTAGCTTGTTTATCCCAGTCGCGAAGAGGCCTGGAGAGTGAGTGGTGATGAAATCATGAAAGGTGTTTTCCACAGCTTGTTGAGAATTGAATACTTTTCCTTGCAATAAGTGGTCTAAAACCTGGAAGTGGTGGTCAGTTAGTGCAAGGTCTAGTGAATATAGTGGATGACAGAGAGTTTCCAAGTCAAACCTCTGTAGTTTGAGCAGCGTTGTTTGTGCGACATGTGGCCAAGCGTTGTGTTGCAAGAGGATTAGCCTGCCTCTATTGACCAATCTTGGCTGCTTGATTAGAAGCATACTCATCATTTCAACCAATTGGTTGCAGTAGACATCTGCTGTAATCAGTTGACCAGGTTTCATGAAGCTGTAATGGATAATACCAGCACTGGACCACCTGCACTTGAATGTTTATTCCAGGACAATTCACAATTGCAAAGATATGGACTCAATCCAAGTGCCTATCAATCCTGAGTAGATGAACCAAATGTGGTATACCATGGAGTACTACTCACTCATAAAAAGGATGAATCAATGCTTTTTTCAACAATTTGGGTGGAACTGGAGACCATTATCCTAAGTGAAGTATCTAAAGAATGGATAAACAAACACCACATGTACTTGCTATTAAATTGGAACTAAGAATGAGGATGTACCTTCCCTACAAAAATAAAACAGGAAGTGTCAAAGTGAAATGTCAGAGATATCAACATGTGCACAGAGGGAAGTAAAATTCAACAGAAATCAACCAGGGGGTAGGGGGAATGGGGAGAAGGGCAAAAACCTATCTAACAGGCACAATGAAAAATATATGGGTGACTGTCACTTCTTTTACCATGACTCAGACATTATAAATGTGATTTATGTAACCAAAATTATTTGTACTCTGGAATATTTTGAAATTAAAAACAATCAAAAAAATTAAAATTATAAAAAAGGAAAGGTAAGCTTCAAAATCATTTTTCTTCTGATGCTCATTTCATCCATGCCTTATCCATTGATTCAGCTCTTTACCTTGCCCATTTGTTTCAAATGGTCCAATACTATTGTATAGTAATGTCAAACCTTGCTGCTAATTCATGCATAGTTTGAGATAGATTCGCTTCCACTACAGCTTTCAGCTCATCATTCATTATCCTCATTGGTCTCAGGACACCCACGTGGCTCATTTTCAAGATTAAAATTGTCAGAATGGAACTTCTCAAATCACCAATGTACTGTGTGCTATCATTAGCCACATCCTTCCTGAACACTTCATGGGTATTTTGAGCTGTCTTCATTTCATTGCTTCCACGACAGAACCCATATTCAAAAACAACACAAATTTTTGGCTTATCCATGCTTTCACAAAAATTGCTCCAAAAAAAAAAAAGTAAAAGATAAGCACAAGCCAAACCATGCATTTGAAAGAATGAGGATGTACCTTCCCTACAAAAATAAAACAGGAAGTGTCAAAGTGAAATGTCAGAGATATCAACAGTCAAACTTAGTACTTGAGAAAATAGGACATATACTTAATAACTTAATATAATTAATCCGAAGATATTTTAAAGTAACTGGAGGATATGTGTAGGTCATATGTGAATTCTATGTAATTTTACTTAAGGCACTTGATCATCAGCAGATTTGGGTATCCACAGGAAGTTCTGGAACCACTTCCCCATAGATACTAAGGAAGGATTGTATTGAAGGAGAAGGACAAAGTTGGAGGACTGGCACCACTAGACCTCATGACTTTGAATAAAGCTACATTAAACATGACTGTGGTTTTAGCAGAAGAATAGACAAATAGATCAATGGAACAGAATAGACTCCCCAAAATAGATCCATGTAACTACAGTCAACTTTAATTGAATAATAAAGACAATGTAATTGAACAAAGATATCCTCTTCAACGAATGGTGCCAGAACATGCAAAAAAAAAAAAAATAACAAAAAAGAAGAATTATAGACAGAGATCTTATCCCCTTCAGAAAAATCAAAACAAACCATAGACCTAAATGTTAAATGCAAAACTATACAACAAATAGAAGACAATACAGGAAAAGATACATGCCCTTGTGTATGGCAATGATGTTTTAGATACAACACCAAAGAAATAATTGATAATCTGTATTTTATTGAAATTAAAAAAAAAAAAAAAAACTTCTGCTCTATGAAAAGCAATGTCAAGAGAATGAGACACAAGCCACAGTCTGGGAGAAAATAGTCCTAAAAGACACATTTGCAAAAGGACTTTTATCTAAAATATACAAAGAAATCTTAAAACTTGATAAGAAAATGAAAGACCCAATTAAAAAATGAGCAAAAGACCTGAACAGACACCTCGCTAAAGAAGATAGATAGATGGCAAAATAAGTATATGAAAAGATGCTCCACACCATATGTTATCAGAAAATGCAAATTAAAACAATAATGAGATACTATGATACACCTATTAGGATGTCCAAAATCCAGAACACTGCTAAATTTTTGAAAGGATGTAGGTCAACAGGAACTCTCATAGCTGGTGGGAATGTAAAATGGTACAGCCACTTTGGAGGACAGCTGGCAGTTTCTTACAAAACTTAACATCATTTTAAAATACAATCCAGCCATCATACTCTTCAGTATTTATTCAAAGGAGGTAAAAACTTATGTTCATGCAAAACCTGCAAATAGATGTTTATAGCAGCTTTATTCATAATTTCCCAAACTTGGAAACAACCAAGATGACCTTCAGTGGGTGAATTGATGATCTGTGATATAGCTAGACAATGAAATAATTTTTAGTGCTAAGAAGTAATGTGCTATCAAGCTATGAAAAGATATAAAGGGATCGTAATTGTATGTTGTTAAGTGAAAGAAGCCAATCTGAAAAGGTACATGCTGCATAATTACAAGTGTATGACATTCTAGTAAAGGCAAAATTACAAAGACAATAGCAAAAAGATCAGTAGTTGCCAGGGGTTGAGGGGGAGGGTAAGGGATGACTGGGTGGAGCATAGAGGATTTTTAGGGCAGGAAAAGTACTCTGTATGATACTTTTACAGTAGATACATGTCATTATACATATATCAAATTGATAATATGTACAACACCGAGAGTGAACCCTAATGTAAAGTACAGATTTGGGGTAATTATAATGTGTCAGTCTAGATCCCTCAGTTATAATAAATGTACCACTCTGGTGGGGGTGCTGATAATGGAAGAGGTTGTGTATTTGTTGGGGTAGGGAGTATATGGGAAATCTCTGCACCTTTCTCGTAATATTGCTGCCAAACTAAAACTTCTCTAAAAAATTGTCTTAAAAGAATACAAGTATCAGTACTATTATATTAGTAATTCTCAAGACATTTTGCATCAAAAGTTACTTGAAGAGCTTGATAAAACTACAAGTATTCCTACCTTACCCAAACTAAATAAGTCATCATTTCTGGTGGAAGATATTGAGAAAATATTTTGAAAACATGGCCTCAAATTATTTTTATGTAGGAGCAGTCACTGATACATATAATGGAATACAATGTGGGCATCAAAGTTCATAGCAGAATAATTGATGACACACAAAATACCTAAACACTGTTAAGCAAAAGAGCAGTACCAAGGAGTATATGCATCATGGTATAATTTTGTTACATATTAGAAACACACACACACACACAGAAACACACATGATTTCACATAATAGGTTTTATAACACTAAGTACAGCAACACATTTAAATAACTACTATGATTGCAAATTAAGATATAATGAATATTTAATGATTTAGACTGGGATACCTGTCATAATATGCAGATGATTCTATTTTTCTTGTTTTAATTGGAAAGATTTAATTGAGAGAAAGAGATCTTTTAAATTGCCTTCCAAAGGTGACTATATTTTGGAATTGTAGACAGCTGCAGAACCACACGTCCTAAAAACGGAAGTCTGAACCACAATTTCATTGTCCTAAACGGTCAGACTTAGAGCGAAATATTGGTAACACTTGTTATTTAGGCATGCTAAACTAAACTAGCAGAATTACTGCAAATTTCTTAATACTCTATTGTTTTCTCATCTTTAAGCCTATTTACCTGTGCAGAAAGGCCTCATGCATACAAAGTCATTGAGTTGAGACTCAAAATAAAGGAAATTTAATAGGAGGTAGAAAAGACAATTCAGATAAAAATGCTAGTGATGAAGAAAATAACTCTCAAAATTCCTGATCAGCAATTAGTTAGCTGAAAACCATTTTCATGTATGTTTTGAAATATGACTGTGACATTAAGGAGGCTATTTATTATAAAGTATTAATATATAAACTCATTATAAAAATGTTTGGCAAATACAGACTTCCTGTTTAATATTTTGATCAACACAATTTCGTCTACAGAAAATGTGTATAATTTCAAAAAAGTAATATTCAGCAAAATAATTATATTTGGGGTGAGTAAAAACTAAAAACTACTTCCGAATCCGAGCAGCCTGAGGATCCTTGTTACGAGTCTCCTCTGTCCTCCTTGTAGAAGTATTGCACCCCTGGAGAGTAATGAGGACAATTAAGAACCAATTCTATAATTTACTCAGGAAAGCAATTGCATAATAAGTTATACTGTTGTTTAGTTTTATTTACATTTCTTTTGTTTACAGACATCTTTATCAGGATATGATCTAAATGAAATTTTCTTATATAGAGAAAACTGTGTTATTGTCTACCCGAGGATATTCATTAATAATAGTCTCACATAACTTGAAAAACATTGACAAATTTAATTTATGGATTTGGAAAACAAAACAAAATACTTAGTGGACCCATTTACCCTGAAAAAATATTAGGGCTATGAGAACATTCCCTAATCCACTTCCATCTATAATTTCTGTATAGAATCAAAAAACAAGGGTGGATCATTGATGTGTGCTTTGTGAATCTTTAAAATTTTAAGACAGGAATTTTTGTTACAAGATATTTGGGCATATTACCAATGCCTATTCAACAGTAATTGCTAAATAAATGAGGCTGGCATTATTGCTGAGGCAGGCTTGAAGTGAGCTTAAAAGTAGATAGAACAGAGATTAAATCTGAATTTGAAATTTTGGCTGTTTAACATTAGAAAAAGCTACTTAACTTTTCTAGATATCATTGTACATCTTTGAAAAGCCCAAAAAGAATGAAACAAAACATAGGGTAGAAATCACTTAGATTAGATGGCAGAGCTCTTTGTGATTATGAGTGGTAATGTGAGAGTCCTAAAAAATTGTTTTGCTCAGAATTGGGTTTCAATAAATAAATGTTATATCTCAGAGTGGTATTGTGGAAGGAGGGCTTCTAAATTTCAATTTTGACACCCATGTGACCATATATAAAAGTCACTTAACCTCTCTGAGCCTTCATTCTCTCACATTAAAGAGGAGAAAAAAATACTTATGTAACCTTTATGATCTTAGATGTATAATTTTGACACTCTCAATTGCAATTTCCTTAAGCCTAAAATGAAAATCGTTTTATTAAGTTCAATATATATTTGGGAGATTCAAATTCACAATTATTGATATATAACTATAATTTAAATTATATGTCTATAATTTTAAATTGTATTTGTATATCATAATATATATTTAATATATTTGCAACATTTAGCTCAAAATTATGTAAGTGATTAATAGATTTTTCCCTCTTTCTCTTTTTGTGTTAATTGTGATTTCCACAATGGGCACCAATACCTTTTGGTGTAAGGAATCTGATGATATACACTTTTTTGTGTCAGGATTCAGGAAAGAAAATTATGCTGAATTTTAAGAAATCTCCCAAAGTTGTTTCAATTTCCTGGAATTTCAATAAAAACATGTCATGAAAAATATATAAATTCTTCTGCAAGTATTTGTATGCCTGAGGACATACCCTTAGATAACATTGAAATGGATGGATTTTGATGGTCAAAGACCTTGATAAGAGTGAAGAATTTGAGGAATAAAGCTGGTTTAAAGTAATCTTGCTACACTTTTTGATTAGAATTTTGGCTGCCAATGCCTGAGACATTTCTGGTTAGAACTCTACTATATAGGGCTGTAAAATTCAAAGTGAGATATTCTTTAAACACTTTTTAGTAATTAAATGAGAAATCTCCCCAGAAAAAATTAGAACCACCAAACTTGCAGTCCTAGCCAACCCAGCAAGTAATTTCGCATTGGCTTTCAATATAAGCATAGCTAACCATTACTCTGGTTGAGGTGTCTCCATTACTCTCCGTTTTCTTGTTCTAAACTCAGGGCAACTTGGTCACAATGATGTCACATTTTTACATTATACTAAACTCATCAGATGCTGAATCTTACAAGGGACATGAAACAAGGGTTATTTGTTTTATATTATGCCATAAGTGGACAAATTCCTAGGTTGCTATAAAATTTTATAATATAACACCAAAAATTTCCTTAGGTCTCACTTTTAAGTGTTCAGCAGAAAGAATAATTAGCTCTGTGTATGTTATTTTAATTTATAATTGCCTATAATTATTTGTGGCTGCTTAATATATCCTCCTAAGATCTTCAGTAGAGAAGCAAAGTGAAAACAGTGAAAATGTGTTAAAAGCAGTCTTAGAAGTTAAACGAGGATGGTGGACTGAAGTTACAAAGGTCTAATAGTGTTGCTTAATGATGGTGATAAAACCATCACCATCACCTGTTGCAGTTGTGACAGGAGAACAAAACTGAATATACCTTTTACTTTAACTTTTTGTTGTGAATTCTCTGTTTCTTGGCTGACTTGACAATGTTTGAACGCTGTAATATCTGGTTTTCTTTAGCCCTGTTGACATGAACACCCCCCGTGTATTTATGCTTATAAGGCACACAGTTAATAGAAGAAATGCCACACAACTCTGCTTTTAGCACTCAGATCTTCAGAGACTGTATGGCTACCTTTTAACCCTGCGTTGTTTGCTTTTCATTTGTTTAAAATAGTGAAAACATTTGGAAGAAAAAAAATGGAATTGACGTCACTGCTGTTCCAGCCTCTAAACAGAAGTTGCCGTTATGACTTCAATGCTGCAACACGCTGAGGAGAAAGGTGAGCCCGACAAGTTGTAGCTTTCCCATTGATTGATGGAAAAAGACGGTCTCTAGAGAAATGACCTCAAAAAGTCCAAGATGATTTAAAAAAATACATAACTTCTTAGATCTTAGCTATTAAAAGTATTTCTTGTTTTCCTATAAGATGATGGATAACAATAACTAATTTTATAAGTATATTCATAACCGAGTTCAATGGAATCAGTTTTCTTTGCACTTATGACAGTGTGAAACCTAAATGAAGTTTTTCCAATTATCAGTATTTATGTTCTAAAATTGTGTTAATCATCTAGCTAATATAACATGGTACTGCTATTCCTTTAATTATAAGGTTTATTACAATGATTGGCCTCCTTTTTATCCAGCCTCTTCATGTTCCTATTTAAAACTGTTACCAGTCTAAGGAAGAAATGACCTCTGATTCTTGGTGCAATAACTGATATGGTCATTAAAAATGTAGGGATGATGACTAATATTTAAAATGTCTATTTATAAAATAAAGGACTAAATTGTTTTTCTTTGGCTTATGCAAGTACAGCCAAGTTTTCCAAATTAAAAAACCGCAAATCACAGAGCAGTCGATATCCATAGTACTCCTGAAATAAAATCTGATTTTGCATAGAAAGTAGAGATTAAAATGATACCAGAGGGGGGAATATACTTCTCAAATGATTAGTTCTGCTACTTTGGTTCCATCTGGGATGATTCTGCTTATTATTGGCTTCAGTAAGCACATGAGATATGCTAGATATTGAGCAAATCTAAGACCCCAGATATGTCAAGATGATACTGTTATATAGGGTAGTTTATTACCTGTGGTCACCAGAGAAGTTTATTATATTTTACTTTTTTAAAAAAAATCTTGGATTCAACTTTTCTAGACAACCTCTCTATTACCATGCCCTACTCACATCCTCATTTCATGGCTATCTTTCTTGCAATTCATTTTATAAATATTTTTGCCCATAATTGTGAAAATCAAGATGAATTTCAAAGTATACTACTAGTAATGTTGATATTGTAGAATTATTAATATATCTAACATATTTGGGCTATTCAACCCATAAAAGATGCATAAAATTTGTGTAAAAGTGTGTTTTACTACTATATTTTAGATATTGTGGGTTATTTTGTGAAAACCTAAAAATATAAATACTGATACTTAAGTGCATTTTAAAATTTATCAAATTGGAATGTGACGTTATTTGTCGGGGTTTGTTTCTTCATATTTTCCACATAGAGAAAGATTCTTAACCACTCATTTTATGGCATTTTATTATATCAGCCTGAATAGACAAAATTTGAGAAATTAATACAGAGAGGGGCTTGCTACTATAACAGATACCTAAAATTATGGAAGAGGCTTTGGAACTGAGTAATGGGTGGGAGAGTTTTGCAGTAAATACTTGAAAAAGCCTACCTTGCTGTGAACAGATCTTTAAGGGCAATTATGATGAATATTCAGAGAAAGAGGAGGAAAGCTGTAGAAAAAGCCTCAATCTTCTTTAAGAATACTTTACCAAAAAAAAAAAAAAAAGAAAAAAGGAAAAAAGAAAGAAAAGAAAAGAAATATCTTAGTAAAATTGAACAGACTGTTGGTAGAAATATGGACAGTCCAGTCCATCCAGATGAGGTCTCACAACTGGAGAAATTGTTATTGGAAATTGGAGGAAAGGCAAGGAAATTGGATATTTGGCTTAGGAAATATCTAAGCTAAGTGTTTAAGGTATAGCTTAGCTTCTGCTATGGTCTGAATGTTTGTGTCCCTCTAAAATTCGTGTTGAAACCTAACTCTTATGCTGGTGGTATTAGGAGGGGGCATTTAGGAGGTAAATAGGTGGTAGTGGTTCTGCTTTCATGGATGGAATCAGTGCCCTTATAGAAGAGGCTGCTAATTGAAGAAAATGACAATGTTCATAAATTTGGAGAGAAGAGCTTTATTTATCATAAAGGGTTGCAGCCTATGGGTGGCCATTCTAACAGGCTAGGAAGCAGAGTCCTGGCCTGAAGCCAGGCACATGTGCTTCCAGGGAGGTACAATGGGAACATGAATTTATGCTGAGCAGGAGGGCCCAACATACATATTTAATAAGATATAGGAGGAGTCATGAATATTTATGAAAGAAGCAACATGCATATGCACAATTGTGCTTTATGCCGTTTTATAACGTCCATGTTCAGAAAATGGCGGCCCTCTGATATCAGAAGGTGAAGCAGCATCATGAAAACTCTCTCTGTGCATACTCCATAGACTGGTGAGAACCACTCCACAGCTGGTGGTCTCTTAACAGGAAAGAATGCTGGTTAGTTGTAGTGCCAAAATTGTAAATAAGGAGGTGTAAATCACGAGATTTGTTCCTGCTTAGCCCTTAAGGAAAAAAAGCCTGATGTCCATTAACAAGGGAGTGGGTATAATGAGGCCTGTCTGACCTCCTATTCTATCATGGCTGGGAACTTAGTTTTAAAGTTTCCCTGGGGTCCCCTTGGCTGAGAGGGGGTCCATTCAGTCAGAAGAGGGCTTAGAATTTTATTTTAGTTCACAAGGCTTAACAGAGCCTTTCTCTGATTCTGCCACTTGAGAACACAGCAAAAAAGAGACATCCTGAAGCACAGAACAAACCCTCCCCAGACACTGAAATTGCAGACGCTTTGATCTTCCCAGCCTTCACGATGAGCAATAAATTTCTGCTTTATGTAATTTACCCAGTTTGAGATATTTTATTATAGCAGCCCAAAAAGACTAATATGACTTCTCCTTGCTGCTTATAGTAACATGTGAGAAGAAACAAGTGATTTAAAGATGGAATTGTTAGTTAAAAGGGGAGCCAGAACTTAAAAGAATTGAGAAATTCTTAGCTTATCGTTATTGCAAAGAATGAGAAAGCCTGCGTGGGAGAAAACACGAAGGGTATGGCCAAATCAGCAATTTCAACAGAAGTCAAGAGCTATCATTCAAGATGATAGGAGAATGCAAAGGGGGTGCTGGTGCCTGCAGGATCTTGTCAGGAGCTGCCTGGAACTGTTCCTCATGCTCCAACCACTCCAAGTGCAGCTGCGGCAGGTCTCAATGGCTGACCCTCCAGAAGGCACAGGTGACAAACTTTAACAGTGTTTATGCAGCACTATTTCTGCCTATCCATGAACACTTAGAGAGCTCCGTGGGCATCGTTGCCTTTACCTAGATTTCAAAGGACAATAACAATATCCCGTGGTGCTCTGGGGGTTGGGCCTCTTTGCCATGGGAGCAGGGCATCCTGGAGCTCTGGGGCCCACCCTTTGCCTGGCAAAGCTGCAGGTAGGAGGATCAGTGCCTGAGTGTGTTCTGAAGGTGGGGACTCTGCCCAAGTGTGTCCAGAAAATGGGATCTCTGTCTCAATGGGCCTGGAGAGCAGGGCATAGAGATTATGATTTAGCCTTAAAATCTAATTCTTTAGCCTTAAATTCCAATGGAATTTTCCCCATTGGGTTTTGGCCTTGTTCAGGACCTGTTACCCCTTTCTTTGATCTATTTCCCCCTTTTGTAATAGAAATGTCTATATTATGCCTGTCCCACCATTGTCTTTGAAATCACATAACATATTTGATTTCAAATGTTCATAGCCGGAGAGCAATTTGTCTCAGAATGAATCATACCTTGATTCTCATCTGTATATAATTTAAATATTTAGATGAGACACTGGACTTCAGATTTTTGAGTTGATGCTGGAACGAGTTAAGACTTTCAGGGATGTTGAGATGTACTGAATATATTTTACATGTGAAAAGGACATGAAATTTGGGGGGTGATTTGGTAATGAGGGTGGATATCTCATGAATGGGATTAGTGCCCTTATGAAGGAGGCCCCTTTTGCCATGTAAAGACACGGTAAGAATATGACCATCTGTGAACCAGGACTAGTGCCCTCACCAAACACCAAATCTGTTGGCTCCTGAATCTCATACATCCTAACCTTCAGAACTATGAGAAATAAGTTTCTGTTGTTTATAAGCCACCTAATTTGTAGTATTTTTGTTATAGCAGTCTGAATAAACTAAGACAAATAGCTACTGACACTTCAGTGCATTCTTGAATTTACAAAATTGGAAATTGATGTTATTTGTCAAGGATTCTGCACATTTTCAACACAGAGAAAGATTCTTAATTTCACAATTATGTGTTTGCCTTTTTTGCAATCATTGAACTTTCAGTGTTCATTTGGGAATAAGTGATAAATCTCCTCTGATTCCAGCAATAATTTTTAAATACATTTGTATTTTATTATATTCATTTGGCAAATATAAGAAATACAAAAACATATTATTTTTCCTACAGGTGGTCGGTGCACATATACATATGAATTCATGGAGCCTTACAGTAGCTTTCACTCTACCTTGTGATACTATGCTTCAGCCATATGAAAATGTGCTCTGTAACTTGCAGATGACGATACCACCTATCTCTCTTGCTCTCTCATTCTCTCTCTCTGTCTCTTAAACATACACATACACGCATACACACTCATCTTTGCTTGGCCATTCCTACCAGTATTTCAAGTATCAATTTCAGATAAGTTTCTGTAGGAATTCCCTTCATGATTGGACTTTGCACCTCATATAGGAGATGTCAGAACAAACTATGTTTTACCTGGTTTTTACCAAAAAGCTGAGCAGTCAATGTCAAGACTCTATCTATACAATTATATTAAGTTATCATAATATGTATTAAATGAATTAATGAATGAATGAACTCTTCCCAAGTGCCAGAATCCAAAAGCTCTGAGCCACTGCTATAATCTAACAAGTTTACTTCTAGCTTAAAATTTATAAAAGCAGCCTTTCTCCTTTCCCCATTTTCCTGATTTCCAAGATATAAAAAGAATTTTAGACATCTATCATCTTTCAGGTCTATATGTTTTCAATATGTTCGTTTTCCTTTTTTATGGTTTATAGTTCTTAGTGAAAATTTACAGTAAGGCACACTTTCTTACATTTTTCAGCAACAGTAATAAAATGTTTGCTAAAGTTTTTACTCTTAAAGATGTATTATGCAGTTGTAGAAATTAACTGTTTTACTGAGCACCATGCATTAACCCACTGAGACTACCTAGAATTAATAAATTAGCACTTAGAGTTCACATATACATTATATTTAAATTGATTCAAGAGGAGAGTGTATTCACCTATTCATTTGACTGTCAAATTATATCCAATCACAAAAACTCTGATCTCAGAGAAACTCAGAGAAATCAGACAAAATAATGAGATTTCATTCATTCTTTTTTGTTTATTTTATTTTTTACATATTTCAGACTGGAGTTGATGTTGAAATGGTCCATTAGTTTTTTTCATCTTCTTTAATATTTTCTTGGAAGGAATAATAAAACACAAGCACCCCACAAAGTTGGTTGTATATGGCTCATTTCCTTAAATATTATGGTATTAGCTCCACTATATCACCAGAGCAACTGTTCTTTTGAATTTATTTTTTTTTTGTAGTTGTTGTTCAACCATGAACATGCTAAAGAAATAACCATATTTCACTCGTGCAAAATGATGATTTTCTAATAAGCTGGGCGTGGTGGCACAGGCCTATAGTCCTTGCTACTCGGAAGGCTAAGGAGGTAGGATCACTTGAGCCTAGGTGTTTGAGTCCAGCCTGGATAATTTGAGACGTTGTCTCAAAAAATAATACTACTATTAATAATGATTTTCTAGATGTTACAGAACTCATTATATTTTTATTACAGGATATATTTTATATGTTAAAAGCTTTCTTCAAAATAATTTCAAATTTAATTTTCATTGAGATCTTAATCTTGATATTGAGCACATTGCTGCATAATTAACTAGGTCTATAAAGAAAATAAAAATATCTTATTAAATTTCTCTCCGTTTTGACTGAATCACTTCAAAGGAAATAATCAAGTTTAGAAATAAGATTAAGCTTGCCAAACATATCTTCTTCTAATATTCTGAGAGATTTTAGGAAACTAATGAGACTAAATTTTATTTCATTTACTTATTACTTTCCTCATTCTATGATAATAAATGAGTTCAAAATATGTTGATATGAAAAAGATTATCCCAGTGGCAAAATAAGTGAATAATTTATTTTTCAAGGACCAAGTCCAACTCCTTCCAATAAGCCACAAAATTGTATCAAATATTCAACATGTAGCCTAAAATAGCTGGTATATGAAGTATAGTCCTAGGGTATTATATTTTCTATATTGAATAAATATTTAGAGTTTTCTGTGTACAAAGTTAATAATAATTTTCAAGCAGCATTTATTTTCTCAAAAGATACAGATGAAATTACGTCCACACAAAAATCTTCAAAAGTTTTAAAAGTGATGAATAAAATGTCATCTGTATTTAAGTAGTTAATATTACAACTCTTTACATGCTTTTTAACTTACTATCATTCATTAATCTTGTTTTAAAGATTCATTTGAGTGCCTTATTATCAGTAGAAATAATTTTTTAAAAAATGTTTATACATTGAAATATAAAAAGGCAGAGTTAGTCATTTTCAAAATGCTTAAATATTCAATTTCAACTTTCTTGTAATGTACTAACTTTAAAAATGATAATTCCAAGGACATTTTCTTTCCCATGCTTTGATACAACCTGGCTACCAGGTTTGCAAGTAAATGAAAATAATGGCAGAAATTACGTATTATGCTTAAGCAAAAACAATCTAGGTAAGTATTTGTAATGACAAGGACTATTGGGATATTTAGTCCTAGAACTCCTGCATTTTAGTAAGATCCTTGCTGTAAATGAAAAATATTTAATATATCTTTGAATGCTTCACACTTTCTTGCAGCTTCATCTGCCAACTCAACTCAACTTTGTGGCTCAATAATCATAGACATTGCAATGAAGCTTTTTTCCCCTCTGTGTATATGCTCCTGTAGGTATCTCTTTGTCATCACTTTCAATGAAGAAGGTAAACAAATTATCAAGGAGAGTAGAATGTTCATAAATTTTAAATTTAGCTGAGATGAAATAGAAACTTTAAATCTATTCAGTTAATATACTGATAATTTTTTTTTTTTTTTTGAGACATAGTCTTGCTCTGTTGCCCGGCTAGAGTGCCGTGGTGTCAGCCTAGCTCTCTGTAACCTCTAACTCCTGGTCTCAAGTGATCCTCCTACCTCAGACTCCCTGAGTGCTAGGATGATAGGTGTGAGCCACCATGTCCAGCCAAAATGAAAATTTTTAAATACACTTTAAAAGAAAACTTTATTGACTATATCTGTTACTAAATAAGAAAAATCATATTTTAATACAAAAAACTATTAAATTAATTATCAACATTTATAATATGAATATTCCAAATGTATACAAATACATGAAATATAAATCACAAAATCATATACTACTAATTTTTCTCACATCCTAACATTTTTGCAAAATTTACTTCAGAAATTTTTATGAAAAAAATAAATAGTACATATCAACTTGAATCCATTCCCCTGTTTGTTTTTCTCCAATTTGATTTGCCTGTCTCCTTTCCTCTACCTCACCCAAAAGGTCCTAATAATTATGAATTTAGAAGTTTCTCCCCTAATGATAATGCATTTGTATATGTAACAAACATATAATTTCGTTTTTCATGTTTTGAACTTTTACGAATTATTGCAATCTGATTATATTATTGAGCTACTTTCCCTGGTTGTGCAAATTTAATTTCTGTACTTTGATTTATTAATATTTCCATCAACATATATAACTATAGCTACTTCATTTTATTTGTGATATAATATCCCATTTTATGAATATACTCTAGCTTTGGATCTCTAATATTGTAAGGGATTTAGGTTGTTTCCAAATATTACAAATAATAGTTCAATAAGCTTTGTACATAGCTCCTCATGAACGCATGAGGAAATTATTGAGTATAGAGTAAGAGCACACAGAAAATTTCTAGATATGGCCAAATTGCTCTATAAATGGTTTTGTGAGTTTGCAACTAGCATGCAAGAAAGCAGATGATTTGCTAAGTGTATAACAATATCTTTTTGTAGCTTTAATTTTTATTTTTCTGATTACAAATGTGCTTGAGCATCTTTTACATACTTATTGATCATTTTGTTTTTCTCTTTTGAACTATTCATTTTTCCTAAGGTTTCTCCCCCCTTTCTTTTTGTTTGATATTTTTGTTTTGTTTTGTTTTCTCTGTCTCTTTCAAAAATTAAAATATACAGTATGAAAAATTATTTGTTTTGGTGTGAAAATTTATATATAAAGAAAAAAATCTTACATAGCGGTTTCTCGAGCCGGTATTTTTTCAATACAATTGATAGTGATTCTTTTATTAAAAAATAAAACAAAAAGAGAGAGTAAAAGAAAAGAAAACAAAGCATGCTTTAGTCTTTCCACTAAATATTCTGATTAGGAGGTCTAGAGTTGTTGTAAGGAATAAAAATTTGGCAATTAATTTATGAAAATTGCATGGACAGCAATAAAAATTAAACTAACAAGTATATTGTATGTAATTATAAGGGATACCCAGTGTTGTAATGTGCAAGTATCCACAATGTTCTTAATAATTTATATATTAATTAATTACTTAAGTGGAAAAATAAGTTGGGGGCACAGAGAAATACAAAAGCTAACAGGGTGACATTTAAGGTATGTCACTGATGTAGGTTTGAAAATAAGTAAATGACTGGGTTGGAAGAGAGTAATGGGGCGGGCATTGCATGCAAGGCAAACTTCTGGTTAAAGGCTCAGATTTAAGAAGCCCTGTGTGGGGATGGGCTGTAAGGAGAATAGCAATTAATGAGACCAAATGTTTGTTTAGATTTGAGAAGTTGGTTATTAAAGTCAAACTATACATTTAATAATATAGAATCTTGCTTTTTAAAATCATAATAGCCAACCATTTCTATAGTATAAAAACTGAAAGTCTTTTAATATGGCATACGAGGTTCTTCAATATCTCACTTCCATCCACATTTAATAGTATTTTTAGATTTGTCTTCCATAATTTCTTCATCTGTAGTCTAACTGCCAGCCACAGAAGCCATGTGAATTTCCTCGAATTTATCATTCCTGAGAATGGACCCAACCCCACACACTCCAGTTTTCAAAATATTCTCACCTCTGTGAACCCTTCTTAGATAGTCCACTCTCATCTCACTGTCCATGCAATTTTCATAAGTTAATTTCCAAAATTTTTCCTCATACATACACATCTATTAGCATTTCCTCTCTCCACAGTGTATTTTTTCCTATGTATCTTTTCCTCTATCCTCTTGAGTTCTTTGAAAACAAGATTCTTGTTTTTGTTTTTGTATTCATTGCCTGCAGCACAGGGACTGCAGCAGAGCATTTGCTAGTGACTGTTTATAACTGGAAGACTATAGAGGCATAAGACCATCCACAACTTAGGTAGAAGACACACGTGACAGCAAACTAGCTGTGGACAATTCCTTATATATTAATTTCTCTGCCTTCTCCTATATGAATGTCACACCTCAGGCTTATACAATATTGGAGAAGAGATCAGAACAAATGAA
Source organism: Cheirogaleus medius (assembly GCA_008086735.1). NCBI lineage: Eukaryota > Metazoa > Chordata > Mammalia > Primates > Cheirogaleidae > Cheirogaleus > Cheirogaleus medius. Next base: position 16,644,393 of record VBSM01000483.1, read on the forward strand.
CCAAAGGTAATTATCTATAAATTAGCCTGCTGTAAGTTCTGAGATTAACATCCAACAGGTATTCTTTAAATTGGAAAATGACTAAAGGACACAATCAGATCCTCACTATATAGCTTTGTGTTTGGAAGTTATCTTTAGTATGAAATGAACAAGGAGAAAACAATCAAGGTATATGTGCTGTTTAACAGTAATATAAAAGTTACTCTTGTACCCTGAAATATATTTTAATTCTTCATCAGACTTGTGAGATGTTTTCCTGTTTTTTCTTTCTTATTTGACAGTAAATACTATTTCACTTAGAATAATATTTTATCATCTGTGCTAGCCAGAATGACTTGACCATTTTAACCTTCATTGTGAAAGAACCCAGATAATCTGAATGAAAAAATCGAATAATGTAGAAGAGAAAATATTCTATTTTATGAAAACAGAAACCAGATCTAAAGTTCGTACAAGATTTCATATCAAAATGAGCCTATTGTTGTAATACTCTTGCCTTGTTGCAATAGTTACAGCAAGGATTGCGTGGGTATTTCACTAATTTTGAAGTCTATGAAATAATTGTATAGAATATTATGCATTAATTTCCTCTTTTCTCTTAAGAAGAAGCTGGGTATTATATATTAGGTTTAAAATATTTGCACATGTCCTCTTCAAAGTTTTGATCATTTAAGATCAAAGCCAAGAGTACATCTGAAACTTTAAAAAGAATACAATCATTTTTTTCACAGCTGCTTGCTATTTCACCCTTGCAAAAACAATAATAATTCAATAAAAATATTTTTAAAGTAAAGAAAAAGTTTAAATTGTTATTGAGGGCATGTGTTGGTAAGCCTAAGCTACTTACGTTGGACAGTAAAACTAATCCCTGTCTTGGATCATGAAAAGTCTCTACAGCTTGTTAGAAATTTCTATGTCATGATGTTTTGTTTGCTTGCTTTCATTAAGATTTTTATAAGAAGGAAATAATTCCTTGGGTAGAATTACAAATAATATTTTGGTTAAATGACAGAATTTTAGCATATGAGTAATACATATGTTCAGATAGCCAAGTACCTAACGTGGTGCTTTTGTGTTTGTTTTCTTAGTAGAGATTAATACTACTTTCTAGTTGCATGTATCTTTGGAGTCAAATTTCAGGTTTGATTTCTGATGTTCTTTGTTTGCTTTGTTCTGTTTTACTCTGTTTTCTGTTGCCTTGTCCTGTGTGATTTCATCTTAATGATTAAGTCCTCTTTGTGTTGGTTGCATGAATATCTCCTTTCATCTTTACTCTGTTCGCTATTGAGAAACAGTCATGTTGCTTTTTATTTCAGGAACAAGCAGATATACAACAAACAGGCAAACAATCAAACAAACAAAAAACCCAAAGAAACGCTTGTTGCTTCTTGTTTCTGCTGATATTTTCTACTCTCTCACTTTCTGTATCTCTTCATTGATGTTTTGCCAGCATCAAAAGAAAACTAAATTGAAAAATGGTTGAAAAATTTCACTTTCAGAAGACTGCTTTGATTGCTCCATATTCACTAATTCAGAGCTGGAAAGAATTTTGATGGTACACTGATATTTTATTAAGGAAAAGAGAGGTTCTAGGTATAGTTTCCACTGCAAGATTGACATCTAATATTCAATCCTTATTTTTCTGAGGCATTTATTTTTAACCTCTCACTTGGTCTGGAAATGACTTTTAGAATAAGCAGTTAAAGGTAGAAGTGAACGGTGAGGGGCTGATGCGGCACTTGGGACATGAAATGCTAGTCTGAGAGGAAAGAGTTGAGGTCCTCTTCTGAAACACGATGACCAAGGTGTGTTCTGCTGCTCTCGTGGTATGCTGTGTCCAGCTCAGAGTGCAGAGCTACAGTCATTAACACAGATATATGTGTAGACACAGGATCAGCCTAATGGCTTGCACACAGGCACACTTTTGCAAACAGACTTAACTTAAGACTAAATATATATAATGCATTCCCTGCCATCTACTCAGTAAACCTTGACTGAAAGTTTTCCTTTTGGAATTTTGCATCATCTATTAGGAAATTATTTTTTTGTGATAGTTCCTTGCTTTCGCAGACTTGCTGTGATACCATAGCATGCTGTTTTGGGGGAAAGGCTTTGATAGACACGTGGCCTAAATTATGCTTATGACACAGCCTTTCATATTGAAGAGTTACTTGAGCACCTGCAGGCAGCTCTATGTGTGTAACAAGCAGGATTATCCACAGGTAATAGGATGTGAGATTTGCTCTTTCCTGTCTCAAGTTCAATTGTACAACAGAAAATATTGGAACTTAATATGAGGCAGATGTTTTCATGTAGATTTAAAAGGAAATGGTTTAAGAACCTCTAGCCAGCTTATAGGGGTATAAAAAATGTGGCTGGAATATGAAAGAGATTTCTTTGCAGGAAGGAGTCAGAGTGATGGAGAAGGATGGTGCTACCTTCTCACCTTAGCCTAATCGGGGGATAGCCAGTGGAACTACTTGGAAGGCTTTAACCTACTGGTTGCAATTAGAAGAGATGACAAATTTGTGCCTGACCCAAGTAACATGGCTGAAGCAGATTGAATACCAGAGATTGAATCATATAGGCTGACATTAGAGAGCTAGGAAGTGTGGTTGTATCCTAGAGGCCTGCTCTAGTAGGTTACTTAGGTAAGAGATGAGTGAGTGCTTTGCATGGGCCAGATTTTAACCCCAAGTAAGAACTGGTGAGAAATTTCAGATTGTTTTGGCTTTTATTTCTTAGAACCCCAGAAAGAGAATTTAGTTGATAAAGCCTGCATATAAATTGCTGAACATGTAAGAGCTAAAGAAGAAGTTGTGAGTGACCACCAGGATAGAGGTACAACCCTTGCTGGTTAAGAGAGTTTGGGAGAGAGGTACCCAGTAGATGCCACTCAGGAAAAGTAAAGCCTTATTCATCTGCCAGGCACAGATATAGTTAAGATACTCAGATAAGAAAGAACTGTCCTAACCCTATGGTACCTACTTCTTCTCTGATTTCATGTTTAGAGTCAGCAAAATGACAACAAAAACAATTGAGGGATAAGTGAAAAATGAGAGATGGAAAGAATGACCATTTCCCCATTCTAGATGTCACTAGATTGTAAAAGGCACTTTTCCAATGGGAAAAATTTGAGTTTAAGTCAAATTCTGAGTTTTAACATGTATCTGGCATTGTTCATTCTAGTTATAAAATTAAAATTGTTTAAAATGTATGTGATCATAAGACCAGTTACTCTTAAGAATGAAGGAAAAGTCATAGGTATTTCAGAATTTTCATCTAGGGGCAGGTGAAAATTATCCATACTGAATAACTTTGAAGGAGTTAGAATGAGAGTGCTGGCACACAAAAGTAATATTGTATTTTGTTTACTTTGAAAGTTATGTTTTTTCTGTGCTTAATTTGTGCATGTTTTGCTTTACTGGAATTTTTTAAGCCTCTTCCTCTTAGTTTTAGGGTTAATGCAATATATTAACATTAAGTTAGATAAGTAGGGTAAAGATTTTACAAAGTATATTGGTTCTTAAAATTTACTCTTAAATCATTATTTTGGGTTACTTAGAAGTTCTATATTGCTACAAATGGTGTTCCAGTTTTCTAATTTTTTGTTTTCCATTTTATGTCTTATAGCACTTTAGAGTTTACATATGCTGTCCCCATCCATAACTCATTTAACATGCAAAGTAATCTGTATATTAGCAGAACAAACATTGTTTTGTCTATTTTAGAGAAAAGCAGACCAACCTTCACAGGAGTGAAATAATTGCTCAAGTTTATATAGCTACTGTGTGGCAGGCTCAAGATTCCAACCTAGTCTTCTGATTACCATTTCACAAATCCAGACCCTATATTTCAGTGATCATATATAGTCTTCTATTTTTGCAGATATTAATAATCCATAACAGCTAGCAGTTTCTGAGAATTTTCTATGTAAGGGAAATTTTACTGACTCCTATTTATTATCTCTCGATTTTGGTAACAGTCCTTTAAGGAAGGGATGACTGTACCCATTTTGCAGATGAGAAAACTGAGGCTTTGATAGATGTAGCGATTTAATCAAAATCAAATACTAGACAGTAATTGGCACTGTAAGAATTTGAACTCAGGCAATCTAACTTAATTGCCTGAATAATTAACCACTAAACTCTCTATATTTTTTAAATGAGTACATCTTAGTGAGTATATGGTTCTTCATTTATCACTGAATTTTATATTATAAAAATCTAAAGTGTGCATAATTCTAAGCAAATTGCTACTGCTAAACTACTGCTTCCTTAGAGAAGTAGAAAGAACACTGGACCTGAGCTTAAAAGACTTAGTTTACACATCTGCCTTGTTCTTAGACAATTATGATATTAAGCAAGTCACACAATTCCTCAGTAATGGTTTTCCTCTATGTCTATCGTACAGAAACTATATTTGAATTCATTATGAAATTGGAAAAGTATTATGCATAGGCTCACACAGTAATAGTGAATTGATTACTGAAGAAAATAAAAAAGTATATATACATAGATGTATGTGTGTACATATACCGTTAACATCATTATTTCCAGAATTACTAATGAGGCAGATATTTATTTTTCATCTGTTATCAAGACTGATATTCAGCTGACATGCAAAATAGTTGGCACCTATACAGTGCCTCTGCTGTACCATTTTTTTTTTTTTTTTTTTTTT
>VBSM01000483.1:16649128-16660387 GCA_008086735.1 Cheirogaleus medius
GGCCTCCCAGAGTGCTAGGATTACAGGCGTGAGCCACCGCGCCCGGCCCTCTGCTGTACCATTTTAAAAATATTTTATATGTCTCTAATAATCTCAACCCAAAGAGTTCCATGTATATCAAAAACTGTAGCATATTAGCACATGACACTTGAAAAAAGGACTTGTTGGACAATAAATATTCCAATCAAAATGTCAGAAACTTTCTACTTTTTAAATATATATTTACTATTTAATAAGGAAACCTTTAATCGATGGATTAAGATGTTGAACTAGAATAAAATCTTATGCACTGACATTCATTTCAATATGCTAAATTTTATACAGCCAACATTTTCATAGATTAAACATTTGCATCCTTAATCTATTATTTTTACACTAAATTCTGACTGTTATATTCCAGCTGATGAATGATTGTTTTAAGTCATCAAACAGTGCTGCTGCCTGCTAGCTATCTTTGAACAGCAGTATTTGTGCAATTATTTGAATATTTTATTGCATTTTATGTTATTACTTATAAAATGAATGGAAAATGGGAAAGTGATATGAAGCTTACGTCTCATAAACTTAATTCCTTTGAGGCAAAGTTAGAAATCATTATCTTGCTTCAGGCTATGAATCTTAAGGTTCATTGTATTCATTGTTCTTAAAACAGTTGGTGTTTCACTGTCAAGGAAAATAATAAAGAAAGTACATGCTTAAAATAATAAAATATTTGAAGAATATATTGTTTAAAAAGCAAGATGTATCTAGGGAATTTATTGTATTGTATTCTTTAGATTTTAAGACACCATTAATTGTAAGATGCATTATCAATTAAAAAGTATCTCAGAAAGAATACATGGTCTTGCATTCAAAGTAGAAGATGAATTCAAGATGTACATTGATATTAGAAATACTGAAATGTGAGTCTTAGAATCAGATAAATACATTATTTTTGATACTGAAAAATATTTTGTCCATTTTTTCTATTTGATTCTGACATGCTTTTAGGTTATACTACCTATAAAAGTTATGATAGAATTTATATCCATTTTTTAACATATGAAATCTCTTTTACTAGTGAGGAATGCTTGGTAATAACAGAAAATATTGATATAATGTATATATGTTCTACGTTTTTTGTTTGCTTACAGATGATAATAGTGATTTTTTTTATGTAATATATTTTGTTATTCAGACCACTTTTCTGGGTTTAGATTGAATGGGGCAAAGATTAACAGGCATTCTGATTTTCTATATGCATGCTCAGAAATTTATATAGAGGGTTTCTCCAAGTGATAGCTGTGTTCCTGGTAATTATTTAAAATCATTTATAAGTCAAATTAATACATGCTGTGCTCATAAAACAAGAGTAAAAAGTAGTAGATATTCTGTGAGCAAAGAAGGAATATTCATTTTCATTTGTTATTTTCTTCTTTTTTGATATTATTAATAGTAATTTTTTTTTTTGCTTCTTGACTTTCATCTTTTTTCTCTTAAAAAGATTCCTTCACTATCTGCTTGTGGCTAGAAATTATTGCAATATATTTCTCAATAAAACTTAGTTTATAAAGCAAGAAGTATAAAATATTTTGGATCAGATTCATTAGTAGAAACTATGACTTTCTTTTTATATCTGGGTAAGGAACTGACTCGAAAATAATTCTGTATTTTTTTTCTGTGAATCATTCGTAGATATTAACAATAATGATTTTCTTTAAAAATGTGATGATGATGGAGTGGTCATTTATGATAGGTTTCTGACTGGTTAAGTAGGTGATTTACAGAGAAAAGTGAATTTTAGTTCAGTATTTAGTTCAGCATAGAAATTCAGGGAATAGAGGAGAAATAAGATTTGGTGAAACACATAATTATTGAAATTTTGGACATCTAGAGTATTCCCTTAAGTAGAGCTATATAACAGACAGTTGGGTCTGGAATTCAAAAATGAGGTTTAGAACAGATATATAGTTTTGAGGGTCATCAACATTTATGTAAGAAAGTGTATCAGTGGTATCTGTGGAATAATCAAGTTATATGTATCAGAGGAGAAGAATAAAGGAATTTAGCTAGACCCATAGAAAACTCCTACTGTTTTACTCTTTTCCACACCTGATGCAATTGCTTCAGTTTTGACACTGACCATCTCCTGGATTAACTACCTACTTTCATTTTGTCTTTCTGCATCTTGTTATTCTCATCTTTGATTCATTTTCCACATGACTTCTATATTTACATATTTAAAGCAGATAAACTATCATCTCACAAACCTAAATAAATCTTTGTTTTTTGTGTGTTCATAAAAGAAATCCCAATTATACTAGCATAGTTGGTATTAAAGATCTCTCACTGTTTGTCTGAAAGTTGTATTGGCTATGATTCCAGATAAAACCTTCATTGAATCTGTTAAAATGAATTTCTTCCTCACCCTTTCATAATCAAAATCATCTATTTACTATTCTCTTGTAGCTCTTTTTAAAATCTGAATTGCATTACTATGCAAATGTCTGAGCATTGGGGAATAAATCATCAAGGGCAAAAATTGATTCTAAGTCATTAACTAATATAGGCTTTGCATATAATAGATATGCGATAATTTGTTTGCTGGTTTGATTTAATGAAAATTACACAACTTTGGATGTACATTACTTAGTGGTTCTCATCCAGTTAAATTTCCAGTTCAAAAACATAGTCTGACTGTCAAGAAATATCTTACACAGCTTTAATATCTGTCCCACGGGTTTAGATTTCCACTGCTTATTATTATATGTTAATTCAAAGGTAGGTCTTTAGCTTTATATTTTATAAAGCTAGGTCCATTTATAAATTTGGAGCATAGAAAGAAACTTTTGCTTATAATTATGTATTACTATAAGCAGTTAAACCCTTATTTTCATGTAATAGACTTTTGCTCTTGACTTGCTTAGCAAGCCCTGTATATGACGTGGCTAAACCTATAAAAACAAAACATTTCCCAATCTCTGAGTCCATGAGTAGCTTTGTGAGTACTATTTTTGTAAAAAAAAACACTATAAAATTTATTTTCAAAAATATATTCATGATAGACAAATAATTGGATTGAATATTAGAGAAATACGGTTACTTACAGTTTGCTTTAGTTTTTATTTTGAATTTTGTTTTTTTAAAAATAGTAGGGTTTAACTAATCATTATTTTTTCCCCAGAATATATTTGACACCACATATTTGCTCAAATAAAACACACTACTATATTAATTTATTTATTTGCAACAAAAATAAGTCTGGGAGTAGGCTGGCAAAATATGCATTGTTATTATATTTTTATACTAACAAGGACTATGGAGAGTAAGCTATTCTTTTTCTTATTTCTGATATCAATTATCTTACACCTGGCAGTATCTGTAAAAATACATGTTGATGATTCAAATTATAAAAATATAGTGAAAGATAAGGAAAAATAATGGGGAGAAAAGAAGGATAGAAAGGCATTTTATAGTTTATTAAGATTAAAACATTTATTTATATTGTGTGTAGGTATTTATTTATTGAAGACTAAAACATGTATCTACTTGAGGAAGCAACACCCAAGGAAAGAGAATAAAATATACTTTTGCCATCTCACTGCTCTTTCCATTCTTAAAAATATAGGATTTTATAAATTTTGTATGCAGTTGCATTTCTAGACTTTTATAATCCATACAAAATATGTTTTTTTTTAAAAAAGTTTTATTAGGGAAATTAAGAGTTTCATGCACAGAAGAGAAAAATGGTGGATTAGGGGTGACCTCCTGGCTCTCTGCTCTCAGAGTGGGAAGTGAAGAAAGCAGACAACCACACGAGAGTGAACTGCACTTCCAAAGGATCAACTTCTTAAACCTGCAGAGAAGCACCATGGGACAAAAAACACTGGTGAAAAACAAAGGTGAATTGGACAATCTTCCGCAAAACCTGGAGAGTCAGAAATATACAATAGGGAGGGAGTGCAGGTCTGCCAGGTGGATCGGCCAGCCAGCGGAGGCATTGGTTTGGTCTCACAGAGGGACGGTCATTCCCCCACCAAACTCCACACCCATGCAGGCAGGGAAGTGCCTGAAGTTGGTGGGAAGTGGTAGCTGGGTGGACAGGCTGTGTGGAGTAGAGACTGGAGCCCGGAACATTTTGAACTCTCCTGAGCACTCTGCTGAGTCATTTTTGGGTCTGAACCCAGTGGAAGCTTCTGTAGGGCAGGAGTGAGTGTGGAGACTGGCATCTCACTTCAGGAGGCTTCCAGGACCAGGATGGGGGATAGGGGACAGTGTATACCTTAAAGGAGGCTCTGCCCTTGGAAATCGCTGAGGTTTTGGTGAGTGCTGGGTAGACAGAGAGCTCAGATCTCTGCACCTAAACGGTTGTGACTCAGCAATTTGGGGAAGTAGTGGGCTCAGCGAGTGGTTTGGAGACAGCCCGCCAAACCCAGCCCAGCTTTCCACCCTACAGGCGCCTTCTGCACTGGCTCTGGGAGTGTGGGCAGCTGCCACTTTGAGCTTGGAACCACTGCAGAGGGTTACTCTGGAAGCGGTCTCGGACCTCCCCTCTGCCCTAGCCCAGCTGAACAGGTTGGGCATTTGGAAGAGGGAAATAAGAAACACCATCTGCTCCTCCAACCCCACCGCGGGCCTTACCATTCCCATGGCCCGGACTCTGGTTTAAAGGGGTGAAAGGGGGAGAGTGGTTGCTTGCGTGGCTGTCTCACCAGATTGGACTTGGGCAGTCTCCCGCCCCACCCAGCCACCTGTGCTCTGTGCCCAGAGAGCAGAGCCCATCTTGGCAAGGCAGAGTTGCAAAGGAGGCTGCTTTTACAAATGTGACCTGGGGAGACATTACCACCCACACTCTCCTGCGACTTGGGCCTGAGTGCTTCATGCCAAAGGGACTGACTCTGCCCCTGGGCAGAGTTGAGAAGGAGGCTGTTCAACCCAAAACCCATGTCACAAAACTGTTACCTCCGCTTCGCTTCCACCTCCCCACTAGTGGCTGAAAGGCAGTACTAGCAGCTTATCAGGACAACCTTTCAAGCTGAGACCCCTGTTCATCTCTTTACTGTGGCCTGATAGCTGGTGCTTCCAGCCAAAGGGGAAGCCTCATTTCTGGGAATTGCAGAGAGGTGAGGAAGTCCACTGTCTGAGCTGAGATCTCATGGGGTTGAAGATGGACCTTGGTGGCAACCAGACCACTGTAGTTTCATGTGGAAGGGACTGACCCCAACCCTGCAGGGACCAAGTAGTGAGGCAGGTCACTCTCTGGTCTGGGACCCTCAGTGGCCTTGGGCAGGGCTTCTCCAACAGCCCTGAGGTTTAGGCTACATGCCAACTAGATAAACTCTGTCTTTGCAGGGGTGGAAGAACGAGAGTAACCACTTCCTGGGCTGAGATGTCAGGTAGCCCTAGGAAGTGCCTGTCCCACAGGCCAGTGGGTTACCTTCACCTTTGTCAGGGCAGACTCCAACCTTGGGGGAGGCGAAAAATGAGAAAAGATGTTCCCCAGTCTGGGACTTACGGCAGTCTCATCCATTGCCTCCCCCACAGCCCACCAAAACAGACTCAGCCCTGGAATGTCAGGAGAAAGGAGAAAAGTCACTCTCCCTGTATGACTAGCTTGAATATGTGGGACCTTGGAATTAAGCAATAGGGGGCAGAGTGATGTCTACATACAGCTGGTTGGTTTTGATCATCTGATAAGTTCAGAACACAAGGGCTTGCCATAAGATTGTTGCCAACTTACGGGCCTGTGGTTTGGGAAGGAAAATCTTGACCATAGTCCTTAGCAATTGCACCAATTGACTCCCCCCACCAGAAGCTCCTCTGCGAGAGTGACGAAAGATCTCTGAATAACATATTAACAGCTCTCCCCTAGCTACAGATCAACCAACCTCTGAAGTATTCTCTCTTAGGCTCACTGATACCTGTTGCTCCTCTCACCCCATCTAAAGTAGTAACAGGATTCTAGGAACCCTAGAGAGTGGCAGGACATTCCCCAAAGACTGAGATACCTGTATATCCTATTTGGCGGCTTAGAGTGCAATACAAAGAGTTTGGAATACCTTGATAACTGACTGCTCCTTGCAAACCATAAGTAACAAAAGAGAAAGTAAACTCAGAACCTAACATAGTGCCTCCCACCTCAAGCGATAGTGGACTTTCACTCACAAGAGTGATCTAAGCCCTGGGTGTCTAAGCAAGGGGCCCAAACTCACTAAACTCTGTAAGCAGAAGGTGAAGACATCAGGTCAAAGATAAACCAACAGACTCAAACTCCTCTAAGACAATATATGACCAGAGGACATCTCCCCAGCTCTACCAAGGATCATTCTTTTGGAATCCCAGAATTTAGTTCATAACCCAGTCCCAGCACCTCTGGTCCTTAACAAAACACCCATATGAGAAAGAACTAGTGAAAGATCACAGGAAGCATGAAGGATCAGAAAGAAAAGTCACCTCCAAAAGAAAATACTCAATCTCCACCAACTAACACCAACTATATTTGATTAAACTGATGGAGGAAGAATTCCGAGTATGGATTGTTAGAAAACTCAATGGAATTGAAGAGAAAAAGGAATCCCAACATAGAGAAACCACAAGAACAATTCAGGAAATGAACGAAAAATTCTCCAAAGAAATTGAAATAATACAGAAAAACCAAAACAGAAATCCTGGCAATGAAGGACACCTTCAAGGAACTCCAAAATACAGTGGAAAGCCTCAAGAACAGAATGGATCATGCAGAGGAAAGATCTCAGAGCTTGAATATTATGCCTATCTGCTAAACAAATCAGAGGAAGAAAGGGAACACAGAAACAAGAGAGAAGTCCAAAGCTTACAAGAAGTGTGAGATTATGTAAAAAAGCTGAATCTCAGATTGATTGGGATCCTACAAGGGGAAGAGGAACAGTCACAAGGGCTGGAAATCTTATTTCCTGGAATCCTGGAGGAAAATATGCTGGGCCTGGCCAGAAATCTTGATATCCAGATACAAGAAGCACACAGAACTCCTAGGAGACTCAACATGAAAAGGCAATCACGTTGTCACATGGTTATTAGGCTGAATAAAGTAAATGGGAAAGAAGCAATCCTCTGGGCAGAGAGACAAAAACAACAAATAAACTACAAAGGAAAGCTTATCAGACTAACAGCAGACTTCTCATCAAAAACCTTACAAGCCAGGAGGGATTCAGTGCCTATCCTTAATCTTCTAAAACAGAATAAAGCCCAATCTAGAATTCTGTATCTGAAAAAATTAAGTTTCATCTATGAGGGAGAAATAAAGTCCTTCTCAGACAAGCAATCACTGAAGGAAGTTGCAAAGACCAGACCAGCCCTACAGGAAGTACTCAGACCTGCCTTTCACACTGAACAGGGCAATAGACACTCCTCAAAGTAAAATCTTTAAAGAGTTAAAGACTAGAACTTGAACTGCATAACGGCTCAAGGAGTGAGACAAAGCAACAGGACTTCACCCAACAATATGAATGGGAATATTCCTCCAATTTCAATCCTCTCAATAAATGTAAATGGCTTAAACTGTCCTCTGAAGAGACATAGACTGGCAGAGTAGATAAAAATCCACAAGCCTAGTATCTGCTGTCTACAGGAAACACATCTAATCCATAAAGGTGCCATCCAGCCGAAGGTCAAGGGATGGAAAACTATCATCCAGGCAAACGGAAGTCAAAAGAAAGCAGGGGTAGCTATACTATTTGCAGATAACATAAGCTTTAAAATAACAACGGTAAAAAAAGGATAAATACGGCCACTTTATAATGGTGAAAGGAAAGATCCAACAAGAAGATTTAACAATTCTTAATATTTATGCACCCAATGCAGGAGCACCCAGTTACATAAAGCAAACATTGTCTGATCTAAATAACATTTTAAACAATACTGAAATAGTAGCAGGGGACTTCAACACTACATTGAATGAACTGGATGGATCCTCTAAACAGAAAATAAGCAAAGAAATAATAGGCTTAAACAGAGCTCTTGAACAAAAAAGTCTGACAGATCTCTACAGAACAGTCCACCCAAATAAAGTTGAATTCACATTCTTCTCAGCAGCCCATGCAACGTTCTCCAAAATTGATCACATACTAGGCCACAAATCAGATCTCAACAAATTAAAAAAAAATAGAAATTATACCATGTGTCTTCTCTGACCATAGTGGTATAAAATTAGAGTTCATTTCCTATAGAAACACTCAATGCTTCACAAATTCATGGAAACTAAACAATCTATTCCTGAAGAATTATTGGGTCAAGGAGGAAATCAGAGGGAATTCAAGAGTTTCTTTGAACTAAATGATAAAGGAGACGCATGTTACCAAAACCTGTGGGATACAGCAAAAGCATACCTGTGAGGAAAGCTAATAGCAATAAATGCTCACATCCAAAAAACAGGATGCTTAGATACTGACAACCTAATGAATAGACTCAAGGAATTGGAAAAATAAGAGCAAACCAATTCCAATCCTAGTAGAAGAAAAGAAGTAACTAAGATCAAAGGAGAACTAAATGAAATTGAGAACAGGAGAATTATACAGAAGATCAACAAAACTAGAAGTTGGTTTTTCAAAAAGATAAACAAAATTGATATCCTTCTTGCTAGGTTGACAAGAACTCAAAGGGAAAAGACTCTAATAAACTCAATAAGAAATGAAAAAGGAGAGGTCACAACAGACACCATAGAAATACAAAACATTATTTTTGATTACTATAAAAAACTATATGCCCCTAAACTACATAATGAGAAGGAAATGGACAAATTCCTGGAAACATACAACCTCCCTAACTTCACCCAGGAGGTAACAGAATTTCTGAACAGACCAATGTCAACCTCAGAAATTGGAGCAGTACTTAATAACCTCTCCAAATGAAAAAGTCCCGGACCAGATGACTATATTTCAGAGTTTTACAAAACATATAAAGATGAACTCCTACCTATACTACAGAAATTATTCTACAACATTGAAAAGGATGGTATCCTTCCTAACTCATTCTATGAAGCCAATATCACCTTGATACCAAAGCCAGGAAAGGACGCAACAAAAAAAGAAAATTACAGACCGATATCCCTCATGAATATATATGCAAAAATCCTCAACAAAATTTTAGCAAATAGAATTCAGCAACACATCAAAAAAAAAAAATAATAATTCACCATGACCAGGTTGGCTTTATTCCAAGGATGCAAGGCTGGTTCAACATATGCAAATCTATAAATGCAATTCACCTCATAAATAAAAACAAGAACAAAGACCATATGATTCTCTCAATACATGCAGAAAAAGCATTTGACAAAGCCAAACACACCTTTATGATAAAAATTCTTAACAAAATAGGCATATGTGGCTCATACCTTAAAATTATCAAGTCTATTTATGACAAACCCACAGACAATATCATACTGAATGGGGATAAATTGAAACCATTCCCATTTCAAACCAGAACTAGACAAGGATGCCCACTATCTCCTCTCCTATTCAACATAGTGCTCGAAGTCCTAGCTATAGCAATCAGGCAAGAGAGGGGTATTAAGGGCATCCTAAGGGGGGCAGATGAGATCAAACTCTCTCTTTCTGCCAATGATATGTTATTATATCTAGAAAACCTCATGGATTCATCCAAGAGACTCCTAGATTTGATAAATGAATTCAGTAAAGTCTCAGGTTACAAAATCTATATACACAAATCAGAGGCATTCATATATGTCAATAACAGTCAAGCCGAAACTCAAATCAAAAACGCAATACCTTTTACCACAGCCCCAAAGAAAATTAAATTTCTAGGAATACATTTGATGAAAGACATGAAAGACTTATATAAGGAGAACTACGAAACACTAAAAAAAGTAATTGTAGAAGATGTAAACAGATAGAAAAATGTATCTTGTTCATGGCTTGGTAGAATCAATATCGTTAAAATGTCAATATTACCTAAAGTCATTGAAAGAATTAATGCAATCCCCATCAAAGTACCATCATCATTCTTTACAGATCTAGAAAAAATAATTCTGCACTTTGTATGGAACCAGAAAAAACCTCATATAGCCAAAGCAATCTTAAGTAAAAAGAACAAACTGGGAGGCATCAGTCTTCCTGACTTCAAGCTGTACTATAAAGCAATAATAATTAAATCAGCCTGGGACTGGCACAAGAACAGAAGCATTGATATTTGGAATAGGACTGAGATTCCAGAGATGAAACCATCTGTATATGGTAACCTAAACTTTGATAAAGCAGACAAAAATATACATTGGGGAAAAGAATCTCTCTTCAATAAATGGTACTGGGAAAATTGGATAGCTACATGCAGAAGAATTTATCAGGATCCCTACCTCTCACCTCTCACAAAAATCCACTCAAGATGGATAACAGACTTAAACCTAAGGCATGAAACCTTAAGAATCCTAGAAGAAGATGTTGGGAAGGCCCTTTCAGACATTGGCCTAGGCAAAGAATGCTTGAAGAAGACCCCCAAAACAATCACTGCAGTAACAAAAATAAATAAATGGGATCTGATCAAATTAAAAAGCTTCTGCACAGCCGAGGAAAATATCATTAGAGCAAATAGACAACCTACAGAATGAGAGAAAATATTTGCTCTCTACACTTCCGATAAAGGTCTGATAATAAGAATCTATCTAGAACTCAAAGGAATTAACAAGAAAAAATCAAACAACCCCATCAAGAAATGGGCAACGGAAATGAACAGCAACTTTTCCAAAGAAGACAGAATGGCCAGCAAACATTAAAAAATGCTTAGCATTGCTAATCCTTAAAGAAATGCAAATCAAAACCACAATGAGATATCACCTAACTCCAGTGAGATTGGCTCTATCAAAAAAATCCCCAAACAAGAAATGCTGGTGAGAATATGGAGAGACAGGAACATTCTAGCACTGCTAGTGGGGCTGCAAATTAGTGCAACCTTTGTGGAAAAGAATTTGGAGACACCTCAAAGAGCTAAAAATAGAAATACCCTTTGATCCAGCAATATCATTATTAGGCATTTACCCTAAAGAGCATAAGACATTGTATAATAAAGACATCTGCACCCGAATGTTTATGGCAGCACAATTCACTATTGCAAGCATGTGGAAACAACCCAAGTGCCCGTCAATTCATGAGTGGATTATTAAAATTTGGTATATATATACAATGGAATATTACTCAATTCTAAGAAACGACAGTCAGCTAGTACCGCTTATATTATCCTGTGTCGGAAGCTGTCCCAGACACGGGGAGAGTTGGGGTACGGCTGCTGCCCAGA
>VBSM01000483.1:16660487-16672492 GCA_008086735.1 Cheirogaleus medius
AATCCTCACCCCCAAACTCTAGGTGCCGCACGTCGCCGGCTGGCTCCGGCAATCCTGGATTGAGCTTAAGCCCATTATCCAAAGTTAGGTGACAGAAGATGAGAATAATGTGCTCCACATGTACTTGCCATCAAATTGGTACTGACTGATTAACACTATGGTGCTCAAAGGGTGGTGGTGTTCACCAGGGATTCGGAGGTTGGAGGGGTAGACCCACATCTGAAAGATTTGGTGAGCATTGTGAAGGGGTAAGGTGTACCTCTAACCCTTGATAGGAAGAGGCAAAAATATAGAACACAACCAAAATGTTTTTCCTCTCATATTTTCTTGAAATAAAAAAAAGAGTTTTATGCACAATACTTTAAGCCATTTAATCACAAACCAGATTTTATTTTGATTATGTAATGCCAGAATTATTCCATCTTTAGGGAAATTAAAGCTTTTCTTACATATCTTTTAATGTATGTTTGCATATGGTCAGCACCCCCAATCACCAACTTCAATAAGCAACATGGGGACAGTGAATTAGAAATAATTATGCTCTGTTTTCTTCTGAAATTCTACCCATGAATCACTTAATTTATATGGAGATCTGCTAAGCTCACCATGCCATTTGTACTTCTTAATCCTTCTTTTATTAGCTATACTTACGAAAAAATTATACCATTATTTTCTTACAAGCCTCAAGGCTTAACTAATGTGTGTAGTGAAAAATATTTTCAAGTGGTTGTTCTTTCTAACTAAAGAATTATTCGCACTGTTTTTCTCAGTTTGACTTAATGTATCTCATTATTTGTACATGTGCACTTTAGTCTTTTTGTAAGAATAAGCACCAAGGGAAGCACAGTCTTTAGAGCATGTGCAATTTGTTGTACATGTCACTGGTTCTTGGCCCTTGTTTATCCATCGGTGTTAATGGTCACCCACCAAAGGCAGGAGTAATTTTTTATCATCATTTAGGAACATTATTTTTATAAAGGCAAGGTTGATCTATGAGTGAGAGAAGTAAGAGATTGTATTTTATAAATTTGGGGATTCTGGCAATTAATCTGATAGCGTGGTAGATTTCCAGCCTAATATGTTGCCAACAGAAAGAATATTTTGAAACTAAAATTATGTCCATTGATTATTAATTTATATTCCCCCCCTCAAAACCCTGAGCCTTAAACATGGAAATGCCATTTTCGTAAATATTTCTGAAAGATTAAATTTACAAAGTTTAGTTATTCCAACTCCTTTCTGTGTTCTAATTTTATAAATACCCCAAAATTCAAATGAGCACTTAAAACATTTTAATGTTTTGTTAAATTATTTATGATGTAGATTTGAAGAAATTTAAATTTTGAAATGTGAATGTGAAACTGGATATTTGTAAAAGGATATGTCAATATGTCAAGTTAGCCCTGCAGATCTCCAGGGGAACGTTCCAGGCAGGGGCATATCTAGTGAGCTTAAGAAGGTGGGTCACTGTGATTGGAGACACAGCGCCAAGGAGAGACTAGTAGGACGTGAGGTCAAAAAGGTAACCGAGACCCAGTTTTTGGAAGCACTTATAGCATCATAAAATCATTTGGGTGTAATAAACCAAAGAGTAAATTGTTAAAATATTTTGAGCAGATATATGACGCATGCTTAATTATATCTTATCACAATCATTATGCATTATGGAGACCGTGATGTGGCTAGACTGTAGACCAGTTAGGATATCCTTTAAGACATGACCCAAATCTAGGTAAGAGATGATGGTGACTTTAAGTATTAGAGGTGATAAGAAGTGTTATGATTCTGGTTATTTTTGAAAGATTTTCTGGTAGATTTGATGTGAGGTGTGAAAGAAAGAGAGGTATTAAAGATGGATTTAAGGATTTTGGCTTAGTCAACTAGAAAGATGAAATTGCCATTTGTGTAATGGAAATAATTTGAGAGCAAGTTGCATCTGGTAAAGTGATAAGTTCAGTTTTGAACATGTTGAGTTTAATTTGCTCATTTTTTTATCTAGGAAGCTATCTGTATCTATATCTATCTATTAATATATCTATAGCTGTATCTATATTGTGGCATTTAAATACACATGGCCAAAAATTCAGGGGAAAAATCCAGGCTGGAGTTATGCATTTAGAAGTCATCTGTATAGAAATAGTATTTAAAGCCCTCAACTGGATATGATTACTCAATGAGTTAGTGTATATAGAAAAAGAGAGAGGGGGACAGAGAGAGAGAAGAAGGAGGAGGAGGAGGAGGAAGAGAAGGAGGAGTCCTGGAATATTTTAATATTTACTGATAGGAAATATAAGAGGAAACCAACAAAGGACACTGAATTGGAGTGGCAGGTGAAGTCAGAGAAAACCAAGAACAAAGGTGAAGGAAAGACAAGCGGAAACCAATAAGGAGACTAAGTAGGAGTGGTTGGTGATGTCAGGGAAGAATAAGGACAATGGAAATCAGCAGAAGTAGAAATCAAGGATAGTCAAGTCAAGGAAGTGTTTAAAGAAGGATGGAGCGATCTACTGAGTCAAATATTGTTCACACATCAAGTAGATTGCTAAGTAGAAAGCATATTATTAGAATTAGCAATACTGATAGTCCCTAATGATTTGTAAAAGAGTCATACACACAAACATAAAAGAATTTTGATTTTGGTTGAAGTTTGGCTGATTGAAGCTATTACAATGGTCTCAAAAGAGAATGGAAGGAGCACAATCCAATAGGAGCCAGTGAGGATAACACATTATAGGAAGTTGCCACAAAGGGGAAGGAGAAAGTGAGGTTAGTGAGGTGAAAAGCAGCTTTGTTTTTAATCTATAGGAGCAATAAGACACCTTTGAATTAATAGTAGACAAGGGAAATATTGAAACAGAACAACAAAATATGAATCTTTGCAGCAACATTCTTGAGTGGGTAAAGTAGGATGAAATCGAGAGGAAAGTATTAAGAACACAGAGTCCATCTGTAACAATAGAAAGATCAGAAGTACGTGGATGCCACTTCTGGGAGATGAGTAAAGTGATGGGATTTTATAGCTTTTTTCCCATCTGTTTCAATTTTACCAGTCTATGAAAAAATGTGCTTTTATGTGTTCCTACATTAAAAAGGCTTACCTACTCAGCTTATTAATGTTGCTTATGCAATGACTATATGGAAACTTGAAACTAATTTAAAAATAAAGTCAATTGAAAATAAATACATTACTAATTTGGTTATAATAAAAGGATTATTGAGGTGTTTAAATTTACCCATATATTTCTATAAAATTAATTAATAATCCAGTAAAAATACTTAAAATTATCAAAAAAATTCAAAATGGTTGTGCATTACTTGCTTTACTTCTCCAGTTGATCATGACAATTGTGGACAGGCTGCTTATCTAAAGCAGTGGGATATTGGTGGCGTGAATGTGGACACTGCTAGCCATACATGTCACAGTTGGAAAGAGGGTAATAACTGTTTTCAAAAAAATGTATGAGATCTCACAAAGAAGAAAATGAAGAGGATACATATAAAAAGAAATTAGAGATAAATGTAACTCATCTCAATTTTATCTATCTAGCTGTATATCTAAATCTCTCTCTCTCTCTCATCTATTTATAACCCCACTTCCTTCCCACCACCTAACTTTTGTCCCTTTCCTTAGAAAATTTAAAACACTTAGGAAAATTAAACCAGGGTAATTTGTGCATGTGTGTGGGTGAGGTGGAGGGTGTAGACAACTGATCTTTTCAAGTCCTATATTTTTTTGTAGTAAATTTAAGAATTTAAATTTCTTTGTGGGTGTGCATATTCAAATATTGCAAGGTTATAGGTAATTGCTACTCACATTTGCTCTGCAATGTTCACAATTTATAATAGATACTCTATGTGTTTGACTATGTCAAGGACATAGAAAACTGCAAGTGTTTATAAATTAAAGAAAGAAATCAGAGCCAGAAGACTGGGAAACTGTAGGAAGATTAATAATATCATTGGAAATCCAATTTGCCTGCACAGAAAATCATATTTTCTGGGAGAAATATTAATATAAGAAATGTCTAAATGAGTTATTTAAAGATTAAATTTCAAAGGATGGAGGAGTAAGAACAAAAACAAAGTCAAATAAATAAGGACTAACATTGCAGAAACTTGAGATTTACTGATGATTGATTGCTACCTACTTAAATACCTTTTGATGATAGTAAAATGTAAATGATTATTCAGAGTTCTACATTTTCAAAGTATCTGTGGAGATCACTGAGCACATTTTACTCAAATTAGGCCAGAGATATTTACTTAAATTTAGGCCAGATACCCTGTGAAGCCAGTTAATGGGCAAGTATGAAATAGAAAAGGATGTAAACTTAATACGTGCATAGATTTTAAATCTTGACTCTACAGAAAGAACAATGGTGGAGTTTATTTCTACAGATAAGATTAATGAACATGACCATCCATCTTTTCCTGCTACTTCATTCCTTTTAAAATGTTAGCATATTTTCAGAAAAATTTATTCAGATATTGGATGAAATATGCCTCACTATTTCCATATATTGGAAATACATAAACATGGCATCCACATTCATGTTATGACAACTCTACAGCAATATTTAGACACTGGACAGATTATGTTTTTCTTTTTGTAATTTATAAATTGCTAAAGAGACTCCTTCTCTTCCCCAAATATATTTTTGGGAACTGTATTCATCATTAGCAGTTTTTAATGCATAAAGGAATTTTATTTTGTAAGTACTAGACAGTGTGATCTTTTATTATTCTAATTTATTTCATCAGAGAATATCAAAACAAATTCATGAGACCATATTTACATATTTTAAAGTTATCCATCATTTTTTTTGTGTTCAAATCTGCTCCAAAATAGAGTGGTAAAGATAGTTTTATGTAGCTAAATTGCATGCAGCCATGCTTTTTTACCAAGTCCTAGTTTTTATAGCATTATTCTGCACAAGGAATCTGATCTATCCAACTTTGCCTGTGCTTTAAGGCCAAAGTCAAAATTTTTGATAACTGCCTGAGATTTAGTTTGAGTGAAGCTTCCACTAAGTAGTAATGGTGAAGATTTTTCTTCCTTAGTCCATTTTGTAAAAAAAATTTTTTTTTAATTCTCTTTCATTGGCTTAACATATTTGCATTTTTGTCCCTGTATCTATATTTTAAGTTCCTTGAAGCTGAGAGCTAAATTTTTACCTTACATTTTTCTTTACTTTATAGCTCCCAGTACTTAGGTAACTGGCCAAATAGCCAGTCTTTAATTAATTATTAATAAGTGAGGCATTGTTTAAATTCATATGTTGAAATAATGAACGGTAATGAACGGTAATAATGAATGGTACGTGAATAGCTTCTTTTAATATGAAGAAAATGAAATAAAATATTTCTACTAAAAAATAACACAATTTTATGATGAATTAGATGCAGTAATTAAAAGGTGTCAATGATTTTCAAAGTTTCCTAAGTTTCAAGCCTGGAAGAATAGTAATATTGCTAACCTAATGAAGTTATTTTGTGGATGAAAATTATTTTTTGTTATTTTTCTCTGCCGAGATTTTAGTGTATCAGAGCGACCCAAATTAATTTTAAGTTTGGTAATCATCAACAAGAAGAATGTGTGAAAGTTCATAATAATACAAACCACAATGTGGAGAGGAATAATAGGCAAAAGCTGTGGCAGAGCATCCTGGAACTTGCTGAGAGTACGAAGCTATATTCCAAACTGCTTGTTTGAGATCTCAGTCTTTCTATTAAAATAAATTGTAAAGGCATCTACTAAGAATCAACAACAACATCTTGGGAACAGGAAGGAGTGAAAGATTTTGACAATTGTTCTCGTTACAAATACCAAGATTAATTAGAGATAATAGACATAAGAAATCACCATTATCAACACCGTATTATTAAAATTAACATCTATTGCTTGGCATTCTGCTAAGACTGTATTTTATTTCACCCTCACAATGCTATCCCGTAGGTACTATTATTTTCCCCATTTCATAGAATAGAGGACTAGGAATTAGAATAATTACGAAAGTGGCCAAAGATCACACAAAAGAAATGAATTTTGAATAAACTCATGCCTTTACCAAAATATTGATATACCACAGTTTACAAATATCACATTTTTCCTCATTTTAACTGTTCTTTTTTGCTCCATATGCTAAATTGTGAATGTTGATGATTTCCTGCTGCAAAGAAACCAAACAAACAATTATAGCTGCCCCACAAATTTCTGTCTCTCATCTCTCTCTAAATACATATCTTTTTTATCTTCTGTAGAAGAAAAAAAATTAGATGAAAGTATTATAATATTAAAAACTCACTGCAAATATATCTTTGGGAATACCTAATTGACTCTAAAGATATAATTTGGTTATTGACTTTAACCATTCCATTAAATAAAGATGTATGTTTAGGATGAGAAAGGCAAATAAATGCCATGGTTTGGCATGAAATTGCCTAGATTACAGCATGTATGCTGAACGATGTATTCCATTGAATGAAGATATGTTATGCATATTTTATGTATTCCTATGACATTGCTTCTGGATTAAGAAGTAAAGATGTAAGAAGAGATACTACTTCAATATTTGTTCTAAGCAGAGAAAAGTCTATACATAACAGTACAATACCTGTACAAGATAGCCATTTTGTCACAGATACTATTGATACAGAAAACCTCTGAATTTTTTCACTTTTTTTTTTCTGGCTCTGGTCTTAACACATAAACTTGGAAGGATGCTTCCTCCAGATGATACAACTAGTTGATACCATGTCTTCCTTTCTGTACTTTGCAGAAGGGTCCATCTACTTGAGAAGTATAATAGTAAAGTGTAAGTGTTGAGTCCAGGTTCTGAAAATAGACTGTATTGGTTTGAATTCCAGCTCCATCATTTACTTACACAGATTTAAGAAACATTCTTAAGCTTCCTTTGTCTGTTTCCTCACCTATAAAATGAACTTATTAAAAATACTACCTACAAGATGGGTCATTATGAAGATTATATTAGTTAATATATGTACTAATTATAGTGTCCAGTATATCAAACAACCACTTGTTCATAAATATGGAGTGTTACCAAAAATTAGAGAGTAACTCTAAACATCCAGAATAGCATTTCCCAGTAACATAGAACCCTGGTGAAAACCTTGCCCCAGCCCTGCTCCGTCTTCCATAGACTGAGGTTCCTGTGATGACTATGTCAGAATGTGCTGCCTACCTCTGCTGGTCCACATCGCCAAATGACAGACATGATCTGCTTTGCAACTCGCACAATGTGGTATAACTTTTCCACCTTGAAGACAAGGCTCTATTTTATTTGCCTTCCTCAGAATTTGAGCCACAGTGGCAAATGCTAATTTATACACAAGTCTTATATTCTGTTGGTATACTTATTTTATTTTAGTAAGACATGAGAATGTTAATGAAGAGTTGATCATCTTCAAGTGTTGGACTTAGCATTCATGTTACATTCTAGGTAGTTTTATGCAGAACCATGGCATGTATTTGCCTTTCTTACCCTAAAGCACTTAATGAAATGGAAATATTTGTTGAATTAGAACTTGCATATTATATATAATATCATACAGAATCCTAAATACTATGTGCACTTTTGGAAACACTTAATATAGCTGAAAGAGTTTCAGAATATGAACACCTGAGATAATCACAAAAAGGAAAGACCTTTCTTGTAAAAAAAATAATTAGGCAAAATATATTTTTTTTGAATATTTTTAGACTTACCTAAAGCCTTATAAATTATTCTATAATTTAATATCTGAGGACAACGCAAAACACACAAGTGAAGTATTTGTCCGAGTTCATTATATAGCTGCAGTTCTGTGCATACAATGGCTGAAGTGCCTGTTTTAGAAAAATGTTGTTGCAAGGATGGCAGTGAGTGAAAAAGTGATGTGCAGAGACCTCTAGAGACTGGAAAGCTTAACTACACTTAATTCTATGCAGATATGCTTCAATGCTGTACTGTAATTGAATTACTCAGGGAGCTATAACACAGCTATAAAGAGAACAAGGTACTATTCTTTTCCTAGTGATGTGGTTAAAATCAGTGTTCTCAAAAGCCTTATGCTTTTGGCCATTTTCTTCTTAATGAGTTAATTGAGGTAAAATATGTTTTACATTTGTTCTACTGCAAAAACAATGATTAAACCACAGATGTTCATATCAAAAAATATATAAATTATCAATTTGGGCAGAACATTTATTTTCAGAAACACATAGTAAGCATTTACCTGCAGCCATGACATAAAGATGTTCTATTTACCTTACCA
This sequence comes from Cheirogaleus medius, assembly GCA_008086735.1. NCBI lineage: Eukaryota > Metazoa > Chordata > Mammalia > Primates > Cheirogaleidae > Cheirogaleus > Cheirogaleus medius. Next base: position 16,668,762 of record VBSM01000483.1, read on the forward strand.
TTTACTTGTTTTAGAAAAAAAAAAAAAACTCTGACGTTATTCACATTCCTTTTTCCTTTTGTGATACATTAGAATCCTCCTTTTGATATCTTTGACTGTGGCTGGAAGACTTCTTTAAATGCCTATTAATAATCCTATAAGAAATTATTGTAATAAAAATCCTACAGTTTACAATATTGCAGACACATTTTACAATCAGTTCTGTTCTCATTTTAACTGATTTTTTTGCTCTTAAACTAAGTTGTCAATATTGAATATTTCCTGCTACAAAGACACAGATCATTTAAACAAGTATAATTTCTCCACTTCTGTCTCTAACACTCTCTCTCTCTTTGTATGGCAGATGTGTATGTATTAATGTACTAGCCACCAGTATATTAATCGTAATTCTTCTAAGAAACAGAACCCAATAAGATGTGTGTGTGTGTGTGTGTGTGTGTGTGTGTGAGAGAGAGAGAGAGATCAAGAGAGGAATGGAGGGAGGGAAGGATGAAGAGAGAGACAGAAGGAGAAAGAGAAAAGGAGAGATGGAGAGAGAGATTTATTCTTATTTTATTATGGGGGCTGGCAAATCCTAAATCTGCAGATAGAAAATCAGGTTGGTGGGTGTGAGATCCCAGGGAAGAGCTGAGGCTGTAGTTTGTAGTCCAAAGGCAGTCTGAAGGCAGATTTCCTTTTAAGGCCTTTAACCAACTAAATGAAGCCCACTCATGTTAAGAAGGGTAATCTGTCTTACTCAAAGTCTACTGACTTAAATGTTAATCACATCTGAAAGATATCTTCACAGCAATATCTAGAATAGTGTTTGACCAAAAACATCTTTGACCATGGCATAGCCAAGTTGACACATAAAATTGACCATCATGCTGAATAAATCTCTAATAACTTTATAAAATCTGACTGCTCTAAGTGAACCAAAACAAATTAAAGCAAGCAAACCATGAGCACAAATATATACACAAACAATACACTTATACAATAAATAATGACTTTTTAATTTATATTATAAATTTTACTTAATCACAGTGAAATATTTATCATGATGAAAGCATTGTCAATTACTTACCTGACAGTTAAAGTTCCCTGCTACCTGATGTCTGGTCTACCATATTCTCTAACCATTTACTTCACATTAAAAAGTAAATCAGAATTTAGAATTCCATTATTTTTATAATTCACACCCAAGTCCTAGTTACTGATTCAAGACAGATATTTTTTCATTGATTATAGGTTTTTTCTTATGGACATGTTGATTGAGACATATTTCCTTTGTATCTCAAATAAAAATGGAAAGATTCAGAAATTTAAATATATCATTTATAATTGAACAGGTAAAATAATGATAATGTTTTTGCTAATAATCTTTATTTTTTAACCATAATAAATATAATTAGTATTTTGTCCTATATTGATACTAAAAATGATATCTTCTTAGTTTGAAATTAGGTTTTAATTAATATTACCTGTGTAAAAATACTTGAAATATATCAATGATGATGTCTCCAGACACCACTAAATATTTAAATATGAGTTTGTTATAGAAAACTCACCAATTTTTCCTTTTAAATTCTGTTAATACTATTTGTAAATAACACTATAGCATTTTTTTTAGAGTACTTTCATTAACATTCTTTTTTGGAGAGGCATTTGCATTATCTTAATATAAAATGGATAGAATATGACTATGGACTCATTTGACTAATTAAAAAATTGCTCATGCACATGAAGTAGCTTGCACAAGGTCATACTGCAATTCAGTGTCCCAGCCAGAGGTAAAACTTACTCTTACCAGTTTCTAATACAATATTGTATAATCACTTGAGATTTACCAATAGGTTTCAGTAACTGAAAAAAAAGTTTATATACTTTTTTTTACATATTTATATTATTTTATTTATATTTCAGCTTTATTGAGGTACAACTGACAAAGTTTGTATATATTCAAAGTGTACAATGTGATGACTTAATATATGTATATATTGTGAAATGATTGCCACAATCAAGTTAATTAGCACATCCATAACCACACACACCATTTTGTGTACATGTGCACGTGTGTGTGTGTGATATAGACACTTAAGAACTGTTCTTAGCAAATTTTCAGTAACCAATACAGTATTATTAACTACAGTCACTATGCTGTACATTAGATCTCCAGAACTTTATTAATGTTATAATTAAAAGTTTGTACCCTTACCAATATCTTTCAATGTCCCCTACCATTCCAGTTCCTGGAAACCACCTTCTACTCTCTACTTCTATATGTTCAAGTTTTTAGATTCCACATATAAATGAAATCATTTAGGATTTACCTTTCTGTGTCTGGCTTACTTTGCTTAACATAATGTCTTCCATGTTCATCCATGTTGTTGCCAGTACTCTTTATTTTTTATGACTGGATAATATTCCATTGTGTGGATGTATGTGTATGTGTGTGTGTGTGTGTGTGTGTATTCCATATTTTTATTCACTTATTTTTCTACATGCTTCGTAATTCCTTAAAGACCTAAAGAAATGGCAACATAATCTCTCATCTAGATATTATAGATAGTAATATATTGGCATCCATATACTATCTGATATGGCTAATTAAGTATAGTTTAATATAGCTGGTAAAACTCATAGTAAGATAAATGTCTGAACAGCAGTTCTGTGTTGTGTTTTGTTTTAAAGCAAAATAGGTTATTAATTTAGTTTAAGGGCAAATTGTAGTCATGATATGCAGTTAGTGGACTGAATTTCTTTTTGTTCTGAATCCACATGCACTAAAATATTGAATGACACGTATTTAAATACAAAATAAGGAGAAGCTCATCAATGGGTGGGTCAGATGAAACCTAAACACACAAAATTTGGGGTGAGAAACCAGAAGAAAAATATAAAAATTGGAAGGAGCTCAGTGGTGACAGAAGTAATAATGAAAAGTACTGGGGCACAGACATTTGTAAAGGTAGAAAGGATAGGTTAAGAAATGGAAAAATCTACCTTGTTCATGGATTGGTAGAATCAATATCATTATAATGTCAATATTACCTAAAGTCATCAACAGAATTAATGCAATCCCCATAAAAGTACCATCATCATTCTTTACAGCTCTAGAAAAAATAATTCTGCACTTTGTATGGAACCAGAAAAAACCTCGTATAGCCAAAGCAATCTTAAGTAAAAAGAATAAACTGGGAGGCATTAGTCTTCCTGACTTCAAGCTGTAATATAAAGCAATAATTAAATCAGCCTGGGACTGGCACAAGAACAGAAGCATCGATATTTGGAATAGGACTGAGATTCCAGAGATGAAACCATCTGCATACGGTAACCTTATCTTTGATAAAGCAGACAAAAATATACAATGGGAAAAAAAATTTCTCTTCAATAAATGGTGCTAGGAAACTGGATAGCTACATGCAGAAGAATGAATCAGGTTCCCTACCTCTCACCTCTCACAAAAATCCGCTTAAGATGGATAACAGACTTAAACCTAAGGCATGAAACCTTAAGAATCCTAGAAGAAGATATTGGGAAGGCCCTTTCAGACGTTGGCCTAGGCAAAGAATGCTTGAAGAAGACCCCAAAGCAATCACTGCAGTCACAAAAATAAACAAATGGGATCTGATCAAATTAAAAAGCTTTTGCACAGCCAAGGAAACTATCATTAGAGCGAATAGACAACCTAATGGTGGCGAGGATGTGGAGAGACAGCAACACTCTTACACTGCTGGTGGGACTGCAAA
>VBSM01000483.1:16680261-16705795 GCA_008086735.1 Cheirogaleus medius
AGGCCATTCTTACTGGAGATAAGTGATATCTCATTGCAGTCTTGATTTGCATTTACCTGATGATTAGAGATGTTGAGCATATGTTTAATATGTTTGTTGGCCTATACAGTCTTCTTTTGAAAAATTTCTGTTCATGTCCTTTGCCCACTTTTTGGTAGGGTTGTTTGATTTTTTCTTGCTGATTTTCCTGAGTTCTAAATAGATTCTAGTTATCAGCCCTTTATCACATGTGTAGCTTGCGAAAATTTTCTTCCATTCTGTGGGTTGTCTGTTTGCTCTCACAGTTTCTTTGGCTGTGCAGAAGCTTTCTAATTTGATCAGGTCCCATTTATTTCTTTTTGTTGCTGCTGTGATTGCCTTTGGGGTCTTCTTCATAAATTCTTTGTCTAGGCCAATGTCTAGAAGAGTATTTCCAATGTTTTCCTCTAGAATTCTAATAGTTTCACACCTAAGGTTCAAATCTTTTACCCAGAGTGAGTTGACTTTTGTGAAAGGTGAAAGGTATGGGTCCTGTTTCAGTCTTCTACATGTAGCTATCCAGTTTTCCCAGCACCATTTATTAAATAAGGATTGTTTTCCCCAGAATATGTTTTTCTCTGCTTTGTCAAAGATTAGATGGCTATATGAGGATGGTTTCATATCTGGGTTCTCTGTTCTGCTCCACTGGTCAATGTCCCTGTTCTTGTGCCAATAAAAAGCTGTTTTAATTACTATAGCCTTGTAGTATATTTTGAAGTCTGGTAAATTGATGCCTCCTATTTTGTTTTTATTGCCTAGGATTGCTTTTGATATGCGGGGTCTTCTCTGGTTCCAAATGAAGTGTAAAATTATTTTTCCATATCTGTGAAGAATGATGTTGGGATTTTAATAGGTACTGCATTGAATCTGTAGATCAGTTTGGGTAGTAAAGACATTCACAAGCTGTTTTAATTATATAGGCTTGTAGTATAGTTTGAAATCTGGTAAATTTATACCTCCTATTTTGTTTGTATTGCCTAGGATTGATTTTGCTACCTTTAATTGATAAATGAATTTAGTAAAGTCTCAGGATACAAAATCAATACACAAAAATCAGAGGCATTCATGTACGCCAACAACAATAAAAGTGAGAATCAAATCAAAGACTCAATTCCCTTCAAAATAGCAACAAAGAAAATAAAGTACCTAGGAATATATTTCACTAAGGAGGTAAAAGACCTCTACAGGGAGAACTATGAAACACTGAAGAAGGAAATAGCAGAGGATGTAAACAGGTGGAAGAAGACACCATGCTCATGGATCGGCAGGATAAACATTGTTAAAATGTCTATACTACCCAAAGTGGCCTACAGAGTCAATGCAATCCCTATTAAAATACCATCATCATTTTTCACAGATATAGATAAAATAATTCTATGCTTTATATGGAACCAGAGAAGACCCTGTATTTTTAAAAATATATTTATGAATTTCCACATCTACATATAAATCAATATACATAATTTTAAATTGTTTTTATTGTGGTAAATCCACATAAAATTTACCATCTTAACCACTTTTATTTGTACATTTCGGTGGTATTAAATATATTCATTGCTGTGCATCCATCACCACCATCCATCTCCAGGATTCTTCATGTTGCAAAATTGAATCTTTGTACTTATTAAACAATAACTCCCTATTCTCCCCTTCCTCTAACCCCTGGCAACCAGAATTCTACCTTTTGTCTCTATGATTTGACAACTGTAAGTGCCTCATATAAGTAGAATCACATAGTAGTCATCTTTTCTGTCTTTTCTGTCGCTGGCTTATTTCACTTAGCTTAATATCCTCAAGGTTCATCCATGCTGTAGGATATGTCAGAATTACCTTCCTTTTTAAGACTGAATAATATTATTTTGTATGTATGATCACAACTTTCTTATCTGTTCATCTGCTGATGGACACTTGGGTAGATTATACATTTTAGCTATTGTAAATAATGCTGCTATGAACATAGGTGTATAAATATCTTTTATTGTCATCTGATCTTTGACAAAGTAGACAAAAACCTACACTGGGGAAAATAATCCCTATTCAATAAATGGTGCTGGTAAAATTGGATAGCAGCATGTAGAAGACTGAAACAGCATCTGCACCTCTTACCACTCACAAAAATTGACTCGTGGTTGGATAACAGACTTAAACCTAAGGCACAAAACTATAAGAATTCTACAAGAAAATGTTGGAAAAACTCCAATAGACATCAGCCTAGGCAAAGAATTCATAAAGAAGACCCCAAAGGCAATCACAGCAGCAACAAAATAAATGAATGAGACCTGATCAAATTAAAAACTTCTGCACAGCCAAGGAAGAAATCATTAGAGCAAATAGACAACTTATAGAATGGGGGAAAATATTTGCATGCTATACATACAATAAAGGGCTGATAACTAAACTCCATAAAGAATTCAAACAAATCAGTAAGAAAAAAAAATCAAACAACCTCATTAAAATGTGGGCAAAAGACATGAACAGAAACTTTTCAAAAGAAGATAGATGGATGGCCAATAAACATGAAAAAATGTTCAGCATTTCTAGTCATCAGGAAAATGCAAATCAAAACCATGAGGAGATATGACTTAACTCCAGTGAGAATGGCTTTTATAAAAATGTCCCAAAACAATAAATGCTGGCGTGGATGGGGAGAGATAGGAACACTCATACATTGCTGGTGGGAATGCAAACTAGTACAACTTCTATGGAAAGGAATTGTGTAACACTCATATATGGTTATTATACAGATTTTTTTTTGCTAATTGTAAAAGAATTACTAGGTATTTTATTCCACTCTTCTCTGTGGGAATTCTAGTGTCTTTCTATTCAAAGAAGTATGTACGAGTGGAAAAATAAAGAGACAGAGTACCTTGAGATGATTTTACATTACCCCTTGCTGAGTAACATGATATTTGAACACGTTTTTCTTTCTCACTGTTTTTGAGAAAATTAGCTTCTGCTTGTATTAGTGACAAGAAAAGAAGTTGTCACAGTGTGAGAGCAAATAATTCTATGTAAGGCTCTCAAAAGAGACAGTGCACCTAATGAGCAACATAAAGGTCACTTGAAAATTTTATTTTTGGGGAAGACAAAAATAATTGTGGTATATGACATTTATAATATTAATTAGATTATTTAAATAATCAGAAGAGCCTTAATGTTGGCTTTATAGTACTAAATTACATCTACTATAAGTCAGATTCTACATTAGAGAAAAATAACTAGATTACATTATGAAAATGATTTGGAGGTTAGTAAAATTAAAATAGACATATACAATTTTATCTTTGGCATTTCACAGATTTACACAACTTAAAGAAACATTAAAGATGACCAAATTCAAAATTCTCATTTTTCAATGAGAATCAGAAAAGCTTATCTTAGTACCAGAACAGATGCTTATAGGTGGAAGCCTCATCTTTAATAGCTGTTAAAGGTAAGTAAAAATGTTAGTAAATGGCTTTTGTAGCTGTAAAAATGCTCTAGTTTGTATGTTTTTCAGTTGCACGCAATTCTTTATTTTAAGAATTGGCATCTAGTTCTTATTTTCAACCCTCATGTTACCTGCTGTATGCAAATTTCCTTCTTCAATAACCCTGCAACTTTTACATCCTTAGACAACCAAGTCCTATGTGGCACCCCAACACCCTAACAGAAATTGCTTCATTTCTCTGGGCTGTCATCACACTGGGCTCAAAACCACATGTTTGTCTGTCTTTCTTTCTTTCTTTCTTTCTTTCTTTCTTTCTTTCTTTCTTTCTTTCTTTCTTTCTTTCTTAATTTAGTTGTCCAGTGTATCCTCCACAGCACTACCAGAGGGATCTTCTAAACTATACGTTTGAACCAAAGTTTAAGAACCAAGTTATATGAGTGAATAGAATAGAAAATTATTCATTTCATCTGACAAAATAGGTAACAAAAAATGACACATGAACTTAACCTGCTTAAGAATGTTTTCTGGTGCCCAGTAGCCTACAAAACAATCTCATAAATCTCTGCATAGCATCAAATTTCCAGTATTTGGTTCCATCCTGGTCTTCTGATTTTTCTTGTTCAGAAACTCTGTTCCCTCACACAGCATGTACGGCCATGTCTTAATGCCTTTAACATGGTATTTCCTCATTCCTCTGCCCACACTCCTCCCCCCGGACTATATGCTGGGCTCTTACTAATGCTTCCAGGCCCAAAGTGTGGCTTCCTTACTAAGAGTTACCTCCCTAACTTGGGTAGAGTCACTGTTTTGTGTCTCATAACTTTTTGAGAACATGTAAAGCTTCTTGTTACAGTTTTAGTCAAAGTCAAAGTCCTCGTGATGGCTGTTGGAGTCCTGCATTATTCTTCACAACTTCTCTGACTCCTCCAGACACACCCTTGTTTTCATGTTCTTGTTTAAATTTTTCCAGTGGTTACTCCTTCTGTCTTCAAAGACCTTCCTGTAGACATCAAAGTTATTGTTTTCACATCCTTCCAGTCTTTGCTCAAATTCTGCCTCCTCAATGAGGCCTATCTTGGCAAGCATAGTTAAAAGTGCAATCTGCTTCAGCCTATCTATTTTTCATAACATTTATCACTTTATAGAAGACTATATGACTTATTTATTTGATTTATTTTTAATAGCATACCCATTCATTAAAGTGTAAGTTCCATGAGGGCAAAGGTTTTGTCTGTTTTTTTTTTTTCGAGTAATATGTACTAAATATATAGAAAGGTGTCTGGTTAACAAATATTTATTGACTAAATAAAGGAATAAATCTTGAGCAGGGTACTTTGCCTCTTTAATCTCTACTTCCTTGTATTTAAAACAGAGGTCATAATACTTCCCAAGTTAGAAGATCATTATGATTAATAATAAATTAGATGATGCATGTAAAGCAGTTAGCACAGTGTCTGATTCATCATACTCAATTAATAATGTTAACTCTCATTAGTAATAGTTTTATTATTTTCCAAGTTTTTGAGGTTTAAAACCTGAGCTCTTAACCCTTAAACCTACAGAAATGAAAAAGGAAAATGAGAAAAATCTAGAAAAAGTATTTGTAGGTGTCATTCATTATATAATTATATGTTAACTTTGAAAAAATGAACAATGACATTTATAATATACAAATAATGTCTAAAATATTAACAAAAGTATTTTATAAAAATCCCAATCACATTTTTGATGGCAATATAAAGAATGGAATTTATCATTTTTTAATTTATGAGAAATATTAGTTTAACTTCATGTTGGTGTTAAATAAAGTACATAATAAATAAAGTATCATTAAAACTTAGGCCATATGCGATGGATGCCCGAATACCATGACTTGATCCCTACACATTATATACACATAACAAAATTCTTCATGTACTTCATAAATTTGCACATATAAAAATAAATGAATAAAATGAAAACAAAACTTAGGCCATATGTATTTTTTAATTTGTAAAATTTTTGATGTGTATAATAGTGATACACATAGTTTTTTTAAAAAAGAAGATATATGGTATTGATGGAATTAAAAAGAAACTCAGCAATTCCTTGCCCTAAACTTCTGTATGCCCAGTTCTGCTCACTGAGGCTGTAATTATCCCTTCTCAGAACTGCTCTGTTGCTTACCTCACATAACTAACATATATGCTTATACTGCTATTTCTTGATTCATCAACTGTAGATAGTTTTCCATTGTTTTTTGCTTATGATAGATGAGCTATTAACTTATTTCTCCACACTCAACTCACCTCCCCCCTTCTTCTTTCCCTTCTTGATAATTTTAACACTCTAATAATTTTAAGTTGATTTTTCTTATTAATGTTTTAGAAAAACCTACTGAAATTTCAAATTCTTTCCATCATCTATAAACCTTACCTTTCCAGTTGTCATTTTGTGAGATGAGCATGTTAGTGCCTCTATTCTTATTTTAGCTTTTACTTTAAGACTGATAATATTTATATTCTATTGTGTTAAGAATAGTTTCACTATTCTGTGAAACTGTTTCACTTTCTCCATAGTTTGATTCTAAAAGTTGAAAATTCGTAAACATTGGTTTATTGTTTTGATTATGTAATTGTTGTTCAATCCAGAATCAAGTGTTATACATAGTTCCAGATTCTGTTCTGGTTTCTAATGTCATAGTATCTGTGCCATTCAGTAGTGAATAGTCCTACTATCAATGGCAAGTGCATTTTTACTTTTTCTATCCGACTAACTCCTAAAACCATGCTTTGTGTTTAAATGTTTTTAGCCTATAACTATATTTTTCAACAGTATAACCAACAACCAACACTTTCTGATTACATCTGTTTTTGTTTCTTGATAGAACTATAGGTCCTAATATCTTTTAGATGGCTGGAGAGTCATTTTCTAAAAGCCTATGTATTACATAGTTTTAATTTACCACTTTTTAATTTGTCCCTATAGCAACATTAAAAAGAAAATAATGTTTATTCCCTCTGCCCCAGCACCCTAATGTTGATTTAGGAGAATAAGAGGTGAAGAGAAGTTGAAAATTAACACTATAAGAAAATATATTCAGAATTCTTGGTTGTTACTCACATTTCCTGGAATCAACATGCAAATAATTTCCTTGGGAGCAAATTTCCATGTAAGTAAATGTGAGCAATTTTGCATTAATGAACATTTCTTGTCAATTAAAAATTGATTAATAATTTGTCAGGATATAGAATTCTAGATTTTATCCCATTTTTCCCTTTGTGCTTTGGGACTTTGCCCCATGGTCTCCTCAACATCTCCTCTCACGGATGAAAAGTTATAATGCTATTCTGATATCTGTTTCTTCTAAGTTCACTTTTATGCTGTTTTGTTGTTTTCTTGCTGAAAGGGTTTAGAAAATTCTTTTTGCATTAAATGGGTAACATTACACAATAATTTGTCTATGTGTGAATGAGAAAACAAAAAAGCCATATTGCTTAGTACTCAACATTCAATGAGTTTGTTGCCCTCTCATAGAATTGTTTCTCTTCTGTGCAGATAGATATTTTTATGTTAAAAGTGGTATTTTAGTTTTTTAAAAGCACTTTCTAATGCTTTGGTCTCCTTTCTTAATTCCCTGCCCTTGTATTAGGAAGTTAAAATTTCTTGAATTTCTTGAACTTCTTGATATCTAAGATACTTAATAACGCGCACACCACACATGTACCCTTAAGATGATATTCTTTGCCTTTGAAGTTAGACTTTCTCTTTGTTTATTTTGATCTTTCTGAATTGTCAGACTTTTTAACCCTAATTTTTAAGAATAAAGGAATAAGTCTAATCAGAAGCTTTATGTTAATAGGCAGGACTTGGCAACAGATAGCTTTTTTTTTAGTGTCAGATGTTATGGAATTATAATGAAGAAGGTTCTGTTATATTAAAAAGATGCTGATACACACACTAGCAGTTTTATTTGTATCCTGAGCATATATTTACTTTTTAAAGGAATATTTTGTATCAGGATAAGGGGATTTATTTCCATTCTCCTAGTGTGGTGTTTGTACGTGTGTGTGTGTTTGGGTATGCACACATGTGTGTGAGAGAGAACTAAATTAATTCTAACTTTCAGGTTCACATTTTATTCCTGCCTTTCTTTATAGATTACTAACAATATTCTGAATTAAAGATCTCTGTTCTCACCTCTTGATCTATAGATCTCTAGAAGAAAGATAAATTTATTTATGTGTGTATATGTGTGTAAAGATATACAGAGAAGAGGATATCTGTGCGTAATAATGCCTCCTTACAACAATATTATTAGTCTTTTTTTCTGAGACTAGTAAGATAAACTGTGAATATTTTATAAGAAATTAAACACAGTGGTTTCTCATTAGATGGTACAAAGAAGCTACAGTAACATGAGGAAGATTTTTGAAAATTTATTTTCCAAACAGCTCACATAATTATATTTAATGCAAAGAAGAAATTATCTGTCATTTTTTCCTTGCAATTGTGTTGAGTTGCCAAGATTATCTAATTAAACAAAGATCATGGAAACAGCAACACCTCAATCCATTATTTATGCAAACATTTGTAGAGCAGAAAATTGTAAATTAACATTATATCAAGTTTTACAAATATTGTCTACCTCATGTTTACAAATCAGCATTAGATTTTGTGAGAATATTGTTAGCACATATAATTAAAGATAAGAAGATTTACAACTTGGCATAGAAAGTAAAAAATGAGCAGACAAGAGTAAGTTATAGTTTATAATTATCTTTATCTTCTTTTTAAATTTTTCATTAGAGGAAAAGTTTAGGTAAGTGAAATTCAGGTTTTTAGACTGGTTAAATAACTTTTACAAACTTCTGGTAAGAAGTCGCTTGAGCCTGGTTATTCTGAATTAGTCATATTTCTTTTTGAAATGCATGTATCAGACTATAAAATATTTTTGTTTCCATATTTGTTGGAAGTATAGACTTTTTGGAAAATACTTAGAGAGCTATTCTTGAAAATTGTAATTATAGCTCAGATATATATTTTTGACAGCTGAAATTTTATTTTATTGTTAATTGGAAATAGTATAATGGAGAAATATTCCATAGTATCTTAAATACAAGTGGAGCTTCTTACAATCATATAATAATAGTATCTTAAATATATTTAGTAGTTAAAAAAAACTTGAAAATATATCTAAGAAATGTTTTTATAATTGCACTAACTTGGGAGATGAGGATAGTAAATATTAAGGGAGACTAATTTCTCCTTCCCATGTCTTAATTTAATTGAAAATTTGACACAATGAGCAAAACAAAGAGATAACCAACAGAATGCAAGAAAATGTTTGCACACTATGTACCCCAAAAAGGATAAATCACCAGAATATATAAGGAGTTTAAACAACTCAATATCAAAACCCACAAATAATCTGATTTAAAAACAGGCATAGGATGTGAATAGGCATTTCTCAAAAGAGGACATACAAAACGGATGTGAGCCCTCTGGAATTCATTTTCACATGAGGTGTGAGGTACAGATCTGTTAGTTTCCAAGGACTGTGGTAACAAATCACCACAAACCGATGGCTTAAAATAACGGAAATTTGTTCTCTCACCCCCTGGTCTAAAGGGTAGGAGTCCTGAATCAATGTGTTGGCATGGTTGATTCCTACTGGAGATTCTAAGGCAGAATCTGTTCAGTGCTTCTTTCCTAGCTTGTGATATTTGCCAGTAGTTCTTGTAGTTACTTGACAGCTGCCATCGCTGCAATTTCTGCCTCCATAGTCACATAACATTTCCCCTACGTTTGTGTGTTTTTGTGTCCAAATTTCCTTCTAACAAGGACACCAATCATTTGGCCTACCCTAATCCAGTGCAACCTAAACTTAACTTGATTATCTGCAAAGACTATTTCCAAATAAAGGTATATTCACAGACTACTGGGGATGACCTATGTTCCCTGAATTTATAATCTAGCAGTAATTATATCAAACTAGTTTACCAACTTTATAATCTCTTATCACCTGGCCCATACTCTTAATTTCCCATTTCTATCAAATGATTATCTTTGACTCCAATTAATTCTATATCTTAGTACTCTATAGCACATTGATTTTAGGCTTTATCTTAATTTATATTTCTGCTCAAAAGTGATGTCTCACTTGACTTCAATCTTTTCTAATTTGATAGATTCTTTAAGATCCAGATCATGAAACACCCTTCAGAATTTATAATCAAACTTTACCATATTTTTTACAAAACTCAGTTGTAATTAGAATTAGTTTTGTGGTTTACCATTTTGTTATTCTCAAAAGTATCTCAGTAAGCTTTGGCTCCACGATTAGAATGTAGGCTCAATGAGGTCTAATCAACATAGTTAGTCTATGTTGATTAGATTTAGGGTCATCTTTTATAAATATTCCTCCAAGAGTAGAATATACAAAGAAAACACTCACTATAAATGATTGATTGGATATGTGACTGTAGCTATAAAGTAGAGAAGTGACATAACTGACTTAAGGGCATTATGATCCAACTGTGCCTCAACTATATGTTCTTAATAGATGTTTATCTTCTCATTAAGATATAATAAAGACATTTTTGAATTATAATTGCATAATACACAAGTTTTAATAGGAAAAATTATAAACATTATGAGAAGACTGTGTACAAGTAAAAATGTTTTATTTCTTCTACTGTGATTTCAAAGTTGCAGTTGTTTGCAGAGATACAAAAATAAAAATAGATTTCATATAACAAGATGGAACTAGTAAACAAAAATAAAAGAGATTTTTGCTGTTTCTATCTCTACTCCTGGTATCCCCTCCTGGAGTCTTTGTAGTCATGTCCCTAGGCTAATAAAGTGCTGCATTTCCCCCTTAGTTTCCTATTCCTTTTTCTTGAGATCTTGAATTACCTTAGTTTCTGGAAACTTTACCCAATGGAGCCCACAGAAATGCTCTGTAAGATCTTATTTTTAGAATGTTGATTATATAGAATTTAATAAATTGCAGTTTTAGTTTACCATTTTTGATTCTTATGAATCTGATACTTCCCTTAATGCTATTTTAATTTCATTATGTTTGTTATATTTTGACTGTCTTTATTGCTTGTTTTATATCCTATGTTAATTACTTTGTTTCTCTTCTAAACTAATTTTCTCCTTCACTACTCAAGGGAATTTTCTCTCTCATACAGTAAAAGAAAAACCAACAACTTTTCTAAAATACAAATGCTAGCTTCAAGGAAGAGTAATTCAATTCACTACGAAAATAGCTTTTTGGTAATTATTACGTATTTACAAAGCAGCATGCAAATCACTGCATATGGTTATGAAAAACAGATAAGGGATAGTTATTGACCTTCCAGAACTAATGATGAAGTCAAATGCCTAAAAATAAGTGTACATTTAATTGTATTACAGACAAAGTAAAATTATGGGAATTAGAAAGTCACTAAGACATGATGTTTCACAAGACTGAGAGAGGATAGAATAGGGATGGGAAAGAAAGGATCAAAACAAGACAAAAAGGTCAAGGTATATACAAAGACTCGCTGGATATTCTATCATTTAAATAAGTACTAAAACAAATGAAAATTCTAATAGATAACATAATTGAGTTTTTCAAAATCCTGTTTCTGCCATCAAATAATTTGAGGACTTGACAAAATTCTTCCACCTTCTTAAATTTCATCCTTTTACTGCAGCTGAAAGGCGAATATAAAAAAAACCACTTACCTTATAAAGCTGTTATAAATTTTAAGTGAGAGTCATGTAAATGACTTACAAATTTTACATATTAATGATTCATAATTCTTTGTTTTTTCATTTTGTGGCAGAAAAACTGGGATTGTTTTTATAGGGGAAATGCCAGTGTAAGTAAAGGGGTAAATACCCTATAAATATTAGCAAAATAAACCCAGCAAAGTATTAAGTGACTAAGTAGGGTTAATCCCAGACAAGGATCTGTCCCAGACTTGCAAGGATAGATTAGACTGATCAGAGAATCTACTTATCTAATTTTCTGAATGGAAGACCATTGTCCTAAGTGAAGTATCTCAGGAATGGAAAGACAAATATCACATGTTCTCACTCATAAGTGGGAGCTAAAGAAGGGCAATATATGGTCATAAAGTGGTGTAATGGACATGGAAAACTAAGAATGGGGGAGAGTAGGAAGGGTGAAGGAGAAAAATCTACCTATTGGATACAATGTACACTATTGGATGATGACCCTTGCACTGAAAGCCCTGACTTCAGCATGACACGATTCATCCATGTTACAAAAAAATACTTGTACCCCCTAAATTTTTTGAAATGAAAAAATAAAAAAATTAAATTAAATTAAAAGAGGAAAAATGTGTGATTAGGTACATAGCTGTGAGGAAAAAAAACATTTGCTGAAATTCAATACCCATTTATCATAAAAACTTTTAACAAACTAATGATAACAGCATACTTCCTAAAGAAAATAATGAGCAAACTCAAGCCAGCTTAGTACTTAATCATGAAATGTTGGAAACATTTTCTTTAAAAGCAAAGAATGAAAAAAAAATGTATTTTCTTATCACCATATTTTTTCAGTGTTATACCTGAGGACTTAATCAATTCAGGAAGACAAAAAAACAAAACAAAAGAGGAAACAGTGTAAGAAATGGAGAGAAAGAACAACAATAACAAATTGACAAATAAACAGAATAGATAAGATTTTAAGTAGATTTCTTAATATGTGATTCATTACATTCTTCTACACTGAGTAAAAAGAATAGAAAAATATGATTTAAAAATGACAAAATTTGGCCAGGCACAGTGGCTCACGCCTGTAATCCTAGCACTCTGGGAGGCCGAGGCATAAGGAGCACTCAAGGTCAGGAGTTCGAAAGCAGCCTGAGCAACATCGAGACCCTGTCTCTACTAAAAATAGAAATAAATTAATTGGTCAACTAAAATATATAGAAAAAATTACCCAGGCATGGTGGCTCACACCTGTAGTCCCAGCTACTCAGGAGGCTGAGGCAGAAGGATTGCTTGAGCCCAGGAGTTTGAGGTAGCTGTGAGCTAGATTGACACCATGGCATTCTAGCCTGGGCAAGAGAGTGAGACTCTGTCTCAAAAAAAAAAAAAAAAAAAAGAACAAAGTTTATAATATGATGTACATAGCAATGTATCTGACACAGAAGATTCAAATCCTTTATGGAGAAATTTTAAAAAATTTTATAAAAGGTATAAAAGATGGCAAAATTGAATATATATTATATTCATGCATAAAAAGATTAATTGTCAAAAAGATGTCAACTCTCTTTAAATTAATGAATAAAGTCAATGTAATAATAAAAATCTCATCTTTTCTTTAGTGGTAGTCAATAAGTTGATATGTAAATATATATGAATTGCTGAGACCCAATGATAGACAAGATAGTTTTAAGGAAGAACAAGGAGTGGTTTATGCGTGGATGCATGTTAAGGCACACCATTAAGCAATGGCAATTGGGACATTAGAATTTCGCTGTGATGCAAACAAATAAGCAACACCACAAAAGAGAGAACCCAGACATGGAAACATGCATCTCTGAACATTTTAAATGTGACAGAGGTGTATTATAGATCAATGGAGAAAGAAGAATATGTTAACAAGTGAAGCTAAGAGTGAGTTTCCATGTTAAAAAGTGAATCTTTGCTTCACATAATATACAAAATTCCTGGGTATTAAATAATTCTATGTAGGGCCAGGTGCGGTGCCTCACACCTGTAATCCTAGCACTCTGGGAGGCCGAGTCAGGTGGATAGTTTGAGCTCAGGAGTTCCAGACCAGCCTGAGAAAGAGCGAGATCCCATCTCTACTAAAAATAGAAAGAAATTAGCTGGACAACTAAAAATATATAGAAAAAATTAGCCGGGCATGGTGGCCAATTCCTGTAGTCCCAGCTACTCGGGAGGCTGAGGCAGGAGGATGGCTTGAGCCCAGGAGTTTGAGGTTGCTGTGAGCTAGGCTGACGCCACGGCACTCTAGCCTGGGCAACAGAGTGAGACTCTGTCTCAAAAAATAAATAAATAAAAATAATTCTGTGTAAAAAAAAAAATACTTTGAAACTTTTAGTAAAAAATGGGAATTTTCTTCATGATTTCAGGGTACAGTGTATTTATTAAGGTCTGAAAACAGAAAGCATATAGATAAAAACAGCTTTAACTCCTTACTAGAGCTATTTATCTTTTATCAATTCATTCCCCAAGATGTTTCAGAAATAGCTTAAGTATCATTAAGGCGGTTGATGTGGAGCGCTTAGACCACATGCTCATCTTTTTGCTAATCTTGCGACTCTCACTGACCTGTATGTGGAAGTACCTCATATACCTTGCCACAGGGCGTCCGATGAGCATTTGCTACAGACGTGTTCTGTGATCTTAGTGCTGTCAAAGTTCTGGGGTTTGCCATCAAGTGACTCAGCACCATGTTTGTTGTTTCTGAATCTTGGCTGCTTCCTCTTTCAGTTTCCAGTAAATCTGCTCAAATTGCTGCCATCTGCAGGACCACAAGGCGGGCCCTCTGGCTCCCAGTAGGAGCATGAAGGACTATTTGCATCCTTTCAAAGTGTCGTGAAAGATGAGCAGTAGACACTCCAGTGTTTCCTTATCTAAAAACGCGTTCTACTTTTTAATGTGTTTCAGTTAAGCCATTCTTTTCAGCTTAGGAACAATCTTCTGTAAAATGCCCAAATGGGTATCACTATAGAAACATCCATTTCTCATAATTCCCTCCTACGTTCTTGAGGAATTTTTTCACTGACTATTCACTCCCTTTTGGTTCAAACTCAAGAATAAGAACAAAACAATTTATTTAACCTTCTTCTCTTCTTTTCCTACCCTCCTTTGGAATCAGAAGAGTTATCTACTTTCCCTTCTTGTTAATTGGGAACTTGTTGACAACTCATTCTAATTCTTTCATTGTTATTTGGATTGCTTTTCCTACTACTATGAAATCAGTCACATGGCTTAAACCTAATGGAAGAAGGACAGCAAAGAAATTTATTTTATGGAGGAAATGCATTTGTCTAATATTTTGTACATATTTCTTAGATCATGTTGCTAGGCCTTTGAAGGTGATGTTACATAAACACCCATCCAATCCCAAACTCACTGTTCTTTATTTCACAAGAAGAAATAAGAAAAGCCCAGTCTCCTTTGATACTGTGTCTTATAAATTTGCAGACTCATAAGTTCACAGGATGCCAGTGCATTCTCCCCAGCCTAGTCTTGTTGCTTACGCAGAAGGTGGATCTCAATGTCCCCTGCTTCCTCATGGGACTATAGATGGGTGAACTTTTGAACAATGGATTGAATGAAACAATAGTCAGGTGATTTCTTTCTGAGTTGGAAGTGGCTCTCTCATATAGCATCTGAGGAGAAACACCTCTTGTCATTATAAATAATATAAATATTTCATTCTATTTCCTATCTATTAATGGCAATTTTTTTTTCTTATAAGAGAAAATTGTTTTACCATCTTCTGGCTTTCAGTACAGTCATTCCTTATATGACTGACAATGAATTGCCCAAATGGTTTCTCTAGCTATGTCTAGTTTTGGTCTCAGACATCAGAGCATTATGTCAGGGTGTGGTGGTATAAATCACTCTCTTGTTAGCTTTTGGAATAAAACCCTATCCCTAAATAATACTTAATACACAGCATTTGCAATGAGAAGGCACTGTATTTGTACTTTATCTGTGTTTATTTCATGTAATCCTTGTAAAAATCCTAGAAATGTCCTTATCTTACAGATTGAAAGAATGAGGAACAGAGAGGTTAAATAATTTGTGTAGGCTAGGAAGAGGTGAAACCAGGATTCTACCCAACCAGCCTGGCTCAGAATCTGTGCTTCACACAGTATATCATACTGACATTCTCAAACTCCTGAACCAGATAAATTATATTGGCTAATCAAATAAAATTTCTAAATCTGGAAATTGGCATGTAAGACTCTGAAGGATAAAAAATTTGCCAAATAAATTTACTTCTGTGGTGGGCAGGACCATTTGGAGGTCAGCCATTTGAACTTTGGGAAACAGACCTCAGTATTTCCATGCACCATTGGATTTTGCCTTCAAAAATATATGACAGGGACAGGTACAGACAATCAAATATACTAAAAAGAAAAGCATTTATTAGTTTTGAAAATGTTACAGTGATTGTTGATCGGAGAGAAGATTCTGGAAAGAGATTGAGCAAAATGGTAGGAGTATATCAACAAACAATTTTATGAGAAGGGAAAGAACAGAAAGACAGGGATATAGCAGTAATTAGAGAGGCAATAATATTAGAAAAGAATTTTAATGAGAAATAATGTAGATTTATTATTGGATGAAGGAAAGAAATGCTACTAAGGAGGAAGAGAAGGGACAGAGTGGGTATGAGTGATTGAGGTAAGTCTACAAAGAGAGAGGCTATTGGTATTCTGAGCTATAGCAAAATATCAGTGTCTACCAATTAGTAATTCTTTCAAGATTATTAAAAGTAGGAATATTATATGGGAGATAATTCAAGGGAAAAACAATATTAGAGCATTAGTGGAGGTCAAAAGCAGTCAGGACACTGAAGGCAGAGAGCAGTGGGGTATTTAGTTTTCTGACTTGTATGATAGGAGATAATTCAAGTGAGAATTAATATGGAAGTATAGAGTGGGAAGACTGGAAGTCACAAGGTTCTGAAATCAGAGAGAATTTAGTCTTCTGTTATGGAAATGAGAAAGGCAGATATGGATGGAAAGTGGCAGAGCTACGAAGATGAATTTCACTTAATATGAAATTTTTATTATTTTCAGTCCAGTTAGGAGAATTTATTACAATTTTAGTGTGTAAGAGACAATTGGAGACAAATATATGTCAGATTGAAAGTAATGTAACTAATGTGAAAGGCTGTGATTTTTCAGTACTATTCAAAACTACTCAATAATGGGTGTAATACAGATCTATTCTCTATCAACATATAATGGAAGAATTACCATGAGAATTTATCTTCTTGGTCATTCAGTATCATAAATTTAGCTTTCTTGCCTGCACTTACTTTTGTGTAATGATACTTTTTCACCATCATATATCTTAATCTGTCAACCACAATTAGACTCTTTTGTTGAACTCCTAAATAAGTAAATGGCTTTGATAAAGTTGAGAAATTCTTTTAAAGAGTGTTTTAAGGAAGAAATATTTTCTCAGGATGAATCAGCTTGTGCTTTCTGTAATTTTTTAAAAATTCATTATAAAAAAATGCAACAGAGTCATTCTAATCCATTTTGTGCTGCTATAACAAAATACCTTAGATAGGTAATTTGTAAAGGAAAGATAATTATTTATTACAGTTCTGGAAGCTTGGAGTTCCAAGGTCAAAAGCCCTGTATCTTGTAAGGGCCTCCTTGCTGCATCATCCCATGAGAGAAGGAAAAAGGACAAAAGCACAGCAGAGAGAGATCAACACAGACTGAAAGATAGTGAGGGAAGGAGGAAAGGGTCCCAAACTCATGCTTTTTATTGGGAACTCACCCTTGCTATAACTAACCTACTCCTGTGATAATGGCATTAATCCATCAATGAAAGCAAATCTCTCATGATCCAATCACCACTTAATGACACCACTTCTTTTTTTTTTGGAAACAGAGTCTGGCTCTATAAAAGTTGAACACGAAGAAACAGTAGAACAGTTGTTACCTGGAGTGGAGAAGGGGGTGAGGAAGATGGGGAGATGTAGGTCACAGAGTACAAAGTTGCAGTTATATAGGATGAATAAATCTGGAGATCTAATGTACAGCACAAGGACTAGAGTTAATAATATTGTCTTGTATACTGGAAATTAGCTTAGATTGTAGGTTATTACTACAATAAAAAAGTATGTGATGGTGAAAATGTATGTGAGGTGATAAATATATGTTAATTTGTTTGACTATATTAATCATATCACTTTGTATACATGTATTAAAGCATCATGGTGTACATCTTAAATATATATAAGAAACAAATGAAAATGCAGGAAAATGTTATTTTTTTAAAATTAATAAATAATATAAAAATTTTAAAGATAAGAAAAGAGGAAGGGCATGGAACAAATAGTATTACTAACTTTAAGTTCTCCAAAGCCATGAAAATATTTCCCAGCAATTGGAACAATGATCTTGTGGCTAGCACTCTATTTGCTTTTTATAGCCTAGTGAGACTGCTTCTGTTTTCCCCTTTAGTTTTCACAAACCCTAAATTCCCCACTATGGTGCTCTTCCTAGCGTTTGGGTAACTCACTAGTGCAAATAACAATCTAAATTTTAGAATGGAATGACCTTTAATCACTCTTCTGTGGCGAGTGGTGGCAATGTTGGTGAAGATGTAGAACAACTAGAAATCTTGTGCACTGCTAGAGGAATGTAAATTGGTACAACCAACCTGTCAAACTAGCAGCATGTAAACTCCATAACTGAGCAGTTTATCATCTTTCATATAAAACCAACAGAATTTTGTTCATATGTTCACCAAAATACAGGTACTAGAATTTATAGCAACAATGTTTATAACAGCTCAAAAAGAAATCCATGTAGTTTAGAATATCCTTATTTCTAGAGTATTTAAATGTCTATAATGTAGTAGAATTGATTAGTAAAATGTGATATAATTGTATAATAGAATTCTAGATAGCAAAGCCAATGAACATTATGCAGTTATGAAAATATGGAAGAGTCTTAAAATAAAAGATTGAGTTAGAATGAATATAAAATCTATGCATATTCTGTTTATTAATCCACTTAAATAAAAGAAATGAGAGTAATATAGTATTAGAAGTCAGGATAACATTACTCTTGATGAGGAGGGAGTTTGATAATGTCTGAAATGGACATGAGTATTTCTTCTTGGAGTGCTGGTGAAATTCTCTTTTCTTAATCTTGATGCTTGCTATATACATGAATATTTGTATTAGAATAATATTTAACATTTAAGAAGGTACCTTGTCTCTCTTGTAATAGCACCTTGATAAACAGAATTGCTACCTTATTATATAAAATTTACCAAAATTTTCATTTATGGTAAGTCCCTTTCTGTTCAATTTGAAATAGTGTTTTTTATTCCCAAATCAGAAAGATGTTATCAAATATTAATGCTTCCTTCTAAAGCATTCCTGTCATACATTTCAAATTATGCTCTGAAATCCTTCAGAACTGTGAGTGTGAGATGTGTGTGTGTGTGTGTGTGCATGTTCATGTACGTGTGTGTGTGTGTGTGTAGTATATGTAGAGGTCAAAATACTTTTTTAAAATAAATATAAGTGTTGTCATGGATCAGAGGTTGGTCTACATCTCTTTCAGAAGATATAAGCAGTGGGAACACTTTCTAATTTATTCTGTGAAGCCAGTATTTCTCTAATACTCAACTCAGACAAAGTTACTACAAGGAAAGAAAACCAGGGACAGACCTGGGCCTGAGATGGACTACCATGTTAGCAAAAGAAAGCTTACCGCTGGTTCCTCCTTTTTACTAGGAGGTGGCCCTCTAGAGCAGTAATCCCCAACCTTTTTCTCATCTGGGACCAGTTTCACGGAAGACAATTTTTCCACCGACCAGGGAGGGTGGGGGGATTGTTTCAAGATGATTCAAGTACATTACATTTAGTGTGCACTTTATTCTATTATTATTGTATTGTAATATATAATTAAATAATTATACAACTCATCATAATGCAGAAAAAGTGGGAGCTCTAGGCTTGTTTTCCTGTAACTAGACAATCCCATCTGGGGGTGATGGGAGAGTGACATTTGAAGTGTGTTGCTTATGCCAAGTATACTCCATTATCTTTTTCTAGTTGCAGAAAACCTTCCTCCACAAAGATAGAATGTTGGGAATGGAAATAGGCTTTTCGGTGCTTTTGTGGCAATCTCAGGATATTCTTCCTTGAGTTTAATCCAACATGTATGGAGATTTGAAGTTGTCTCAAACATAGTTTTAAGGCCACCATCATTTGTGGTCTTAAGCAGTTGATCCTCTTCTAGCACAAAGTCGATTCACCTGGCTTATTCACAAATGGGTCTCAAATCCATTTCTTTCCAGTTCAGGGGTCTTTTGTGGTTGGGAAGTTATGCTCAAACTCTTTGAAAGCTGAGATAGGTGATCATGAACCAGCTGGGAGAAAGAGAGCCTGGCTCAGTCTCTTTCAAAATCTCTGCTAAAATCGCAATGTTCACTCATCACCTCCATAATTCTAGTTGGGCTTTGAATACAGCCACTTTTTTACTTGAACACAGTTGTCATTCTCCCCTGAGGTGACAGATTGAGTTCATTGAGCAGGTTGAATATGTTACATAAGTTTGTTGACCCATTCTTGTCACTGAAATGTGCTGCCAATGGTGACTGTTTTTATAAAAGAAATCTCTGGAGCATCTCTCATACTCAAAAACTTTGGCTGGTGATCAATCTTTAGAAAGTTATCTCACTTCTGTGTATTAGAGAAGACATGTGTGCACTACATCCATCTCCTCATAGAGCTGCACATACAAACAGATGTGAGTTAAGGGCATGTACTTTAATGGGGCTGATAATTTTAATCACATCCTGCAAAATGTAAATAACATTCAGTTCAGGTGACATTTTTAGGCTAGCCAGCATTGCTCTATGGATGACACAGTACATAGACTCAGACTCAGAAGTGACCTCCTGACCCGGCTCGTGAAACCAGAAAGCAGTCCAGTCATGGCAGCTGCTCTGTCCATGCATACATTGAGAAAAAATGACCAATTCAATTTTCCTGATATGTAATTATTCAAAGACTTGAATAGTTCTGCAGCTGTGGTGTTTGTTAGCAATGAAAGTGCACATAACATACCCTCATGCACATCCTTCTGGAAAATATATCGCACAAAAACAAGCATTGTTGTCTTGTTGTCAACATTGGTAGCCTCATCAACCTGGATTGTGTACCATGGTGACCCATTAATCCTCTCTGACAATTGTGTTTCAATATTCTCTGCTCTTTCATCAATTCATTTAGTTATGATGCTAGCTGAAAGAGGAACTTATGCCACCTTTTGAACTGTAACCTCTCCTGTAAGTTCATGGCAAATGTCCTTAGCAGCAGCCAGGATCAACTTTTCACCAATAGAATGATGCTCTCAGTGCAGACACATTTGATGAAATGGTGGTCTTCAATAATTGCTTCTGTTCTTCATCTTCATTTTTTTTTCTTTTGAAAAATTCCAAAGGCTTATCTTTTAATGCAGGGTGCTTGGTCTCTATGTGGTGAAGCAGTTTTGAAGATTTCATAAATTCATTGGATTGCTGGTCACCACATATTATACAAAGCGGGCTTGGAGAATGTGAATCACCTGTTGCAATGAATCTGTAATTTAAGTAGGACTCTGTGCTTTCTTTTAAATGCAGCTTTCATTTTGTTGGCAGTCTTAGAGTCTTCAGCTGTCTCATCATTGCGTATTTCCCCCTTTTCAAAGAAGATCTCCAGCAATGTTTGTTTTTTATTTATTTTTTCTAGGGTTAGCTTGTAGGCTTACCAAAACTAAGATAAGTCTGCAGGACAGGAAAGAGGCAAGGAGGGATGTGGTGAATAAAATAATGGGCGGGCCATACATGGACTAAAATAAGCATCGGATTCTGACTTAAAGCCTGCCACCAGATTTAACTTAATTATCACTTGCCACTCCCAGATAGAGTTTTGATATGAGTCTGCAAGCAATTGATTTATTGTGTTTCTGAGCAGTCAAATCTCTCTGCTAATGATAATCTGTATTTGCAGCCAATCCCTAGCACTTGCAACATGACATCAGCTCCACCTCGGATCATCAGGCATTAGATTCTCATAAGGAACCTGCAACCTAGATCCCTCACATGCACAGTTTACCGTAGGGTTTGTGCTCCTATGATAATCTAACATCCTCACTGATCTGACAAAAGTCACAACTCAGGCAGTGATATGAGTGCTGTAAATACAGATGAAGCTTACCTTCACTTGCCTGTCACTCACCTCCTGCTGTGCGGCTGGTCCATGGCTGGGGATTGGCGGTTGGGTATCACAGCTCTAGAGATTTCAATTGAAACTCTATTAAGTCTTCTTCTCTGTAGCCCTGAAAACTGGGAAATTCATTTAAACTCCTCAGAGTGTTATCCTCAAAACTCAAACCTTTTGTCCCGTGTGAATTGAAAATTTCATATAAGATTTAAGGAGGGACTAGCTGTGTTACTGACATGGCTCCATTCCATTAGTGATTCTAACACTTCAACCCAAGGTGAGTTCTAAAATGTCTATTGGTTTCTCTGTAACCCAACATAAGCATCTGCCAGTGACAAGCTTAGTTTCCCAGGTTCTAGTTGACTCTATAATCAGTAAACTGGCTGCGTACCATCAGTATTACTTCACCATTCCCTCTCTAGAGTTTTTATCCCATGCATGTTTGGCTTTCAGGTCTCTTACGCTCAATGATTTTTTGTTTTCTAAATTCTGAGAATCTGATGGAAATATATCTTTTCCATTCATAAGCTTTTGACATAGCTCTTATTAGAGAAGACTTCTATCTCCAGAAACATCTTCTGGGGCAAATAAGCGATCTAAGCCATATACCTTCTCGTATATTTTAAATCATCTCTAGATTACTCATAATACTTAATATAATATAAATATGGGTAAATAGTTTTTAGACTGTATTGTTTAGGGAATAATGGCAAGAAAAAAATATCTGTAGTACATGTGCAGTTCAGATGCAATCATCCTTTTTTTTCTGAATATTTTTGATCCAAAGTTGTTTGAATCCACAGATATAAAACCCATAGATATGGAGCATTGACTGTATTCAACATGAATTTAGTCTGAACCTAATTATACTATTACTGAATATAGTGTGATCTACAAAAGTGAAGAACAAGCCATTGCATAAGGTAATTGAATAAGGGGTCTTCTGCGACTGGTAAATTCCCAGGATTTGGGGCACATGATTGACATTCTATCAGCTTATGTTGAATGAATACTCAACTGCTACATTTTGTTATTGAGTAGAAAAATGGGGATGGAATTTAGTGAGCAAGTAGAAGGGTTATCCGTGATAAGAATACAGAAAGTGTGTCAAGTATTAGGAGAAAAGGAAGTAAAGAACAGATTGAGTTAGGTGAATATATGTGGTGCTGAGAATTTATGAACATTTGCTTTCAATTTTAGAGTGACAGGTGGATAAATTGGTAGAGGGGAGAGGAAAAATTATGAATTATTCATCTAGAATAATGTGATAATGAGTGGACTACAAATATGTAGTATGAATGCTGGACAAAAATAAAAATATTGCTAAGATTAATTATCATTAATTTAAAGTGAGACCTGTTAGCCATGTTGTGTACTTTTGTGCATCCATGTTCAATTACATGGGTGCAGGCATGAAATAAATGTAATGCTGGATAAAAGGTTTTATTTTACTTATACAAGTAAAATGAAACAAGACAAGACAGAGAAGTTTAGGGTTATCTATGTATGTAGTTATAATTACCCTAAATTTAAGCTTGTTAATCAATAAAATTAGGCAATGTAGTTGATGAAAATAAAGGAGATAGGATTAATGAACAGTAAATCTGAATGTGATCAAAAGCTTGCA
This sequence comes from Cheirogaleus medius, assembly GCA_008086735.1. Lineage (NCBI taxonomy): Eukaryota > Metazoa > Chordata > Mammalia > Primates > Cheirogaleidae > Cheirogaleus > Cheirogaleus medius. The sequence goes on from VBSM01000483.1 coordinate 16,703,299, forward strand.
TGGTCAGAGAGTTGGATGGCTGAAATCAAGACTATGGAGGAGATTCAGTTTGTTACTGATCAGATGCCCATACTGTTTATCATATAATCTGGTACATCTTTAGTCATGAGACACATTAAATGTTTATTAATTTAAGATATTGGTCTAAGGAAGATGAGCATTCATTTATGGTAGGTAAATGGCTGAATTGAGCAGTGGGTAAAATCACTGGAGGACAGGAAGAAAAAGACTTATGATGATAAGTCTTGGTGAGATTAGGCATGGTATAGCTCAACAACAATTAAGGCAGAATTATGTTGCAGACAGTGACAATGAGCCTGAAATAATCTCCAAAGTAACAATGGGAGAGACCACAGATTATCAGATAAATATGACAGGTGCAAAGAGTGAATCGTCTAAAATTAAGAGTTGCAAATATTTGGGTTTTTTTGTTTTGTTTTGTTTTTTTATCAACCATTCATTCAGTATCTATCTTCTTTGCTATACTTTAATTCAATGGAAAAAAAAACCAACTTAATACTTGTAACTACCACATCAAATATAAGTCATAAGTGAACATTTGCTGAATAAATGAACTAAATTAAACATTATATATGAATGTGTATTTTCCATGTGATGCCACAACTATATATATATATATATATTTTTATTTCAGCATATCACGGGGGTACAGATGTTTAGGTTACTTATATTGCCTTTGCCCCATCTGAATCAGAGCTTCAAGTCTGTCCATCCCCCAGACAGTGTGTACTGCACCCATTAGGCGTGTATGTACCCATCCCCTCCTCCTCCCACAAAGATTTCTTCTGAGACAAAAACTGCATGAATTGTCCTCATTTAAAAGTGAACTATTCTTTAATTACATATAAGATTTGGTTGATATCTTTATTTTGATTTTACAAATTACAAATATATGAATAATACCTATCTACTTTATAATATAAGGTTTAAACTCATATTGGTTACTAGGATTTGTCAATTTTATTACATATGGCTTAATTTGTTTGCAGACACATTAATGCTGGAATGCAAGTACAGTTTTTAAAAATTAACATTTTTCTTGAAGTCCAGAAGACTGATGCCTCCCAGTTTGTTCTTTTTACTTAAGATTGCTTTGGCTATGCGTGGTTTCTTCTGGTTCCATACGAAGTGAAGAATTATTTTTTCTAGATCTGTAAAGAATGCTGGTGGTATTTTGATGGGGATTGCATTGATTCTGTAGATCACCTTAGGTAATATTGACATTTTAACAATATTGATTCTACCAATCCTTGAACAAGGTAGATTTTTCCATCTGTTTAAATCATCTGCAATTTCTTTTTTTAGTGTTTCATAGTTCTTGTATAAATCTTTCATATCTTTCATTAAGTATACTCCTATATATTTAATTTTCTTTGGGGCTATAGTGAAGGGTATTGCGTTTTTGATTTGAGTTTCTGCTTGATGGTTCTTGGCATATATGAATGCTTCTGATTTGTGTATATTGATTTTATAACCTGAAACATTACCAAATTCATTTATCAAATCTAGGAGTCTCTTGGATGAATTCATGGGTTTTTCTAGGTATAATATCATATCATCGGTGAAGAGTGAGAGTTTGATCTCATCTGCCCCCACTTGGATGCCCTTAATACCCCTCTCTTGCCTGATTGCTATAGCTAGGACTTCGAGCACTATATTGAATAGGAGAGGAGATAGTGGGCATCTGATCAAATTAAAAAGTTTCTGCACAGCTAAGGAAACTATCATTAGAGCAAATAGACAACCCACAGAGTGGGAGAAAATATTTGCCCTCTACACTACTGATAAAGGCCTAATAACAAGAATCTATCTATAACTTAAAATAATTAACAAGAAAAAAATCAAACAACCCCATTAAAAAATGGGCAATGGAAATGAACAGAAACTTCTCCAAAGAAGACAGAATAATGGACTGCAAACATATAAAAAAATGCTCAACATCTCTAATCATCAAAATGCAAATCAACACCACAATGAGATACCACCTAACCCCAGCGAGAATGGCCTGTATCAAGAATCCCAAAACAACAAATGCTGGCGAGGATGTGGTGAGATAGGAACACTCTTACACTGCTGGTGGGACTGAAAATTAGTGCAACCTTTGTGGAAAAGAATTTGGAGATACCTCAAACAGCTAGAAATAGAAATACCATTCGACCCAGCAATAGCATTGTTGGGCATCTACCGAAAAGAGCATAAGACTTTCTATTATAAAGACATATGCACCTGAATGTTTATGGCAGCACAATTCACTATTGCACAGTCATGGAAACAACCCAAGTGCCCGTCAATTCATGAATGGATAATTAAAATTTGGTATATGCTCACAATGGAATATTACTCAATTCTAAGAAACGACAGTGAGCTAGCACCGTTTATGCTATACTGGATAAAGCTTAAGCCCGTTATCCAAGGTGAGGCGACACAAGATATGGAAAATGGGCTACACATCTACTGGCCATCAAATTGGTACTGA
>VBSM01000483.1:16712224-16757313 GCA_008086735.1 Cheirogaleus medius
CAATATTTGTACCCCCATTATATGATGAAATAAAAATAAAAATAAAAAAATAAATAAAGAAAAAAGAAATATTAAGCCAGATATACTAAAAAAAAAAAAGTTTTTATTAACTCCATAGTTTTGGTTAATAGATAATGCCCATAAAATGTTGAGTGGAAAAGAGATTATGCACTGAATTCATAGAAAAAAGCCTACTTAAGTAAAAATGAACATAGATGCTTGAGTGTAAATATGTAAAACTGGTGTGTCAAACAAGCATAATTCATGAACATAATAAATATATATTTTGTTCTTTTAATTCTTGTCTACCATCAGTTGTTTTAATCTTTCCTTAGCCCTGCATAAAACTTGGCCAGAGCCCATAATATTTTGATTACTTTTGTTTAACAGACAATCCCATAGTCATTTAAAAATTTAAAACCATACTCTTAATCAGAAATGCAGTCCAAGATATAAAGCAACACTTCAATCTACATGAAAAGAAAAGACTTTCTTTCCCACCTGCAACTAAAGTCAGAGTTTGAGGAAAACTTTTGGGTATGGAAAAAGGTCTGAGCTTTTTTCTTTTCTTTATTCTGTGATCTTACTAATCTTGGTTGCTGATTTAAGCTTCAATGCCTTTGGGGCCTGTTTGTGGGAATGGAGAAATTAAAAGTGACAGTATAGGGGGTTTTCTTATTTTCTGATGGCTTCCTGATCTATGGGTCGGGTAATGTTTAAAGTTGATTTTCTCTTACTGGTGCTTTTGGGATCACTGGATGTTTTTCTGCTCAGCCTGCCCCTCAGTCCTTGTTTTTCTGATTGTTCTGATTAACAGCTCTGGTTGTTAGGGTCTTCTGGCTGAAGTTCTGTTGGACAATGGTTTTCTCTTTACTGTTATGTGGCTCTTGTCTGGTTCTTGGGAAATGGACATATCTAACCTTTTCACTAACATAGAGAGATTGTAGGACCTTTGGCTTACCAAGGTGTAAGTAAAACATGTCACTTCTATGCGTCCAATCAAGTTATCTGAGTGATATTGTGGAAGCTACTCTTACTAGGCTTAGCATGAGAAAGTGATATGGTAGAGATAATGAGAAAGGGGAATCCTTTTATTGTTTCTTTCCTCTTATTATTTGTAAATTCAGTACATGGGGAACTGTCTTATATACAATTTGGGCTGTAATGTCTGCAGTGTTGGGACATATGAGAGATATAAGGCAGTTCCATTTTTGCAACCTGACATACACGTGTACATTTATATGTACGTATAAATGATTATATTCAGAGAGAAAAGGGAAAAGAAACAAAAGGAAGTGGTGACTGTTTAATGATCCTCTGATTAAATTGTTAAATATTATAATACATGTCAATTGTTATAACCATCTTTTTCCCATAATAAACTTCAAATAATGATTTTTAAAAGAAAATACAAAAGTATACTATTAATAAATGGGTCTTGTAGAAATTAAGTAGAGACATATATCACTTGTATATTGTTTTATATTTCTTCCTTAAAAATGTATTTATTAAGTACGTTTACCATATAACTTAAGAACATTCATCAACCATTTCTCTGTGAAAGATTTTTATCAAATATGGAACATAACTATATTTAAGCAATATAATATGGCTATTTTTAGCACTATGGTGGTTTTTTATTCCCCTCCTCCTGTGTACAAAAATATAAATGTTTATATGAAAGTAACTCAATTTCTGTAAATTTGTTTTATTGTCATACAACCCATGCTCATTGGGCTGGAATGCATAATTGATTATCCATAAAGATAATGTCTAGGTAAATAATGCAAAGATATTAATCATGTCCATGAACAAGAATAATTTGTTACTTTAGTGAGCAAAAAGGGAAGGTGTAATGCTAATTATATGTAGGATGGTTATGCAATTTTCATACATAATTTGATAATTGAGAAATAAATCATCTTTGCTAATATATCTAGTTAAAACTAATATTTGGCTGATACTACTTATGGTTACATTTAGTACATTTTATTATTCTTGACAGCTTTGTGATAAGATTCCTTTTAATCATGACTTTATATAAAGTTAAACATGACCTCTATTTTTTTTCTTTTTATATCAAAATTGTTATAGATTCACAGAAATTTGGAAAAAATACCACAAAGAAGTCTTGGGTACTCTTCACCTAGTTTCCCCAATGGCGATAGCTCACATAAATATTGTACAAAATCAAATCCAATAAGTTGACAATAATACCATTCTCAGACCTTATTCAGATTTTACTCACATTATTTGCACTCCTATGTGTGTATGTGCATAATTATCTTTATATATAAATTTGCAAAACCATCATTAAAATCAAGATATACAATTGTCCCATTACCCCCCAAATCCCTTATGCTACCCTTTAAAGCTAACACACACTGCCTTTCTCCCTAATCCATGGTACCCACTAAAATAATACCACCACCAGACTTGAATAAGCTATGCACATATAATGTAGTATCTAGAACAAGTACTTACATTACTTATAGAAAGAGATACACTCAAAAACACCATGGGTAAATAAAAATAAAATTTTAAAAAATGTTCAAGTAACTCAGGTAGAAAGGAAAACGACAGCAGAGCCATAAAAAAATATAACAGAGAAAAAACAGAAAACAAAAAAGATGAACTTAAGCCCTATTCATATAAATAACTGCGTTAAATGTAAGTTATCTAAATTCACAACTTAAGAGAGTTTGTATAGTGGATAAAAAGTAAACAAATGGACAAAAAACGATTAATCAATTACATGCTTTCTGTAAGAAACTCATTTCAAATGTAACGATATTACAATATAGGTCAGTTCAAATTAAATGGATACAGAATGATATAACATAAAGCCTTAATCAAAATAATATTAATAATAGATAAGGAAGAATGCAAAACAAAATTAATAGGTATACAAAGGGACATTATATAGAGTTAATATAAGTCAGTTTACCAAAAATACACAGCAACCTTAAGTATGTGTTCACCAAATACAAAGCTTCAGAGTACTTGAAGGAAAATCTGATAAAATGTATAGGAGAAATAAACAAATCCATAATTATAGTTGAGAAAAAACTTTCACTCAGAAATTGGTAGCACCATTAGACAGAAATCAACAAGACTATGAAAAAACAACATCATCAACCAGCAGACTCTAATTGATATTCATAAACTGCATTATACAGTAGCAAAATACACATTTTTTACAAGTGCCCATGAAATATTCAACAAGATATTCACATCATATGTCATAAAACATCTGAACAAACTTAAAATAATTGAAAATATATAGAGCATATATTCTGGCCAAAATGGAAAAAATGAGAAATCTATAACAACAATCATTGTAAAAATATGCAAACACCTGGGAATAAAATACCATAATTCTAAAATAATCCATAGATCTAATAGGAAACCTCTAAGCCATTAAAAAATACATTGAACAGAATGAAAGTGAAAATATAAAATTTCAAAATATGTGAGATGTAGCTAATGCAGTAGCGAGAGGTAAATTTATAACACCTAAAGTTTACATTAAAAACTAAGAATAATGTCAAATTAAGAAGCTAAGTTCCCATCTCAAGAAAGTATAAAAAGAAGAGCAAAATAAAATCAAAGCAAGCCAAAGAAAGAAAAATTATAAATAATACCAGATCGATGGAATTTAAAATTTAAAAAATATTTTAAAAATCAGTTCAATAAACCTGTTTTGGTGAAAATATCAATATAATTGATGAATGTCTAACAAAAATGACAGAGAAAAAAATGACCAATATCCAGGAATAAAATGGAGGATATTACTACAGACCCGACAGATATCAAAAGAATAACAAAGAAGCACTAAAATAAATCCATGGAAATTTGATAACTTAGATTAAATGGATAAAATACATGAAAATTGCAAACTGCCAAATCATACTCAAGTTGAATTAATCAAAATAGTCCAATAATTGTTTTAAAAATTGAATTTTTAGTTTAAAACTAAAGAAATACTAGGCCTAAGTATAACATTTTCACTGGAGAATGTTGCCAGATATATAAGGATGAATTAACATCAGTTCTATACAATCTCCTCCAAAAAATAGCAAAGAAAGGCACACTTTCAAATTCATTTTAAGAGAAGAGCATTTTCTTGATACCAAAATCAAAGATAGAAACTGAGAAAGAAGAAAAGAAGAAACAATAACTTCAGACAAATATCCTTCATGAACATAGACATCAAACTTTTAATCAAAATATTAGAAATAAAATTCAGTAGTATGTTTTAAAAAGAATAATACGCTATGATCCATTTTTTTTCCAGGAATGCAAGACTAGTTCAGTATTCAAGAATAAACCAATGTAATCACTCTATTAACTTGTTGAAATAGAAAAACCTCATGATCTTATCAAATGATGCAGAAAAAATATATTTAGTTTTTTCAATTATTTTGAAAGAGCTCTCAGAGTAATAGGAACAGAGAGGAACTTCTTCAACTTAATAAGAATATGAATGTAAAACTTATAGCTAATATTACAATTAAAGGTGAAAGACTTAATGCTGGCTACTTTACATAGTTTCTGCTCCTAACACTTTTTCAAAATAGTCCTGGAAGTTCAAGCCAGCACAGTATGTCAAGAAAAAGATATAAATTGCACAAAATTTGAAAAAAAAATTAATACTGTCCCTATTTGCAATGATATAATTATTAATGTAGAAAATCTAAAAGAATATTTTAAAAATAACTTCTGGAACTTATAATTGAGTTCAGCATAGTTGCAGAATACAATATGAACAATGAATAAATTGTATTTCTATATTCAAGCGATGAAAAAGTGAAACAATACTATTCATAACTACTCGAAATGTACGTACTTAGCTATAAATCCAACAAAACAAAACTTATATACAGGCCGGGCGCGGTGGCTCACGCCTGTAATCCTAGCACTCTGGGAGGCCGAGGCGGGTGGATCGCTCAAGGGCAGGAGTTCAAAACCAGCCTGATCAAGAGTGAGACCCCGTCTCTACTAAAATAGAAATAAATTAATTGGCCAACTAAAAATATAGAGAAAAAATTAGCCGGGCATGGTGGCACATGCCTGTAGTCCCAGCTACTCGGGAGGCTGAGGCAGAAGGATTGCTTGAGCCCAGGAGATTGAGGTTGCTGTGAGCTAGGCTGACGCCACGGCATTCACTCTAGCCTGGGCAACAAAGTGAGACTCTGTCTCAAAAAACAAAACAAAACAAAACAAAAAAAACTTATATACTGACAACTACACAATAATGATAAAAGAAATCAAAGAGGACATACATAATTGGAGAGATATACTATATTCACAGATTGCAAGTCTCAACATATAGATGTCAACTCACTTTAAATTGATTTAGACATTTAACATAATTCTTATCAAAATCCCAACACAATTTTTATAGATATTTAAAAGTTTATTCCACAATTTTACGTAAAGACAAAGGAACTATTAATAGAATAGCTAAAATATTTTGAAAAAAAATTGCGGGCATTATACTACCCATTTTTACTATATATCTGCAAAATCTAGAAATTATGGCATCAGTAGAGAAATAGACACATGGATAAATGTAACAGAGACCCCAGAAATAAAATCACACAACTTCAATTAACTGATTTGTAACAAAGGTGGAAAGGCAGTATAATGGACAAAGTAGCATTTTCAACAAATATCTGTGCAGTTGGGCATCCATAGGCATAAAAAAACCCTCTCAACCTAAATAACACAATTTAGACACCAGTTGATTAATAGACTATATCTTAAAATGCAAAATATAAAACATCCAGATGAAAACATAGTAGAAAATCCTTAAGGCCTAGGATTAGGTAAAAAGCTTATAGATATAACACTAATAACATAATCCTTAAAATGAGGTATTGATAAATTAATCTTCACCAGAATTGAAAAGTTTTGCTCTGTTAAATAACCTGTTAAAAAGATGAAAACACAAGCTACAGGCTGGGTGGAAATACTTACACATCACTATAAAAAAAAAAAAAGAATACTTATATCCAGAATATATAAAGAACTCCCAAACTCAAAAGTAAAATGTGAACAGTCCAAATATAAAGTGAGCGAAAGACAGGAGCAGAAACTTCACTAAGGAGCATATATAGATGACAAATAAGCACATGAAACTTTGCTTAACGTTGTTATCCATTAAAAAAATGCAAATTAATACCATGTTGAGATATCACTACACACCCATTAGAATTATACATATTTTATAAATATTATGTATGTATATTTATACACACATGTACACATATGCACACACACACTACAATGCTAAATGCTGACAACAATGTGGAGAAACTGTATCTCTTATACAGTGCTGCTAGAAATGTAAAATAAAGCAGCAATTATGGAAAAATAATATGGCTGTTTCTCATAAAATTAAATATACTCTTATTACATGGCTCTGTATTCACTCTTCTGGGCATTTATCCTAGAAAAATGAAGACTCTTTTTATATAAAAACCTGGACATAAATGATCATAATAGTTCCATTTCTAATGGCCACAAACTGGAAGCAACCCAAATGCCCTTCAAGTGTTGAATGGATAAACAAATTGAAGTATATTTATACAATGAAATACTATTCAGCAATTAAACAAATGAACTATTGATGCACGTGGAAATTTGGATGGATCTCAAAATAATTATACTGTGTGAAAGAAGACAGAAGTAAAACTAAAAATAGTACATACCTGATGGTTTTCTTTATACAGAACTCTAGAAAGAAAACGCCAACATGTCTATGGAAACAAAATCTATCAATGCTTGGTTGGTAATGTGTCCCGGTGAGGAGTGCAGGAGAGAAGTTACTAAGAGGCGCAAGAAGGCTTTCCAGGATGGTGGATATATGTTACGTTGATTGTGATGATCATTTCATGAGTGTATACACATGTCAAAACTTTTTAAAGCATACTGTTTACATATGTGCAGTTGATTGTATTTCAGTTACACCTCAATAAAGCTGTTAAACTTTATAGAGTCTCACCACATTGCTTTGACCTTGGCCTGTCTCCCTTTAACATATTTTTTAAGATTTGGATGAAGACATATTACCTTAGCAAAACATAATATAAAAATAGAAATAAAGTTATATACAAGATTTTTCAGAATTTAAAAAAAAACACATGATGCTAAGTGGTATTATCAAACCTACAATATTTCTCTATAGTTTACTTTATTCTAATCCTAGTGAAGAACATTTATACCTTTCTTTCACACATCGAATCTTCAACATTTTCCTCTATTCTCTATCTTAACAGATGATTTTCTCTTTTTCTTCCTTGAAAAAATAGAAATAATAAAAAATGAACTTCTCTTCCTCCTACCCACAATCAGTCCATCAATCAATACACATTCCATGTGCTTACACTCACCTACGTCTTTTGTCCTATATTGTTACAAATGAGGAAGCATATCACCATTCAATAAATCTATGTGTTAAAAAGCCCACTCTTCTACCATCTCAAGAATTTCACTACATCAGTGATCTTACTTTTGTTCTTCAGCAATCTTTTTCTACTGCATCATCACCCTTAGCAAGCAAATATGCCCTACGCACTCCTGTTAAAAAATAACAAAACAAATCCTCAATCCCATATCCAGATACTGCTACATTTGTCCTTTCCCCTTCAGATTCAAGAGTTATTTACCCTTGTCTGCAATACTCAACGCCCATTTAATCTTCCTCCAATGTCTGACTTTTGCTACCCTCCCTATGATGTATTTATTGGTATCAAACTACCATCTTTAATGTTGAAAAATTCCACAGACACATTTCTATTTTCTTTTTTAATTTAAGAGACAGGGTCTCACTTTGTCACACAGACTGGAGTGAGGTGTCATGATCATGGTTCACTGTAACCTCAAACTCCTGGGCTCAAGGGATCCTCCCATCTCAGCCTCCTAAGTAGATAGGACTAAAGGTATGGACCACCACACTTGGCTAATTTTTTATTTTTATTGTTTTGCAGAATAGGGTCTTGCTGTGTTGCCCAGGTTGGTCTTGAATTCCTCTCCTCAAGAGATTCTTCCACCTTGGCCTCCCTACTAATACCAATGTGAGCCACTGCACCCTACCCAACATTTCTATTTTTTAAATTTTAGATCTCTTTCCCACTTTCAACACTTTTTTGGAAAAACAAGACAGCATTGCCTTTCATATCATTAGACTTAGATTTGCTCCCAATTCACTGTTCCTTCATTTTCAGTTTCCTTTCTCTAATATCTACACTCTTAATTTTGAAATTCCTTAGAGTTTGTTTCTTTGTCCTCTTTTCTTCTTTCGTGTACTCGTTCCCTAGTAAATGTCAATGATTCATGGAAATTTAACTTCCACTGAATATTTTATTACTTACTAATATAAATTCCTTGAATAGATCTTACCTAATATAACTTACTTACCTAGATTACTCAACAGATTGTACCACTCTCTAATACCCACATCTCTTTCTGACATCTCTACCTGAACACATCAATGACAGTAAAATCCAAAATAGAACTCTTGAGTTCTCTCTTTTTTCAAACGTGTTTTCTATTTCTAATTTTACCTCTTAATAAATGACATCCCCTCTACTCATTGTAATCATAAATTCCTTTTCTCCCTACCATCTCCTACATCCAATGTATACATGAATGCAAGTCCTGTTGACTTAATTTCAAAACTATATCTCAAAAACATACATTCGCTTTCATTTCCTCTGCCATCATCATATCCTATGTTTTTACTGGACTACTATGAAAGTTTATTCACTATTTTCATATAACCACTCTTATTTTCCTCCACCTAAAACTGTTTCTAGCAGTTAGAAAACTCTTCTATATGCACAATTGTTTCCCATAGCACTTGCAATAAGTTCTAATCAAATTATCCTGATTTTAAGGCCCTAAATGATCTAGCTCTTGTCTCTGCCTTAACTAGTAGTCTTTTCCCCTAGGTAAACTACAGCTCATAGCTCTACTGGTGGTGCATGAGCTTCTCAAATTGCCAACTTCTTAGCCAGTATTGGACTTTGGCACCTATTATGTCCTCTTGTGCGAAAGCTCCGCCTTCCACTTTTGTTCCAGGTATCTATTACTGCATTAAAAATACTTCAAAATATAGTGTCTTAGAACAACAACCATTTTAAAATGCCATAATTGGGTGGATTAGAAATTCAGGCAGTACTTGGCTTGCCAGTCCTTTTCTTCCCCATTGCACAGAATGGGGTTGCTCAATAGAATGTAAGTGACTGATCTATTCTAGAGGCTTGTGCCTTTGTGGGGAATAGGCTGCCTCCACTGGCCCATTTTTTCCTTCTTGATTTAATTACTGGGCTTCTCCACTAGCAATATATTTAAATATAGCTCCTCGGGGCTTCAGGAGTCTTCAAAGACATCTGAAGTGGAAGATAGTCTTTTAAAGCTATGCATCTGCGAACTGGCATTCACTTCCAGCATATTTTACTGGTCAAGGCAGTCACAAGTCCCCAGCAGGTTCCAGACACGGAAATACAAACTTCTTCATGTGGAAAGTGTGAATATAGTTGTTGACATTTTTATTCTGCCACAAACTTAAAAGTAGATGTCATTTAGTTTTATGTTGTAGATTAACTATTACCTTTTCCTTACCTAAGCCTTACCTAAGCATCATAGTTAATTTGGGTGTCTTACCATCTACATTTCTCTTAAAGCATTGTTGCTTGTTTATACACATTTGTGACATTTTTTAAATGCAATGTGTTTTTTTCAATGTTTCTCTTTTTCTCTGCTTTATCTATTTGAAAACAATTATCAAAAATACAAAGAAATTGTCAATTAGTTTTTCTCTGCCTCTCTAGCACCCAACATAATACTGGCGATAGTGTAGGTATTCAGTAGATATTTATTGAATAAATACATTGTTTAAGAATAAATGAAAATTGTTATTTTTATTAAGATATTTCACATAAATACAGAACAGTACATCTTAGAACAACTACTTGGAAAACACTTGGAGAATTTAGTTGGTCATAAATTCAGTCACTATGACTATTAAGGAAGTAGGTGACAAAACAACTCAACAGAATGCATTAAAAGACACAAAGATAGAGGAGTGATGTTTCCCAACATGCTGGTCAGGTCACATTTGAAACGTGAGTCCAGCTTTGAGGTCATATTTTAGAGGGATAGAGAATGACATGAGAATATGAAACTGTGACATATGAAACACTTGAGGGAACTTGGAATGTTTAGCTTGTAAAAGCCTGAGGGACAAATATAATTGATATCTTCAAATGTTGAACAGCTGTCACAAGTAAGAAGATTTTTTCCTCTATATTCCTCAAGAAATCTAATATGTGAAAGTCGAATTTCACAATTTAAATGTGACTTAAGCAACTAAGAATGATTACTCTAAAGGAAAAAAAAAAACGGTTTACATGTTTCTACCATATTTCTTTAGGTTGCTATAGTCGCTTCTTTCTCTTATACCTAGGATTGGATTGGAAGCTTTCTTGTCATCTTTGGTGTGGTAATTCCATTTACTTTCAGTCAAAATAGTGGGTCAACTAAATACTCTTTCTTTTGTCAGTTTAATAATGTACTTACTAAGTCATTAACTATGCTTGAAATACCTAAACTGTGTAAACTCTCAGAAATATATCAGTGAGAAAAATCATAGTAGACCATATAACAGTTGCTTCTTGTCAGAGAATATACTCATGTAAATGAAAATAAAATTCAGCAAACTAGTTAAAATCAGTGTAATAAGTCACAACTTTTCCAAATACCCTCTTCCTCAAATTTACTCTTTTTATTTGTTAACCAAAAACTCACCTCTACAAACTATTTTTAAAAATTTGTTACAGTACATATTTGTTATTGAAAAGTTTTGAAAGATTTTGAAGATTGTTAAAAATTTTACCTGGGATATTTATTGTTACTTTAAGCAACTGATATAAGAGTATCTATATTTTTTCAATAATTCTTAGGCTGATTTCTGGCTTGCCATCCTTTAGTGTTTTTCAAATTATGTCTACAAATTATCAGAAATAAAATTAATATTAGTAACCAAATTTAATGTGTCAGGTGGCTAGCCCTATTGAATTCAAACTCATTTCTTGATTTATCCATTTTTGTACTTTTGTAAGAGCAAAATTTAGCTCAAAATAATAAAATCCCACAGTTTTCTTCTACAGAGTAATTGATTTTTTTTTCCAGAACCTACACCTAAACTTAGCTTGGAGAATCCTTTTTAACTTTGAAATTACCTCTTGTGAGGATCATAGTGTCTGCAAGTGTCAGGGGATACAGGAAAGAAAGTGAAGAACTTGTTCTTTTAGTCATTGCTATATTTCTAAGGTGTGCCAATACTTACGAATTAATTAAATTTTTAAGAATGAAGCCCACTTCAATATTAACATCTAATAGTGTTAGATCCTGTTCAAAATCTTTTCAAATTTTCTTAAGACTTTTATGTGTATTCTTTTTAAAGAATCTGAGTATTTCCTGAGTAACTATAGCCAATCTGGCTAGCACTGTACTATGAAAAGTCAAGTGTCACTATAGCTACATGTAAGAATAGTTAAGTCATCTAGCTCCTCATGTCTGCTTCTCTCAAAACAAAGCAGAGAGCACATTTAAATGGATTCAACTTTTTTCTAGCACTACCTTGTTGTTATTTTCATAAATTATTATAAAAAATGACACAATTTGTTCACAATGACAGAACCCATATTTGGCAATTAAAATAAAAGTGTATTTGTACAGCGTGTGCAATAGTTTGAATGTCTCCTCCAAAATTCATGTTTGAAACTTAATCCTCAATGTGGCAGGATTGAGAGGCAGGGTCTTTAAGAGGTGATTGGGCTATAAAGGCTCTGTCCTCATGAATGGATTAACCCACTTGTGGATTAATGGATTAATGAGTTAATGGATTAATAGTTTATCATGGGAGGCTAGCTGGTGGCTTTGTAAGAAGAGGAAGAGAGACCTGAGCTAGCATGTTAGCAAGCTCAGCCCCTCAGCATGTGATGCCCTGCAATACACTGGGACAACACAAAGAGTCCCCACCAGCAAGAGAGTTTTCACCAGATGTACTCCCTTCACCCTGAATTTCCCAGCCTCCATAAAAGAAATAAATTTCTTTTCTATATAAATTATGCAGTTTCAGGTATTCTATTATAAGCAACAGAAAACAGACTAAGACAGCATGTGCAGTAAAATCTGATGTGTATAAAATGTAAAGAATATGTAGGGTGAAATGCAGAATGATATCACTGTCCATGTTTTCCAAACTAAAGAGGACTTATAAATACTATAACTAAGATAACATTCTCTCCTATGATCCTGTTTTATTTTGAGTTCCTGAATTTCCCATATCATCTCATTTCATGCTGTGTGGGTTCTATTTTTTCTTATTTCTTGATCTTAATACTAATTTTAATATTTGCTTGTGTCCTTGCTCAAAGTCAGCCTTAATTTAAAAAGTCAAGCATCAATTGATTTCTTCAAGAAATGCTGCTTCTCTGCAATGATCATATATAATATGTTTATTGGAAAATAATAAAGTAATTTAAAAATAAATGGTGAATATCTTCTTTAATGCTGCATGGCTCCAGGCATTCCAATTTCAGTACTTTGTCCATGAGTTTTCTGAAGTGCTTGATTATTTCTGACCCTTCCTCCACATTCATTGAGGTATGGCAATGGGAGGGTCTGGTATTATACCCAACAACTCCTCACCAACCATTCTGGGGTATTTTAAAACAAAAAAATATAGCATAAAATTTTACCCTTAAATAATCATGCATCTCTAAGAAATACTTATTTTAATTAACCAACTTGAATCACTTTATTATACCTAAAAAAGTAATACACTTCCTTAACAGTATCTAATATAACTTCATGTTCACAAATCTCAATCTACTTCATAAATGCTTTTATATACTTCGTTCTTTCATATCAGGCTTCAAAAAAGAACCATATATTACATTTATTTTATATATCTTAGTCTCCTTTAATCTATAAAATTTTCTCATTTTTAAAGTCTTTCCCTTAAAGAAGAATAATACTTGTTTCATTTACCTTGCATAGTTTTCTACAGTTTGGGTTTAGGTAATTGCATCTCTATGATATCATTTAACATATTTCTCTATTCCCATACATGGATTAGGTCAAAGGGCTTGATCAGACTCAAATTTGCTGTTTTAACTATGAAACACTGAAGAAAGTAAACACTGGTGATACAAATGAAAAAAATACCATACTCATGGATTGGTAGGATCAACATTGTTAAAATGTCCATACTTCCCAAAGTGATTTACAGATTCAATGAAATCCCCATCAAAATACCAACATCATATTTCACAGATCTAGACAAAATAATTGTAGCTTCATTTGTAACTAGAAAAGAGCTCAAATAGACAAAAAAAATGTTAAGCAAAAGGAACAAATCTGGAGGCATTCATCACCAGACTTCAAGCTATAATACAAGGCTATAGTAAACAAAACAGCATGGTATTGGCACAAAAATAGAGACATAGACAAATGGAACAGAAAACCCAGTCACAAAACCATCCCCATACAGTCAACAGATCTTTGACAAAGCAGAAAATAATATACACTAAGAAAAAGAATCCCTATTCAATAAATGGTGCTGCAACAACTGGATAGCCACATGTCAAAGAATGAAACAGGATCTCTATCTCTCACCACTCACAACAATTAATTCAAGATAGATAAAAGAATTAAATGTAAGGCATGAAACCATAAGAACTCTAGAATAAAATCTTTCAAAATATCTCTTCTTGATATCATTCTAGGCAAAGAATTTATGAAGAAGACCCCAATGGCAATCAGAGCAACAACAGAAATAAATAAATGAGACTTGATTAAAATAAAAATCTTCTTCACAGCAAAGGAAATAATAAAAAGAACAAATAGACAACCTATAGAATGGGAGAAAATATTCACAAGCTGATAAAGAACTAATAATCAGAATCTACAAAGAACTCATGCAAATCAGCAAGAAAAAAGTAAACAATCCCATTAATCCCATTAAAAGTAAAATCTCATCTGTTTAAAATCCCATTTAAAACAGAAACTTTAAAAAAGAAGATAAACAAATGGCCAATATACATACAAAAAAATGCTAACATCACTAATTACCAGGGAAATGAAAATTAAAACCACAATGAAATATTACTTAACCCCAGTTAGATTGCTTTTATTAAAAACAACAAAAATAATAGATGCTGGTATGGATGCAGAGAGAAAGAAATTCTTATACACTGTTGGTGAGATTGCAAATAATTAGTACAACCTCTATGGAAAACAGTACAGAGATTCCTCAAGAACTGAAAGTAGACCTATCATTCAATCCAGCAGTTCTACTACTGAGTTTTTACCCAAAGTAAAAGGAGTTATTTTATCAAAAAATCATCTACACTTGAATGTTTATTATAGCACAATTCATAATTGTGAGGATGTGAAATCAACCCAATTGCCCATGAATTCATGAGTGAATAATATTTCATTTTATATGTATACTATGGAATACTACTCAGCCATGATGAAGGATGGGTTAATGCTTTTGCAATAGTTTGGATGGAACTGGAGACCATTATCCTAAGAGAAGTATCTAAAGAATGGAAAAACAAATACCACATATATTCACTATTAAATTGGAACTAACTGATGAGTGCACATGTGCATAGAGGGAAGTAAAACTCAATGGAAATCAATCAAGGGTGGAAGGAAGGAAGAAATGGATAAAAACCTACCTAAGGTGTACAATGAACACTATCTGGGTAATGGGCATACTTATAACCCTGACTCAAGCATTATGAAAGCAATCCTTGTGAGCAAAAGCATCCATGCCCTATAATACTTTGAAATTTAAATACATACATGCATACAAAAATACACACATAAATAATACCTTATGAGGCACAAGATATCTAATTATCTCTCATTTTTCCATCTTTCAGTTATAAATTACTACATCAGCTTTTTACTTAATATATTAGCAGCCATTGAAGATCATTGTCAACACCTATTATCTCATTAAGGGATGCAAAATGGTGATATCTCAATATTATTATTTTTGATATGCATATTAGCTGTGATTCTTCCACAAAAAGCTTTATTTATTAAGCATTCAATTACCCTGAAATATTTTGCACACCAAAGGAATGATAAATGCTTCATTATCTACTTCTATTTATCAGTTTCCAGACCAATGCATTTTTGCCATAGCAAGCTTCAGAGATGATCAAAATGAGGTTTTTAAAATTATTATGAACTTATGGGCTTTAATATGTTTTAAATGTTCATTGCAGTTTTGTAATTATTATATTTTGATGTTTAAATCATAATCTCTTCAACTGGTGGAAGGTCCTTTGATTCCTGTGACCTTCCAATAGGACTTTTATAGTCTTTAATAGTTTTTTATGTTGCCTTTTGTTAAGAAAAAATTGCTCCAGGCTTATATTGTACAGTTCTTATCACAGCGTAGAACCTGTCATTTCTCCATGAAGCCCTGGTTTATTTTTCTAAGAAATGGTATTTAGAGACCACAGTCTGGATTTGCCATTGCTTATAGACATTTTCAGTTTACCAGGAAGAAAACAAATATTTCATTTTGTAAGAGAATATAGATACACCAAGAGTTCATAACTAGTTGAAATTTAAATTTAAGAATACAGAATTTCTTTACTCTTTTGTTTTTTTCTCTTTGTTCTTACTCTGAAAAATCTTAGTTTCTAAACACGCTAATATAATTGCTTATTTTCTATCTTCTATCTGTCTTCATATAAACCTTCAAAATAATTGTACCAATATTATTAGTATTAATATGGTCAATAAATGCTGTTTAAGATTCCTTTTCAGTTCTTTTTTAACTTTGATATAACCCAGTAGGCATACACAGTCAAATTACTGTGTTTTAAGATTATTCAAAACAATTCTTGTGTGGCCATCAAATTCATATATAATTTAGTTTAGTTTTATTTTGTTTTCTATTTTTAAAGATTATTTTTAATATTAAATTTAGATTTAATATCATTTTATAATTATGTAAACTAATAAGAAGGCTCTAAATTCTAATCTGTAAAAGAAGATACATTCAGAAACCTTTGATTTTTTTCCCTTTGTCTCTTTCTTTACTCTATAGATAATATTTTACTAGTTTTTTCTTTCTACTTACATTTGTAAAATAGAAGTATGTACTATATGTGTGTGTGTGTATATAGATACACACACACTCATAGATGCATATATATTTACTTCCTTTTATATATACATTTTACCCCCTTCAGAGACAAAAATGTAGCATAGTGATGACATTAGTATGTACATTTAGAGCATTCTAAAGAGAATGAAAAATTGCTTCCTCATTCTTTTTATAGATATATAGTACTCCATTCCACATGGTATACCATAGTTCATTCAACGAGTTTCTTGTAGATGAACATTTTTATCCCTCCCCCAATTTATTGACAAAGAGGACAAAAATAAATAGCTGTGAGCATATGTCATTTCAAATTTTGCCAAGATAGCTCTAGAAGAAATTCTTAAAGGAAGGGGTGCTGTGTAAAGGGACAGATCAATAAGACTTTTTTTCTAGATATTGCTAAATTCCTTTTTATAGATGTTGTGCAACTATGTACTTCCACCAGAAAAGCATACATGTGTGTTTCCCTACAATCTCACCAATAGATTATATTGCTAATCTGTTTATATTGCCTTTAAAGGGAACACTTATTTTTAATATATCTAGAGTTAAAACTAAATTCTTCCATTGAACAAAATACCTATCAGGCCAGTTTTTCTGCAAGCAATTTAAATAATCCTGTTGCCTTTAAAGGCTCAATAGGTATATGACTTTTGGCAGTAATAGTGACTTTTAAAGGGGGCTTATCTAATCATTCTGGCATCTTGCAGTAAAACCTCTCTGGGAGAATTGATAGCTCTTGAAGAGATACCGCATACCAGTTCATTTAATTTCAGAAGGCTTAAAAATGTAAGGAATTAAGCCTATGTGGTAGCCTTTATCCAGCATGAAATCCACATTATTACCATTTTCTAAGGTCCCAGAGTGGAATCTTTTAGGTGAACTCCTAGTTACATCTATTGAAAGGGATAATCAGGGAATAGCCTTCTCCCATAAATGAGCATGTACAAGAGAGCCTACCAACTTGTATTAATGTTTCTTTCATTTAGAATATTATCTTTAGGCACTACAGGTGCCCCCATCGCTAAGGTATGCATATTATGCTGTACTCATTTGTGTCAATGACCTGTCCCCTAGGAAACATCTCATAACAACAAAGTCACTGGAGGGTTAAAGCGTGTGGATGACAGTAGTTAACCAACCACAATGCACATGTCAGATGTCCAGCTGGCTCACATATCACTGAACATAAGGCTGATTGGCTCTCTGCCCAGAGATTCTAGTGTATCCTGAATGGTGCCATATTGACAATTATGGATATGCAAAATTGTTCACACATTTAAGGTTAAGTGCAACTTATTTTCAGCTCATATCTTTATGCAATTTATTTGATGGCATATGGGGTCATTTTGGAGCCTAGTCCCTGGAGGCAAGAATTGCTGCAGTAGCTAACACATTGCGAATTATGGTTGCTGTTCAAATACTTTAAAAATTAATCATCTTTCTAGATTTTGGGTTTTTTTTTACTTCAAAATATTAAGGGAGTACAAATGTTTTAGGTTACATGGATTGCTTTTATAATGCTTGAGTCCCAGCTATAGGTGTGCCATAAATAATGATGAATTAATACCCTTTGCAACAATCTGGATGGAACTGGAGACCATTCTCCTAAGTAAACTATCTCAAGAATGAAGAAACAAACACTACATGTATTCACTTTCTACATTTTGACCATGGTTTTAAATGATGCTCAGGTAAAATTTGGAAATAATGTATATTAGCATCTAAACTATGAAGAATATCAGAGCTGGGTAAAATAAAAATGGCTGGTTTCTGTTGAAAACAATAGTGTCTGTTTGATAATGATGTGTTGTGAAATATTGTAACAGCATGGGACTAAATAATTACATCATCCTCCTGTAAGGGGATTCCTGATCAAATAATTAACTATTTTCTAATTTTTTGTTTAAGATAAACTACCATATGTGCTGTGGTGATTTGTAATTTTTTACAATTATTACAGATTGGACCTTTCTTCTGTGTATTCATAATAAAGACTCATGTCGTATCCACTGGAAGATTATATAATCAGTCCCATTTTTTTGGTAACAGAACAATTTTCTGCTATATTATCCCTTGTATCATAAATTTCTTATACTTGGGACATTCTCAGATAGATTTATTGAGTACATAAATCCTTTTTTGAAAGAAATATCAGATATTACTAGACATATTTAGGTTCTACTTAAGTCAGTAAAGGTCATATTTATTCTGTATCTATATAAGCAAGTACATTTCCAACCATTGACCAGATAAAATGTTTGTGGAATTAATCGTTGAAATTATGCTTAACTTTTCCAGATCAGTTGTCTATTTGGGTAAGGCTATGTTGATAAAAACATGATGGCATTAATGAAGTTTAATTAAATTTTAAAATGCGTTTTCATTTTTTCCTTAATATATAGTCATTAACAAAAGAGATTTTGTTCTTTTTTTATAGGCAACAATAAATTCATAATATCTTTATCTAAAATGACTCATTTTTTTGTTTTAATTTATGTCACTTCTTACAATAAGATCTTAGCCTAAAAGTTTACTTTAATTCATTTAAAGTTTTTATGAATCTTCATTAGTTAATGTTCTATTTTTATTTCTTTTATGTGTATATTTTCCAAAATTTGCTTTTTATCCATTTCAAAATGTTGTACACATAGTTTTTGTTCATTTGCTATTAGTTGTGAAGCTGCTACCTGCTGCTGACTTTGAATAAATTCTTGATTATTTACTAAATCTTGTGAAACATCTGCCTCTGCTAAACACTGTGAAAAAGTACAGGGAAACTCCAAAATGAAGACACTTTCAATAACTTATGAATAAAAAACAAGGGCATTAGTATGTGTATATGTTAATGTGTGTCTACATATTTGTATTTCTATTTTTTGTTTTTAGAACCACATTTAATTAAACTTTAGCTTGAATATGGAACATTCAATTTAGGGAAACTAATATACTTGTTGCTACTTGAGCATTAATTTTTTTCTCACTACCTAAAATTCAGCTTCTTTGTCTCTTATCTGATTCTTGTTGTTTTTCTAAAAACTTTTTGAAAACAAAATTTCTTTAAAAATCCATTTCTCTAAAACCAAACTTCCTAGTTAATGGCCCTCCACTGTAATTTTCTTTTTATTTTACTTATCATCAACATTTAGATAATTTTAGGCACCTTTACTAATCTTGCATTGCTTTAAATTTTTAATGAATATATTGTGTATCTTAAACAAAATTGCATATTCCTGTATTTTACATCCTATGTCATTAATTGACTATAAATGGATCCAACTTACTAATTAACTATAATCATGTGTACAGTATTATTGATAGAGTAAAAGTCCTTAATTTTATAGGTATCTCAGGTAAAATATTGAAAAAAATTATGTAAAATAATACATTTGAGGGTATCTGTATATTATCTTTTATCCTTTGGACTATAAAAATATATATGAGACATTAGTGAGAAAAATAATTAATGTGTTAAAGTGAAAGCATACTCACAAATCTTGCCTCTGTGCCTCTGAGCAACATGATAGTTCTGGGGATATAGGATCCAGCCTGAGGGCCTGTCCTCTGATCCCACAAATTCAATCCCTGACCATGACAGGGAGAAGTGTGCTGGTCCTGAGTTGCCTGAGGAAGGCTCAAGCAGTCTTCATGTTCCTACACTTTGAGATACGTCCTGCTGTGCTGGAGCAGACAGGTGAGCAACACTGGGAATAGCCAGTGGGCAGTGAGTTAGGAGTTCAAGCACCCCTTGGTCTGCTGCAGGTCCTTAAGAGGAAAAGCATGAGCCTTACTCACTGTGGAAGCTTTAGTGTAGTTGCTGTGTCAACACAGGGGAAGCAGCCATTCCAGAGCACCCTGGCTCAATCATCCATTGGGGCACCCATGACAACTCTTGTGGGAACTCCACAGCTGCAGTGGGCAAGAGAGGAGAGGAGGAGGAGAAGAAGAATCTGAATGTAGGGGATCTGGCATTCTGGCCCCCTCTGTCCCTTATTCCTGAAGACAGCCTGCCCAGAATGTCCAAGCTCTGGGATCACACAGTTCCCCTAGGACCTACTGGGCCCCTGTGGTCAATGTAGTCTGGTAATGAGTTGGGAAATGTTTGTGTGGGGACCAGTGACTGAAGGGTTGAGGCTCACTGGGAGGACAAAGGCACAGAATTGCTGGAGAAGCAGTATGGCTCCCACTGTCTCACCTCAGGTGTGTGGTGAAGGGGAGAGACTCTGAGGGTGCTGGCAGGGGCTTTGTTCTCAAGAAGCTACCAGTTCATTGCTGGCAGCAGCTTTTGGGCTCATGAGAGTACAGAATATCTCCAGCAGTTCAGAAGCCTACAATCTTACAGAGGTGTGAGAGGAGGATACCTACCTTTTCCATAGGGCTCCAAGTTTCTTGGGGGTAGATCTCTGCTGAAACCTTGCTCCTTCCTGATCTGCTCTGCAATTTCTTCCTGTGGAATCTCCGGTAGGTTCTGACATGTTTCCCTCAGAATTACACCTGAACTATGTTTTTTTGGTTCTTTTTTTCTAAAACTTTTCCTTCTTTATGAGATGATCTGACAATCAATGTATATAGTCAGCCCTCCAAACTTATACTTTAAATAAGTTATTCCATTGTCCTTTTATTACTGTTGTTTCCCAGGGGAAATCCGTTGTCATCTTAACTCCTCTATCTTAACAAGCTTTATTTTTGAGAATGCTTTAAAATCTTCTCTTTATCAATGGATTTAAACAATTTGATTATGATGTGACACAATGTTTTCTCCATATTCCTTGTGCTAGATTTTGTTTAGCATTTTTATTTTAGTTTAAGCATATCGAATTTGAAGATTTTACAGGCAATATTTTTTTATGTTCTCCATCCCTTCTCTGTCAGATACTCCAGTTATATCTATATTAATCTACTTAAAGTTTTATCATGCCTCACTGATGCTCCATGATTTATGTTCTTTGATTTTCTTTTCTCTCTGTGTTTTAGTTTGTGTAATTTTTATTGCTGTGTCTTCAGTTTCACTACTGATCTCTTCTACAATGTCTAATCTGCTAATCCCATACAGTGTATTTATTAATACATACATCATAACTTTCTCTGTGGAGGTCTTTATTACATATCTCACCTTTATTTAGCTTTTTGAACATATGAAATTTACCTCTAATAACCACCTTAATATCCTTGTCTGCTAATTATAACATATGTATTTGTTTTTGGTATCTATTGATTGTGTTTTTTCCTGAGTTGGGTATGTATTTTCTACACTTTTTTGTTAGCCTTGTAATATTTGATTCAATAACAGGCATTAAGAACTTTATTTTGTTGCATGCTAGATATTTTGTTCTTGTATTCATATTCTTGAGCTATTTCCTGGAACACATTTAAATTTCTTGGTAAAAGTTTGATCTTTTTGTGTCTTACTTTTAAGATTTGTTGAGCAGGTCTAGAGCAGTGCACAGGTTTGGACTGGTTAATTCCCCAATACTGAGGAAAGAAGGTCTATGTACGCTGCACATTGCTCCTTGATTCCCGAGGCTTTTCAATTTAGTTGGTGGAAACACAAGGACTGTGTATGTATGCCTTGCACTATCATCTTTTTGTGTCATCCTTTCTTTGGCCACAAGTAGTTTCCTCAAAAACATGTGTATAAGACTGTCTCTACAGATATTTGTAGTTTTCTCTCTGTGAATATCTATGCAATATAATTCTTTGTTTTGCAAACTCTAACCTCCTTGTTATCTGCAGACTCTCAGCTTCATCTCAACTCAAGAATTTGGTCAGGTTTTATCTTGATTTGTCTTCCCTGTGCAGCAGACTCAAAACTCTCTCAGGAGAATAAATTGGTCCAATTTGTAGGGATCACTTCATTTGTTTCCCATCTTTTAGAAATCATTGTGATTTGTTGCCTGATGTCCAGTGTCTTGAAAAACATTATTTCATACATTTTATTCTCTCTCTCTTTCTCTCTTTCTCTCTCTCTCTCTCTCTCTCTCTCTCTCTCTCTCTCTCTCTCTCTCTTTGTGTGTGTGTGTGTGTGTGTAGGTGGAAAGATAAATCCCTGTTAGTCTATCTTGGTCAGAAGCAATCATCTCCATTATTATTGCTGTACTCTTATAATGAAATAGTCTTCAGAGGAAATAGTAAATAAGATAGTATAATTTAAAAAGCTGATACAAAGGGAGATTTGGAGATATTTACAAGTAAAGTGTTTAACTCAGTGTGATGCTTAATTTTATTTGTCAATTTGACTGGGTCACAGGATACTCATTTGTTTAAACATTATTTATGGGTGTATCTTGAGAGTGTTTTCAGATAAGATTAGCATTTGAATCAATAGACTGAGTAAAGCAGATGACCTTCCCTAATGTGAGTGGGCATCCTCACATCTTTTGAAAGTCTTAATGGAACAAAAATTTGGAAAAAGATGAATAGAATAAAAAAGGTGGAAAAGCTGAATAGAACAAAAATGTTGAGGAAGGGAGAAGGTACTCTCTCCATGACTGGTTTGGCTGGGATATAGGTCTCCAGCTCTTGAACTAGAACTTATGCTATTGGTGCTCCTGTTTCTCAGGCCTTCAGACTCAGGCAGGACTTACACCATTGGCTCTTCTGGGTCTCCAGCCTGTGGACACCAGATTATGGGACTTCTCAGCTTTTATAAACTATGAGACAATTTCTTATAATATATCTCTCTTTCTCTCTCCCTCTTAGTACATATTTATAGTATCTCCTATGGTTCTGGTTCTCTGGAGAATCCTGACTAATTCATCCATTATAGCTGTGAGAATCCATTGAAGTCAATTAGGTCACAAATTACTATGTGGAAGAATGAAAGAACAATACTAAAAAATTATGTGCAAACCATAAGCTATTCTGATGAGGAATCCTTCTATGACTGTGTCTATAGAACACCCTCTGGAGTCCTAGGACTTGTACCATACAATAAATATGAGCCCAAATCATGCAGTGAGCAATTTTTATGGTCTGGCCCTTTCTTTGTATATACATCTTTGACCATTTTGTGATTGCCTAACCTAGGTGAGCTTATTTTTTTTTCCTCCATTGCTCTCACTGAGGTAATGTGACTATTTCCCTAATTCTGGCTGATTATCATCTAAGATTAACACCCCAGATTCCTGAAAGTTGGCATGTCAAAGATCTCAGCACCACATTTTATCTATGTATTATGATAGTGAAATTAATCCTTTAAAATACAGACTGAATCTACCAATTGGTGGTCCCAGTTGATATATTTTCTTACATTTCTAGAATCTCTGTGCCTTTATGTTAAGTTGGTTTAATTTAAAGACATGTTTGCCTATTTGAAGCTATTAATCTTTCTATTACTTACCATGTTTTGAATTGACATGTATTGAAGACAGTCACTTTTAATAATAGACTTGTCATACTTATACAATGCATATGTATGTGTGTGTATTTGTCTTTGTGTTTTCAGTTACAGATATTTAAATAAGATTTCCAAAGTGCATTACTTGAATTAAAGGACTTGAATGATACAGTTACTGTCTCTGTATGTAGTCATGCAAATTTGTACCAAAACTGAAGATAGCTTTAGATTTTTTAATGTTATTCAGCAGACCCACTGAAGGTCATATTAGTTAAATTTTTCAAAATAAAATGCATAGAATTATTTCTAGTGTTAAACTTATCTACTTTATTAATTCAACCTTATTATAGCAGATATGTACATCATCCAAATATTACACTAGATGAAGTTCAAATTTTGTATGAGAAGAGCAAGTATCTGTCTTATTTCAATTTGTAGTCTATTACCACCTATCACTTCAGTTACTCCCTTAGTTATCTAACTCCCATAGCTACAACCTTATTTAATATATCCAATTTTTTACACACCTTATTTCATGGTCTCATATTTTAGAACTCTATTTTAGACTATGTTCTATTCACTAGTCTACATCTCCTTTCTACATGCACACGCACACACACACACACACACACACACACAGAGCATAAAAGCCAGGAAAAATATTATATCATTCAGCAAGATTTCACTAGTTAATTCAGATCCAACAACCAATTTCTTAACAACTGCATAGAATTATCTTATGATTCTTACTATATCTTATTTAATAGTAAGTACTAGAATACCATATTTCTTCTTATCCAATTCATACTCTATGCCCAGCTCTCTAGACTTCTCATCTCTTTATATGTAACTCTTCCCTAATAGACTTTAAAAAATTTTGGAGAGAGCTAGAGAAATTGAACATATTTTGGATCCTTAACATGTGTATTTGACATACATTATTAAGAAAATCCCTTAACTTTCATATGACTTATAAATTACTTACACAATTTAACTATTGATAAAACTTAGATTCAGGAAGATTGTTTCTCAAAGGTGGAATATGTAGCACAGACATGATTAGTTATAGTTACATTTGATTCAAATAAAATTTCTTACTCCTCATCATGTTAGCCAGTTCTTGTTTGTTTTGACACTTCCATACATATATGTTCATTGAATAAATATCACCGTCCATGTTTTATACTTTATTGATTCATCCATTTGTTTATCTTTGTGTTTATTCCTGGTCCCAAGCATTGTTAAGTTCTTTTCTCAAATGCATTTGGCACACTTTGGGTAGGGGTTAATAAATATACATTTTAGGAAATGCATGCTTATTATTTTCTTTTAATGAATAGAATTAATTTCAACTTTATAATTAACAGGATAACAGATAGGCAATGATATAGGAACCCAGAGAAAGGATCTGCTTAAAATAAAAAGGGAACCTATTATTTTAACTATAGGACATGTTGGAGTTACTGAAAACTGTCAATAAATCGTACCTCTCTAAATTTTTCAACTGAGTTCTGTTAAATAAAAAGAGGAGTGATGGAAAACAATAATATTTCATTATAATTTACAAGGGGTAAATTCAAAGATATATTTTATATATGAGAAGAAATAATGAGATTTTTAATAGCAAATATCAGAATTGATAGTTATTGAGCCAGCAGACCTGCCCCTTAAGAAGCAGCAGAGAATAAATTATCCCTACAGACTTGCTTACTATCAAGAAGAGGAAAGGCAGAGATGAGCAAAGCATGCCCAGTTAATTATTTCCACATTTGCCAATCATATAAAGTACTCCATC
This sequence comes from Cheirogaleus medius, assembly GCA_008086735.1. NCBI lineage: Eukaryota > Metazoa > Chordata > Mammalia > Primates > Cheirogaleidae > Cheirogaleus > Cheirogaleus medius. Next base: position 16,737,569 of record VBSM01000483.1, read on the forward strand.
TCCTGTTGGCAGAGTGAGTAAAGACATAGAGAGAAGCTAGGAGTTAAGGTAATTCAGAACCCTTCTCACAGAATAAAACATCACACAGATAAGAGTCTTTTTCTAACAAACACTTTATATGTTTAGTTAATATTTATGATCATTGGCTGAAAGAAAAACATATGGAAACAAGTTCAGTCTGGATTTATAGTGATGATCATTAGCCATATTTCACTGGAGCAAAAATTATATTTCCAAAGATTCTAAAATTCATCTGGGATACATACATAAAAGATAGAATTTTAGAGGATAGAACTATTTTGATATTCTTAAATTTGCTTCCACATTAATGTCAAATTGTCAGACTAGTTGAAAGATAGGGAAACTATTCTCAGTGCATCTGCCAAGCAATTTCAGACAATTTGACTGATTTTTTAGATAGTAAGTTCTGAAAACAGAAACTGTTGAAAGCTATCTGACCTGAATTTATTCCACAAAATTTTATTCCCATCTGAAAGTGTGCCTGTGATTTATTCTCTGTCACTGCTGTCTCTACACTAATGCACCATTATGCATAGCTGATGTTTCAGATGTATAACCATCACTCTTCTTGAAGCCAGAACTTTATGATTACGTCAGACATTATCTGGCATAATCTATTTAGCTAGTTTGATTTTGCCTCTATAGTTTCTGATAAATATGGAATAATTACTTAAATATTTACTCTTCTCCATTTAAAATTTGCTAGAACAAAGAGATTATGCATGCAGAAAGTGTGCAGGAGGGTTGAAGATAACAAATGATACATTGAGCACAGCCTAATGTGGCTTTACTGGAGTAGAAACAGTGGTAATAAATCAACTGCCAATGTTGATAATAAAATACTGCATTGGCCTCCATCAGCCACAGGAGAAAGGTTAAATGTTATTCCTCACAATAACCATGTGGTCTTCATAGCTGACACCTCCAATATTAAGTCCCATCATTAATTTCTATAAAAACATTTGATCTTTATTCCTAATGGAACATTTTTATAAAGGACTGCTTTGTAAATATCTAATATCCTTGAATTAATTTCATTCATTTTATGATTATTTTTACCCTATACTAGTATCACCCTTATTTAGTATAAAACTATTTATATGTAATAGGTAGCTTTGAGAAGTTAAAATTCATTTTGGTCAACTGTAAGTGATCTTTTAATAATTGGATTCACATGAACCCAGTGTTGGTGTAGGTTCCAAATTGAAATATTATTCCTAAATAATCTAAGTGATTTATTTTCTAGTTTATTTAATAAATCAAATCTCAAATTTGTCCATATTGCATTACAAGTAACTCTTATTTCAAACATCAATCTCATCCCTTGACCCATCTGTACAACAATTATTTCCCTAATATTCTTTCTGTAGAGAATTAATTATTATAGAATGGGTTTGAAATGTATGTTGGTCTTAAAGAGGAAGGCATGAATGTGTTTCAGGAGCTATATATGTCAGGCCTATATTTGTGAAGATACTGATATATGTACACATAAGCTAAATGATTGCAGATCCTCCTAGCTGTAGTCACAAATGAAGTCACACTAACTGTTCCTGTCCCACTTGCACCTATACCATCTCTATTACCTACTGTAATACTGCCCACTCTTACTTCTGAAAGATGGATGTCAACTTGGAAACCTGGTTGTACTCACGAAATAGTTTTCCAGCCATAACGGCCATAGGCTTCCTTCCTGTGCTTCCTCTGTTAAAGGAACCGGTTTAAGGGAGATCTATTATGAGTGCTCATTGAGAGAACACTAAGTTTCATCAAAACTGTTCAAGTTTGGCATTCCCCAAATAGCTAATCTTCAGATGTCAGAATCATCTTGGTTAATGCACAGAAGTAGGAAGAATGTCTTCTTGCGCAATCAGTTGCAGAGATTTGTTACCTGGGCACCTAAAGCAGCATTGCATTTGAACACTCAGACATTTACACACCAATAGTCATACTCCTCCACCAAAGCTAGCAACAATTTTTCTGGACAACTCAACCCAAGGTCTTCCTTTGATAAAACACATTTCTTCAATAAAGGCACCTTCTATTTTTACATGCTTTTGAATCTTCAAATATGTTTTTCAAACTTGGAGTTACAAAATCTCTCAAGAAACCTAGCTTGAGAATACAGTCTTTGCTTTTTACTACAGGACCATAAGCAACTTAAGAGCAAGTGCTGCTGTATTTCTTTATCACAGCTATATCTCCATAACCATTCCTGGCATAGAGTAAACTGTATCCCCAGGGTTGTTTCTGACAAAGGTCTTTGCTTTTGTTTGTTGCCTGGACTGAAAATGGCAAAGATCGAATCCATCTTAATCCTTGTGGTATCCTCAGCACAGTCAGGACACTAAGTACTTGCAAAGGAATACATGAATAAATGAACAGCAATTTTGGTGGTTTTTCCAAGGTGGATCAGTTCATATAAAAAGATAATTCAACATTCTATATTATATAAAACTATAAACAATGCATATATTTGAGATTATGGCTTTTCAGTTTTCTGCCTTCACCATCAAATTCTGAAATATATAGAATTAATTATCTGCATTTCTTATGGCAGAATTACATGTTTAGTTATAAATAAAGGAAAACAGAACATTTCTCCAGAATATAGCTTAGAAACTTGAACTCATTTTTGTAAAAATGATAAAGAGCTTCTCATTCTTATTTTCCTTTTTTTTTGTCTTTGCAGCAATCCTTGATAGAATAAATACATAGACAGGTGGGAAAGAGAATTCTCTAGATCTTATCATATTACCATTTGGTTTTCTTATAGTTAAGCCAATTACTAATTATCAGGAAACATATATCCTTCTTTTAATATTCCATTTTACATGTTGCTCTATCCCAATCTTATTCTAATAATTATATATTTAGGTAATTTGGCAAGGTCAAATGCATGCATTAATGGAATAGAATTCCAAATTTTGTGCTTAAGTTTGGGCATATTTCAAAGGGAGAGAGTATGTAGATTTGTTCGTAAGAGTGTTGAGACAAAATGGATTAAAAACTATTTCACTATGTTTCCCATGTTTAGAGTATACCATTTTATCTTGAGAATAATCTTAAACCAATACTTTTTAAATGTGATATTCTTACCCTAAAACAATAATTTTCATTCTAATTATTTAGCATAATACTTGTTTCTCCATAACCAGAAATTTTTCTAGCTAAATAAAACCCTAACAACACAGTAATATTATCATTATCATCATATTTACTTTTGTACATTAAGTTTGCAATGTTAATTTCTCTATATACACAATTTTATATATAAATATTATTTTATTTGGACACAATGCTGTGTTAAATTACACCTAGGCCTTTGCCTTCATTATCCCCTGAACTTATGCCTGGTTCCAAGTCCCATGTTGTTCTACTTCATAAGACCAGAATGTTCACTCCAACACTTCAGTTGCCTTAATGTTTTAAGGTGAAATTAAGTTTCCTCTTTTCCTTAACAATGCATATTATTCTGATTTTACCTCTCTAAATTCCAGATGCATGGTGCTGTGTCTCTTTGGGGAAACATAAAACTATATTTCATTTATATCTAATAATATTTTTATAGAGAGGGTAGTGTGAATATAGAAGCAATAGAAACATCAAAAGACTAAAAGAAGGATAATTTCCAGAAATTATAGTATAAATACAGGTGTTTTTAGATTGGAAGAGCCTTACTAACTCCAGAATAGTGTAAAAATGAAAAAAGCCAAAATTAGACACATTCTTATGACATTTTATTAAATATTGTGTCATTCTACTCATTAAAATAAAATATTAAAAATCAAAGAAAGAAAATAATGCCTTCTGCACAAAAAGTGTAGATTATCTACAAATTAACAAGAATTACCTCAACATTAATTATAAGTAAGAAAACACTTTACAGCAAAGCTTTCAAAATTCTGAGGGAAAAGTATTTTGAAAGCAGAACCCTATATCCAGCTAAATGATATTTGCTGGGAGGGTAAAATAAAAACATTTTCAATTATAGAAAGACATAGAGTTCATCTCCCCAGGATCTTTACTGGACAACAGCAGCAACAAAATAATGTGATTTTTAGTTGGTGTTTAACAGAATATGCATTTAATATATTTTTAAAAATTTTACATAAATGAAATATCTCTATAGCTTTCTCCTTTAACTAAACACATTATACCTGTTATTTTGTTTCAAAATAAATAGATAACTTAATTTACTTATATGCTCCAGAAAAACATAAAATGTGGGGAATAAGAGGCACTCAATATGTGTTATTAAATGCATACATAAATAAAACAAAATAGTATTGTACCATTTTATATACAAAATTATGCATTTTTTCTTTAAATGATAGATTACAGTTTGAGAAATTTCCCCACATTAGTAAATAGAGAAATATATCGTTTATTATAGACATTCATGCTATTTGAATTCACAGATATACAGTAGTTCACTTTCCATATTTTCAGTTGTCAATAGTTAACCACAATCCAAAAATATTAAATGGACATCACAAATAAACAATTCATAAGTTTTAAATTGTGCACCATTCTGAGCAGCATGACAAAAATCTCTCACTGTCCTGCTGCATCTTGCCTGGTATGTGAATTAGCCCTTTCTTCTGTGTATCTATGCTGTATAAGCTACCTACCCATTAATCTTTGGCATACTCTGCTCCTGACATACAACTACTGAAATCATCATGGCTGAATGATCCAGGATCACCTGAAGCAGATGATCTTCCTTCTGACTTATTGTCAGAAGGCGAATAGTTGCCTACCTTATAATGCCCATGTTATTCACCTCACTTTATGAAATCATGTGGACATTGTGTCATCTCTCATCATCACAAAAAGAAGAGTACAAGAAAATAAGATATTGTGAGAGACAGAAAGACCAAATTCACATAACTTTGCATTGTTATAATTGTTCTTTTTTATTATTAACCAATGTTTTTATTCTCTCACTGTGCCTAATTTATAAATTAAAATTTATCATAGGTTTGTATATATAGAAAAACCCCATAGTATATTTAGCTTTTGAGACTATCTACAGTATAAGTTATCTATTCCGGGTCCCAGAACATATTCACTGTAAACAAGGAAAGACTATATAGTATCATATTTGGCCAATTTATCACTCATAGACACTAAGATATTTTCCTGATTGTTTACAATTATTAAAAGGATTGAATGAAAACCATTGAACACGTATTATTACATAATTGGTACATATTTTTATTGAGAGTCAAATGTTTGTGTTTCATGATATGTAAATATTATTTGAATGGTATTAATTATGCCTTAAAAATGCTAATATTCATCTTTCTACAAATAGTAAATATGCATATATCCTTCTTTAATCTTTTCTTCAATACCATTCTATATAATTCCAAAATATTAACAAAAATAGTAATATTCACAAAATTGATTCAATAATTTCTTATGTATTAGTCAATGGCAGAAAAACTTGAGGTACATTAAAAGTATGTAATTAAAAAGAGTTTGAGAAAAAGTCTATTTACAAAAATTTCTTAAATACTAACAATGCTTGTAGAATCACCCCAGCGGGGTTACCAAAAATGGAATGACCTTAAAAACATAGGCCAGAAAGAGCAAGATCAGATAAAGCAATTTATAAAATGCAGTGACCCAGTGGAATCCCTGATCTTTGATAGAGCACTACAGCCGTAGCCAAACTGTAGCCTGGTGGTGCAGGAGCTTGGGTGGGGTGAATATTCTAACCTGTCATTGTTCCTGTTCCAAAATATCCTGGCAATGTATCTCCTTGGCCAAACCAGACATCAGAAGACAAGAGAGACCAGTATGCCTTAATAAATATCTGCTATCTGGGCAGACAGCAGAGAGTAGAAGGATGGAAAGTCAATCTAAAGGACAAAGAAATACTGTTCATTATACCTAGAAAACTCTGAGCGAACTTTTTTTTCTTTGTATCTGTAATATTTAAAAATTACATGTTTAAAGTGAACCAAATTTTATTCATCAAGTAGAGATTGCAACTGTAAGCATATACGCATACATGCAATCTCAGAACACCTAAATATATAAAGCAAATGTTAAATGATCTATAGAAAAAGATAGATTGCAATACAATAATAACAGGGGACTTCAATACTATACTTTCAGTAATGGACAGATCATTCAGACATAAAAATAATAAAGAAACATTGGATTTGAGCTACACTTTAGTCCAAATAGACCTAACAAGACCTATACAGAACATCTCATCTAACAACAACAGAGTACACATTCTTCTCAATTGCACACAGAACATTCTCCTGGACAGATCATATATTAGGTCACAAAACAAGTCTTAACAAAGGTAAGAGAACTGAAATTGCATTAAGTATCTTTTCTGATCCCAATAACATAAAACTAGAAATCAATAACAAAATAAATCTTGGAAATTTTATAAATATGTGAAACTTAAACAACATGCTCCTGAACAACTGATGGGTCAAAGAAGAAATCAAAAGGGAAATTTAAAATTATATTTATGTTGAGACAAATGAAAATGGAAATATACATATCAAAATTATGGGCTGCAACAAAAGCAGTTCTAGGAGGCAAATTTAAAACAATAAACAACTTTATAAAAAAAAGAAAAAAATCTGAAAAAAACAACCCAAGATTATGCCTCAGAAAACTAGAAAAAGAAGAGCAATCTAAGGTTAAAGATAACAAAGAAAAGGACATAACTATCAGAGCAAAAATCAATGAAATAGAGATAAAAATTTATAAAAATCAACAAAACTAAGAGTTGGTTCTTTGAAAACATAATCAGAATCCATAATTCTTAGCTAGACTTAGAAAAAAGCCTGAAAGAGAAGCCTGAAATAAATAAAATCAGAAATGGAAGAGAAGACATTTCAAATTAAAATTGATACCACAGGAATGCTGACTTTCATAAGAGATTACTATGCCAACAACTTGGATAACTTAGAAAAACTGTATAAATGTGTAGAAACATGTAACTTAGCAAGAGTGAATCATGTAAAAATAGAAAATTTGAATAAATCAATGATGAGTTAGGAGATTAAATCAGTAATAATAAGTCTCCCATCAAAGGCAATCACAGCAACAACAAAAATAAATAAATGGGATCTGATTTAATTTAAAAGCTTCTGCACAGCCAAGGAAACAATTATTAGAGTGAATAGACAAACTACAGAATGGGAGAAAATATTTGCATGCCTTACATCCAATAAAGGGCTGATAATTAGAAACTATAAAGAACTCAAGCAAACCAGAAAAAAAAATCTAATAACTCCATTAAAAGTGGGCAAAAGACATGAAAAGAAACTTTTCAAAAGAAGATAGGCCAATGGCCAACAAACATATGAAAAATGCTCAACATCTCTATTTATCAGGGAAATGCAAATCAAAACCACAATAAGATATCACTTAACTCCAGTGAGAAAGGCTTTTATCAAAAAGTTCCCAAACAACAAATGCTAGCGTGAATGCTGAGAGGTGGGAACACTTATACACTGCTGGTGGGACTGCAAACTAATTAATACAACCTGTATGGAAAGTAGTATGGATATACTTCAAAGAACTAAAAGTAGTTCTACCATTTGGCAATCCCACTACTGGGCATTTACCCAAAGGGTTAAAAAAAAACGACATTCTATAAAAAAGACGCCTGTACTCAAATGTTTATAGCAGCAGAAATCACAATTGCAAAGATGTGGAAACAACCCAAGTGCCCATCAATACATGAATGGATTAATAAAATGTGTTGTATACCATGGAGTTCTACTCAGCCATTAAAAAAATAGTGAACTGTCTCTTGCATTATCCTGGATGAAGCTGGAGCCCATTTTTCTAAAAGAAGTATCACAAGAATGGAAAAACAAATACCACATGTACTCACCATTAAATTGGTACTAATTGATCAACACTTATGTACACATATGGAAGTAACATTCATTGGGTGTTGGGCAGTTGGGGGTGTGGAGGTGGGGATGTGTAAATTCACACCTAATGGGTGTGGTGCATGCTGTCTGGGGGATGGGCAAGCTTGTAGCTCTGACTTGGGCGGTGCAAAGGCAATTTATGTAATCAAAGTGTTTGTACCCTAGTAATATTCTGAAATAAATTAAAAAATGACTTAAAATGTAAGCCCTGAAACTTTAAAACTGCTAGAAGATAACATAAGGAAAAAGCTTCACAACATTGATCTGGGCAATGATTTTTGGATATGACCCCAAAAGCACAGGCTACAAAAATGAAAATAGACACATGGGATGGCATCAGACTAAAAAGCTTCTGTTCTGAAAAGGAAACAATTAAAAGTGAAGTAACAATCCACAAAGTAAGAGAAAAGATTTTAAAACTATACATCTGATAGAAGTTAATATCCAAAATATATAAGGAGCTCAAACAACTTAATGGCAAACAAAGAAAAAAATTTAAAAATGGGCAAAGGACTTGAACAGACAATTCTCAATTTAATTTATATATTTAATTAAAATTCTACAAACATAATGAGTGAGATGTGCAATGTTTGGGGGATGGTCATGCCTAGGCTCTGCCTCGAGGGGGGAGGGGGGCATGGGCAATGTACGTAATCATATTTGTACCCCCATAATATGCTGAAATAAAAAAATAAAAAATAAAAAAATAAATAAAAAGAAGAAAACTTTGTCATTTACAATAACATGAAAGAACCTGGAGGATATTATCCTAAGTGAAATGAGCTAGGCACAGTATATAAACATTGTATGATTTCACTTGTGTGTGGTATCTGAGAAAGTTGAACTTACAGAGGTAGAGACTAACAACATGGTTACCAGAGGCTACCATCTAGGGGATAGGGGAGAGCATAGGGAGAAATTGACCAAAGGATACAAAGTTCACATTAGACAAGAGAAATAAATTTTTAAGATCTATTGTACAAGATGACCATACTTAATATATTTTATATTTCAAAATTGCTAAAAGAATAGATTTTAAATGTTCTTACACTCAAAATTGGTAAATATGTGATGTGAGTTAGCTTGATATAATCTTTACATAATGTATACATATATCAAAATATCACATTATACCCCCAAAATATATACAATCATTTGTCAACTAAAAATAAAACCTTAAATAAAATATAAAATGAATCAAATTTTTTATAACATCGTGTAATCCAGTATTAAGTGGCAAGAAAAAAATAATTGCAGCCCTCTTTCTTCATCTTCATGTGTTAACACTGTGTACATTTGATTTCCATTTAAGTCCATGGCATTTTCAATGTATTTGCATTAATGGAACATAATTACAGACTTTTCTTGAAATGATTTTATGTTTTGAAAAACTACAGTAATCTTGAGCAGATTACTTATTGTCACTTCTTAAAACAATTTAGGAATTTAAAGGAAAAATGTTAAAATGAATCAAGTAACAGTATTGAGTGAATTTACCATTGATTTTCCTTGCTATGTTTAAATGCCACATTTTCTTTGCAAAAACAATAATGATTTTGAAAAACATTTGGTGAAGAAAGCTCTGATTTTGTAAAACTTGACTTCTTTTCATATTTCTAGCTATCAAATAATTTTATTTACCATAAAAACATGTATTCTTTGCTATGTGTAAAAAAACAAACCATTGCTGGCTATAAGCTTAGATTTTAAAACTTGAATCACAACTTATAGGTCCTGGGAAGCTTGCAGTAGAAAAGACAGTATGGTCAACTATTTAATAGAATGAAAATTATTTTAAGAATTCTATGCACATTTCTTCTTTAAGGAGTATACATCACTATTATATCTAGTTTCTCTGTGTGTGTGTGTGTGTATACACACACCCACAGATTCCTAAATGACTATGCAATAAATAATTGTATGTGACATCTTTACTGGACCATGAGATACCCAGATATTTGGTCAAATATTATTCCGGGTGTTTTTGTGGGGATGTTTTGGATTTGATTAACATTTAAATTGGTAGACTGAGTAAATCAGTTTGCCCTTCTTAATTTGAGTGGGCCTCATGAAATAAGTTGAAGGTCTGAATAGAACAAAAAGGCAGACCTTTCCCCAGGTAAGGGAGAATTCTTCCTGTCTGGCTACCTTCCAACTGGAATATTGCCATTTTTTTGCCTTCTGACTCAAACTGAAACATTGACTCTCCTTGGATCTTGAGCCTGTAGACCTTCAGACTCTCCTCATTCTCATGCCTTTATAACTTGGACTGGAACACCATCATTACCTCTCCAGCTTGCAGACTCACCCTGCATAATCTTTAAACTTGTCAGCTTCCATAATCTCATAAATCGATTTCCTATAATAAATCCCTTTATATAAATATAAGTAGAGATGCATCCTTTTGGTTCCGTTTTTTTCTGGAGAACCCTGATTAATACACATTGCATTTAATATTATGGCTAGCTTATAATTTAATGGTGTGTGGAGAAAGACTCAGGTGCACAAGGTGATGTAAAACAGTTTCATGCAAGAAAACAAGGCATATAAATATCATATGACCATTGAGGTCAGGTAATCTGCATGAATTCTGGAAGTTCAGAGCATCAGCCAAGGCCAACTGTAGAGGAGCAGGGAAAAAAATATACTCTGGCTAGAATTTGAAAAATTTAATATAAGATTTAACACCTCAATTCTGAAAGTATACTTACCAGGTCAGTCACCCTATTTACATCTAAAGTATTTAGTTATAAAGTTTCTATCAGTTGTGTCTGAAAAATTAAGGATCCATTTAGCATCAACTTTGGTCAATGTTTGGAAAGAATGGAAAAGGAAATTATAAAAAATGTAGATTTAGGTCAATCGTTATATCCATTGCCGGAAGAGATACCATTTTGTCTGAAATAGTTCAGTGTCATATGAAATAAGACAGTGTGCTTATCCCTAGAAAGCACATGAACAGTATTCAGAATGACAAGCCCAGTAAACCATCTAGCAGTGAATGAGGGCTCCCAAAGCGGATTTGAACAAGATCATCTATGGCTGCAGTCCCTAACCCCTGGGCCAAAGAACGGTACCAGTCTGTAACCTGTTAGGAACCAGGCTGCACAGGAGGAGGTGAGCCGCAAGTAAGCAAGGGAAGCTTCATCTGTGTTTACAGCCGCTCCCCATGACTTCCATCACTGCCTGAGTTCTGCCTCTTGTTAGATAGTCATTGTCTCCCATCACCCCCAGATGGGACCTTCTAGTTGCAGGAAAACAAGCTCATGGCTCCCACTGATTCTGCATTATGGTGAGTGATATAATTATTTCATTATATATTACAATGTAATAATAATAAAGTGCACAATAAATGTAATATACTTGAATCATCCCCAATCTATCCTCCCCGCCTCCTGGTCTGTGGAAAAATTGTCTTCCATGAAACCAGTCCCTAGTTCCAAAACGGTTAGGGACTGCTGATGTTTAGCTGTTAAGACTGTAGAAGGCTGGTACAGTGGCAAGGAGCTAGTCAGAGTTCTGACCTTCAAGTGCAGTGTCAGGGACACCGGGAGCAGCAGCTATCTAGTTTATATTCCGAGGGGACATAAGAGTAAGAAATAAAAGTGAAAAAGGGAATTCAAGGAAGTAGGAAGAGCTGAAACTCTGGCTAGACAGAAATGACCTTTACTCAAAGTTAATAAACTTGGAGCAGTAAAGTGGCTCAATGTCTCTAGTTTAGGGGATTGTACGTATTTGTTTTTTCGTTCTTGGGGCTTTCTGTTAGGCAATCAGGTTTCTATACATAAAAATACCAAGAAGAGCTTTTCCCCCTCTTTTTATTCAGTGGTGACATTATGAAGCTTTCAAAAATTTGTTCTGAATGACTGAACTAAACTCCTAATGAGCCCAACTATAGATTATTTTTTTTAGTAGGTCATCTTTATATGTAGGAAACTCAGATAGATATTTAGTAGACTGTAGTATTGTGTTCCATGTTTACCACAATGAGGAGGTGGTATGAACCCATTTGTGCTGCATTTGAGTGGGGCCCATATAAGGAATGGCTTTACAGCAGATTTGGGCTTCACTGCAAGTGGTCCTATTGCCTGTATCATCCAAACTAGTAGAGTCTAAGAAATTAGAGATATTTGTGGTAGAAAAACATCCACATACAACAGAGAATGATACACCATTCACAAAAAAGATCCTCATATGATACGTAGCCATAAGAGAAATGCTGACCATGGGATATCACATGATCATGCAACCATACTGGCCTTTATGATCTGGCTTCTGTGAGACCCTCCAAATCATGTGGCTTTGTAAATCCAGCAGCTATATATTCCAAGATTGAAGGAATGTTTTTGGAATTGGGCAGCATGAAAGTTAGGGGTAAAAGTAATTTGCAAAAAGTGGATCAGGCTTCCAGTTTATCTGCCACTGTTTCACTGGCCTCTGTCTGTCAGCTTACTGCTATGGTTACCTGGTCCACCCTGAACAGCTAATGTTGAAGGTGATGGGAAGGAAAAATATCACAGATTTACTGCAAACTGAAAATGGACTAATTCTAAAGTATAAGGTGGGCCTTGAGAAGGATTATACACTCCGGAGTGTGAGGAATATATTGTATGATGTTTCATGGACCATCCACATCAATGAAGTGTTCAGGGGTCCAATGATCTGGGCTGTTCTGATATGTCCCTGAAACAAACAAACAAACAAATAAACAAACAAAAAATATAGTACCTCCTACCATATAGAAGCAAGCACCATTTTAATAGACATTTTTCTTTCTGTAGGTGTGGCCCTGAATGATGGTGGTGAGGAGAAATCCTCACATGGGCAGAGCTTCAGGTAGTACACCTGGTCATTCACATTGTGTAGTAGGAAACGTTCCCCTAGATAAGAATATATATGAATTCATTGGTAGTGGGGCATGGCTTGGCTTGTTTATCAGGAGCCTGTATGCAGAAAGAATCAGTACAGGGAAATCTAAGGGAAAAGGATATGGATAAATGAGGGTCTTAGGCACAAAGAGTAAAGACTCTTATGTTACATCATCATGCTTTGTTTGTCAGGATTCTCTAGAGAAAAAAACAATGGGGTTGGTGTGTGTGTGGGGGGGGAGTGGTGGGACAGAGAAAGAGAGATTTATTATGTAAATATTTTGAGGAATTGGCTCACATAATTATTGAGACTGGCATGTCCAAAATCTGTAGAGTGGGTGGCAGGCTAGAAACCAGGAAAGAGTCAATGCTTCAGTTCAAGTCTGAGGACCATATGCTGCAGAATTCCTTATTGGATAGAAGAAGTCAATCTTCTATACTCTTCAGATATTCAGCTGATTGCATAAGGCCCACCCCACATTATGGATTGTAATCTGCTTTACACAAATTCCAATTTAAATGCTGATCTCATCCAAAACCATTCTTACAGAAACATCCAGAATAATATTTGACTACCTATCTGGGCACTGTGGTTGAGCCAATTTTGCACATAAAGTTAACCATCTCAAATCTCCTAAAGATTCCACCACGGAGGAGGCACTAAACAATCAAAGAGAATGTTTCATCCAGTTAATCCTCAGCCCCTCTTTCAGCAGCCCTTCCAGATCCTGCACAATGGGTGCATTAACAGCTTGAGATTCTGCTCACAAAAGCTGATCCAGTTACTGCTGCTGCTAATTATTCATTCTGCTAGCAGTAGAGATCAGGACCAAATTCCCAACATAAGATCATTCTTTGAGGAGACTAACCAGATACTTAATGACAAATTGACTGCAGAGGTTCACTTACATTCTGAAAGGGACAATAATTTATCATGACTGGAATTAACACTTATTCCTTAGAAAGGTTTTTTTTTTTTCTTTCCCATAGAGCTTAAGTTTTTGCTAGTATTTCAGTGTGTACAGAGTGTTTGTTCCACCAGGGAGATATTCTGTATAACATTAAACTATAACAGTGTACTCTAGAGCAAAGGATATGTGGCAATGAAAAAATTAAGGCACATTTAAGAGGTCAGGTTGGAGATGACACTCTGTACAGGTGGGGCACCATTCTCCAGGAATAGTATACACTCTAAATCAATGCCATTTTGTGGTGTCTGTCTTCAGTAGGTAGAATAAATGAGCATCAGACCCAAGAGATGGAAGTAGGAATGACTCTGGTTAGGATCATTTCTGGTGATTCACTTGAAGAATGTGTGGTTGCCATTTTATGATGCTAGTCTCTTCAGATCTGAAAGTCTAGGTTCCCCATAAGGGTATATTTCTGCCAGGGTCCACAGCCAGAATCCCAGTAAAAAGCTATGGTTGCCACATAATATTAGTCTCCTGAGCTAAAATCAACAGGGAAGAAAAGAGTCATGATCCTGGCAGAGGTAATTGATTTTGATCATCAAAAGGAGGTAGGATTGTTGTTAAATGATGGATAAAGGGAAAATATATTTAGCACCCAGGTGATCTATTGGGTCATATCTTAGAAATCCTCTGACAATTGTTCAAACAACATCATTGAGATATAATTCACATGCCATATAATTCACTCATTTAAACTATACAATTCAATGGTTTTAGTATGTTACATTATTTTTCAAATTGTGGTAAAACTATGCATATTTTTACACATGTATACATATAAATTATGCATATTTTACCACAAATGAATTTATATATATTAAATTTATGTCCATAATTTATACAAAATTTATATACAAAAACATAAAATTTGCCATTTTGATTATTTTTAAGTGTATAATTCAACAGCATTAGGTACGGTCACAATATCCTACATCCTTCATCTCTAATTATTTTGAAAATGTTTTTAATCAGCCAAGAGAGAAATTCTATAATCATTAAGCAAAAAGCTCCATTCCTACCTCTTTTCATCCCATCTCTATCTAATCTATTTTTTGTCTTTATGAATTTGCTTAAATACTTTATATAATTGAGGTCATACAATGTTTGTCCTTTTATGTCTAATCTATTTCACTTAGCATAATGGTGTCAAGGTTCATCAATGTTGTAGCATGTATCACAACATTATCTCTTTTTTGACTTAGTAATATTTCATCATATGTTTCTACTACATTTTATTTATCCAATAATTATTTGAAAGACATTTGCAACATATCTATCATTGGGCTATTGTGAATAATGCTGAAATTAACATAGGTAAACAAGTATCTGTTTGAGTCTCCCCTTCCAATTCTTTGGGGTATATACCCAGGAATAGGTTATATGATAATTCTACGTTTAGCTTTTTGAGGAACCAGCAGATCTCTGCACAATTTTGACAATAAATATATATAACTATAGCAGCCTTAACTGGAGAATGTCTTCATGGCCTGGGGAATTAGACTTTGCAGAAAAAGGTTCTCTGTCTTGACCCATGAAAGTGAGAACTGAAGTTGAGGGAATCTAGAAAGAGTAGCAGAGGAGGAAGGCTATGAGTATAATCTGTGGCCCTGAGACCAGCCAGGATGGGGAGGCTTGTATTAGTCTAAATAGCATTGTTTTTCCCCCAGGCAAAAAGACCTGGAATATCTATTTCCAGATGGGGTAAATTTATTATAGGAAACAGGTGGATCTAAGTGACAAAGGAATGAATGGTAGTGGTTGTTATAGTTTGTTGCTTGAATCCCCTTTCAGAGAGAAAAAACTTGTTACCCCAGGTGCTGGGAGTGGTGGCTGCTAATGTCTCACAGAAGTGTCCCTTCTCAGGAATTTCTCTCAGTCTAAGGAAGCTGCCTCATATACTCTTACATCTCCTCAATGGGAAGAAGCCTGCACTAAATGCAGTTAATACAGGATTACAATGCTCCAATGCTTTTCCTTAGTTTGGGACATTTCTGGAAGCCCATCCCTATTTTAGAGCTCTAGGTGAGATCAGCTGAGGACTCTGTTACAATTATACCTTAGGTCAATTTCTTCTGCCTAGTCCTGGTTTCTTTTTATTCCCTTATAGGTATTATTGCTAAAAACATGCTCTAATACATTTTCATGTCATTTCCCATTTCTTGTAACCTGATAAAAAATGATTGGCTTAGAAAAACTGACAAATAGCAATGACTAAATAAAAATTGATTGTTGGCTTCATAATATTCATGGCTTATTATTCCCCATTTACTGTGAAAGTTTCAGATTGTTAACACTGAAAGTTTTTTTTTCCAGAATCACACGTTTTCTCTGATCGTACAAAGAATTCATTATAATTGCTATCTAAGATTATATTATGAAATATGATGTGAAGATTACAAAGGAAATCAAAACAAATAATAAGTGAATATCTAAAGAAAAAGAATAGTAATGCATTCTGTTGATAAGATATGTAAAAATAAAATATATGGCAATAATAATATAGAGAATGAGTGAGTATAATTGAAAATATATGTTTACAAGACACATTGCATACAGAATGGAAAGATATTATTTGCAGTTGGACACTGATTAAGTAGAAATATGTTTTAAAACTGAAGCAACCACTAAAAAATTAAAAACAAATATAAATAATAAAACAATAGTTAAGATAAAATTTAACCATATAAAATGTTCAATTAACCCAGAGAAGGCATGCATGAAAGGGAAAAAAAAAAGCAGGTTAAATATTGAACAAACGGAAAAGAGCTATGAATATAATAGGTTTTAAACTAACTAAATGAATAATCACAGTAAATATAAATGGTTAAAAGTAATCAATAAAAATACTTATAGATTGAATAAGAAAAGAAAAATAAAACAATTATATGCTATCCATAGGAAACCCACTTTAAATATCTAGGCTTACAGACATTAAAAGTAAAAGGATGAAAATCATTATAATGTGCATATACTAATCAAAGGAAAGCTAATTAATTATGCTAATATCTGACAGAATAGATTCAGAGCAAAAAATGTTACCAGAGAGGAAAAGGAACATTACATAATAATAAAAGTGTCAATTCTTCAAGAATATATGATAATTTTAAATGTGCACGTACCTAACAACAGAGCTCTAAATTAGATAAACCAAAGACTGATAGAATGAAAGGAGAAATAGAAAAAAATCCACAAGTAGAGCAGGAGACTATAACACTCTGTAATTGACAGAACTATTAGCCAATCAGTAAGGATTTAAAAGAACCAAACACAGTGAAGGAAATAATCGGCATTTATGGATCAATTAATGTCAGCAGAATATGCATTCTTTTTAAGAGTATATGGAACATTCACCAAGACAGAGTCTATTCTTGGTCATATAACAAACTATACAAACAAAAGCAATAGAAATAATACAAGTTAATTTTCTGATGATACAGAACTAATCTAAAATTAATAATAGTTATTTTAAAAATCCCCCCAATTTGGAAATTAACCAGTATATTTATTAATAATCCGTGGATCAAAGAGAAAGTCTGAAGAGATATTGAAATACGAATTTGAACTCATTAAAATAAAAATGGACCATATCAAAATTTGCAGAATCCAGTTAAAATAGTGCTGAGTATAATTTTAGCATTAAACTCTTCTTTTACACAAAAATACATTCTCAAGTCAGTAATCTAAGATTCCACCTTTTAAAACAGAGCAAATTAAATACAAAGCAAGCAGAAAAATATCATAAAAATTTGGGCAAAATTAAATGAGATAGAAACCAAAGCAAACAGACAAATTCAACAAAACTAAAAGCCGATTCGTTGAAATGAGTTATAAAACCAATTATTTTATCAATGGCTAAATTATTACGAACATTCAGAGAGGTTAATTCGTTTATCCAAAGTGATACAGTGTCAGAGATAGAATAGAATCTAGGCCTTTCTTGACCTGGAAACTCCCAACTGCTACAATAACAGTTTATGCATTTTGCCTAGGTTAATTTAAATGAGACAAGACTTCCAGATTCTAAATTTAAATTAAAATTTGGCAGAATGTTTTTGTTTCCTTCATGAATGGTGAATATAGATGTTCATATCCCATCTGATCAATCAAAGAATTACAAAGATATATTCCATTGAGAAATCAGAGATGCCAAATTAAATATTATTACTATGGCAACATTTTATTAATTAAGACAATCTATGTGTGGTTAAAGGTTAGTTACACCGGTCAAAATAATAATTTCCATTCTTGAGTGTCTTACAAGACTTACTTATTAGAAAAATACATGTAAGGACACTTTATTTTTATATGACTCAGAGTATTAAATATTTTTCTTTCATCTCTGAGGCAATGGCAAACATTTTATTTTTCTAATTTTGCTGAGAATTTTTCATGCACAGTTAGAAGAGCTTGCAGTTTCAAATCCTTAATCACAAAGAACAGAAAGTTCTCAATATCTCCATTTGCAATTTCTCAAAGTTCAAACTTTATGTCCTGTGTCATCATTAATTATTTATATCTCTAACTGCAGCCCAACTTCACGCAATGCGTGAATTTGAGTATTGCTAAGTTGTTCTTACTCTACAAAATGATGATTACAACTGCATTTATGCCAGTGAGAGAGTCTCTTAAAATGCTGTCTGATGTACTCCATGATAAAATTTGGATGGTGGGTGTTAAAAGCTATAATATAATGTCTTCTAGTGGAAAGGGCAGATTCATGATTGAGTTGGGGCTCAAAAAGAATCCTTCTATGAATATATCCATGAATGCTACAGTACCTCCACATTCCCTACTTGAGGCTCACATTGTTCTCATGTATTGCATTCTTAATATAAGCTGCTATATTATTTATGGTGGTTTCCATAACAAGGGATAAGAAAACTCAACTAAAACTGGCTTAACTAGGACCTTATTTGTTCACATTACTGAAAAACACATAGAATTAGCTTCAGGTAGAATTTGAACCCCAGAGTCTTAATTAATATCATCAGATCTCAGTGTTTTTCTATTGCTTTCTCTCTAGTATCTACTTTCTACTCTAAGGTTGCTTTACCCCCAGCTTGAGATAGTGGCTACTACTAATAATATGCCTACATTATCCCAGCTTTAAATTAGGGAGAAAAAAACAGAGTATGTCTTCAGTTGGTGGCCATACACATCCAATTGTTAACATTAATTAAACCAGTTTGGATCGTAGGCTTATCTCAGCGGTCCCCAAACTTTTTGGCACCAGGGACCAATTTCATGGAAGACAGTTTTTCCACGGACAGGGGTGGGGGTGGTTAGGGGTGGTGGGGGTGGTTTCTGGATGATTCAAGTGCATTGCATTTATTGTGCAGTCAAACCTCTCTGTTACTGATTATCTGTATTTGCAGCTGCTCCCCAGCGCTAGCATCACTGCCTCAGCTCCACCCCAGATCATCAGGCATTAGATTCTCATAATGAGCGTGCAACCTAGATCCCTCACATGTGCAGTTTACAGTAGGGTTCACACTCCTATGAAAATCTAATGCTGCTGCTGATCTAACAGGAGGCAAAACTTATGCAGTGATGTGAGCCATGGGGAGCAGCTGTAAATACAGATGAATTTCCCCTCCTGCTGTGTGGCTGGGTTTCTAACAGGCCATGGACAGGTACCCGTCTGGGTCCAGAGGGTTGGGAACCACAAGCTTATCCTAGAATCAATGGATCTAGCCAGGGGTTCAAAATTGCATTGTTTTGCTCTGAGTTCCATTCCTACTACTTGGCCCAGTGTTAACTTAATCATTTGGGATGAGAGTGAGAACGTTTTTGGTTTAGTTTTTGTTTGTTTGTTTATGTTTTTTGTTTTTGTTTGCTTTTACCTAAACAAAATTTGGGAGTCCCCCCAAAAAGAGAGTGGGTTGGATGCTGGGGAAGCAGAAACAATAACCATTGCACGGTCATGGAAACAACCCAAGTGCCCATCAATTCATGAGTGGATA
>VBSM01000483.1:16757413-16779493 GCA_008086735.1 Cheirogaleus medius
AAAAGAAAAAAAAAATAAAACCCAAAAACAAAAACAAAAAAAAAAAAATAAGTATGTATATGAAAAAGACAGGGGAATAGCTTGAGAAAATTGTCTTCCTTTTCCATCTCAAATGCAGCAAGCAGCACAACTTCCAACATGTAGCGGCACTCGCAGTGGCACATTTCAGAATGACATGCTACTTAGCACTGCTGTACTGATTAGTTTGGCAGGAAGTTATGATCAGAACAGTTCTTGGAGCAACTCTACTTGTGTATTTGCTGACAGGAATTCAGAGAAGCATTGCTTGCTTGATGGGAAGACAAATGTCTTAAGAATTAAGAGGAACTTTATATTCATGTTTTAGAGGTGACTGTAGGTTGCTTGGTTAAAGAGGTTAAAAAGGGAAAGCTGCCACTCAGTGGTAACTGGGAAAGTGTTTGAACTTGTAGAGCACTGTGCTCCAGCTGCAGACAGAGTGAAGGGCTCACCAAGAAAATGGGCTGCCCCTTGGGCATTTCTACCGAAATTCAACATTTCTATTCAAAACCAATGTCTTAAATCAGTAACTCTGCAAATACAGCAGAAATTGTACCTACAATTTCCCCATAGTTATCTTCCGACACCCATATGGGCAATGCTGAATTTAATGTGACCTGTGACATGGATACTTTTTCTATTCTCACTCATCCTCCTTAAACAATTATAATTGCTCCCTCAGGGAATAATTCAGGATATTCTTCAACAATTCACCCCTATAAATGATAGGCTATTTTCAAGCTCAAGTCTAACACAATAAAATGCAATCTGACGTGTAGTCAAAAAGACTTGTTGAGGATTGAAATAGGTTGTTTAATAGAAAACTGTATCTGGAAATTTCAATCTCTCATTGCTTCACTATCCTTAGAAATCCAAATCCCCATGAATATTTTCTAAATGCACTTTATTCCTAGTCTTATCCTCACTTTAAAAGTTAACGAAACCTAATTAATTATAATGAAGAATTCTAAAGTAGAACACTGATTTTGTGCTTTTAGCATTATAATTGTATTTACTTATTTACTTAGTCATTGGCAGTGTCTATACTCCACAATAAGTTCTTTTCTAAAAGTGTTGATGCAGCAAATGAAATGTTATTATTGAATTTTTAATACTTTGTTCTACTAATAATTCTTTTCTTTTCAACTGCAAATGTAATTATTTTGAAATTAGCTAAACAGCTGGCTTATCACTACTATACAACTCTCCCATGTCAATTTATTACATCTTATTCCTTCTATCTAGTTAGAGTGAATGAGGCAATGCCTCAAGAGAAGGAAAAGAAAAATCAAAAGTATGAAATTGAGTTTAACATGATACTCATGTTAAAATACTCTCCATCTTTGTAACTTGTACATCTCTATATATGTTAGACAATGAAAGATTTTTTTTTTTGAGACAGAGTCTCACTCTGTCGCCCAGGCTGCATTGCAGTGGTGCCATCATAGAGTACAACAGCCTCAAACTCCTGAGCTCCAGTAATCTTCCCACCTCAGCCTCCTGAGTTGCTGGGACTACAAGCATGCATCACCATGCCCACATAAAAGATATTTATGTTTTGGTGCTGTTCAGCTGTTGTATGATATTCTATGATATTCTACAGTTTTTGCAAACCTAGCACAACATTGCATATCTTAGAAAACAAGGTAAAATTCCTAATGTTTAACAAAAGACATTCTATAAAAAGACATCTGCACTAGAATGTTTATAGCAGCACAATTCATGATTGCAATGATGTGGAAACAACCCAAGTGCCCATCAATACATGAGTGGATTAATAAAATATGGTATATGTATATCATGGAGTTCTACTCAGCCACAAAAAACGATGGTGATCTAGCACCTCTTGTATTATCCTGGAAAGAGCTGGAGCCCATTCTACTAAGTGAAGTATCACAAGAATGGAAAAACAAGCACCACATCTACTCACTATCAAATTGGTATTAACTGATCAACACTTAAGTGCATATATATAGTAATAACATTTATTGGGCATCCGGCAGATGGGAGAGGGGAGGAGGGGTGGGTATATCCACATCTAATGGGTGTGGCGCGCACCGTCTGGGGGATGGACATTCTTGAAGTTCTGACTTGGGTGGGGCAAAGGCAATATATGCCAAAACATTTGTGCCTCCGTAATATGCTGAAATAAAAAAATAGAAAATAGCATATTGTTGCAAGGTGGAGGTGGGGTGGAGCAGGGACTTTTATATGGACAGAGACAGTAAAAAGCCTTCCCTTATCCATGATAGCAGGATTTAAAAACAAAATAATAATAATATAGTGACATGGAAACACAGACAATAAAGTGGAAACATTTCACTTGACAAAATGTGTAGGAGGTAATTTAATATGAACAACCCCACAACAACTATGTAACGGGCAGGTATAAGAACCCCAAAACACAAATTTAGAATAACTATTAATTCTCTCACTTTCTTAAGGCAAATTCAATACTACAAACTTCCTTTATCCCAAGGTAGTGGAAAACTCACTCTACAATATTAGGGGTGTCACTCCTTTCTATCCTTTCTGAAGGTCACACAAAATCCAAGAGAGTCCATAAAATTGGAAGAACGTCTAACAGCCAACTTTTTATAGTCAATGTCAATGCCTTAAACAATGTCTTAAAGAAAACAGGGAAAAGAAGTCCCATTCTTTCACAAGCAAACACACATCACAGCTTGAAGTTTGGGAGTGCAGTGTACTTGCTATCTTAAGCTTCAGAATATAGTTTGCAACATAAATAATTATAATCCCATCATAGACAATTTAATATGGAACCTTTCAAAATTACCAACAAATAGAAGTCTCATTTAATTTCCACATTAATATGCAAATAGAGTTTACTAAATTATATAACTGTATGTTCTTCCAAATACATGAAAAATCTTCATTAGCTATTCGACTAACATATTAATCAATCTGAAGAACACAAAAATGTCTAGCAAATTAATGCTGGAATAAAAATCAATATGTTTTATTGCTTTTTAATTTTGAATACCTATAATGATTAAGCAGCACATGATAATCAGACAAATATTTCCTCCATTTGGTCTACTGAAAATTACAATAAAGAGAGGGTTAATATTAATGGGGAATTTCTACATTGTTTTTGGCATTAATGCTTGTACATTTAATGTCATGGGCATAAACTATTTATTTTAAGGTTAAAAGCATCATATTATTCACTGATAGGAGAATTGTTTATTCCCAATTCTTTAAAAATAGTGTATTTTATTGACCTAATCTAGCACTCTCCTTTAGTTTCCTCTTGAGGAAATCTTTTCTACATTAGACTTTTTTGTTATTGGTTTGATATAGGAATCTGTCACTTTGAAGAAAAGCTGTAATGTTCAAAATGTTCTCTATTAGAAGTAAACATCATTATTGTTTATTTGAAATCATAAAAAATCAGTTATTTCAAATTGAACTGAATAACAGTTAGCTATCTAGTCATCTCTTCTTTCCACAGAAAGTATATTTATTAAATCTCGAAGCATTCAGAACAAAAGAAAATCATGCCTGAGCACATGTTGGCAACAAAGTATGCAGTTTTCTTAAACATTAAGTATATTTTAGTAGCAGGTCTCATCAGTGATTTCATGCTATCCTTGAAGATGCCTCTGCAGGGCCATTGTACCATGCCTAACCAAACAGAAAAATAGAGAATCTCACACATTTTGACTATTCATCTGGCTAAGTCTTTCCTTATGTCTACTTTTGTTTCTTTTCATGGATTTCTTAGTAAGTATAAATATATTTTAAGTCCCTAGTCATCTATCCTCTTGTCACTTTTGCCTCTAGATTTTTTCTCTCAAAAATCTGAGAGAATTTTGAAATATTTTTCCCTCAATTGTATTTTTCTTTTGTAGATTTTGTAGATTGCTTACTCAAGCATCACATTTGAATTATGTTCACAATATCATTTAAATATGTTTTCAATATTTTATTTATTTCTTTTACTTTTTTTGACAACTCAATATGAGATTATTGAGGACATCCTGGCCTTTTGCAATTTTATTTTTTTAATGAAAAATGCAAGAAATAATCTTTTGCAGGATATGTTGCATATGTTACCAAATTTTCCTTGTGAACCACTTAAGTTTTTTAATATACATTATAAAATTTCTCTTGTATAACCTTGTGACAGACTTTATAAAAATTAAAACATATTGTAATTTTTGTGCTTGCAAATTTTTTGACAAAGCAAAAATGGTATCTGTTTTAAATTGCATTCCTTTAAATGCTACTTTTTTTGAATAGTTCTTACTTTCCGTTTTTAATTTTTCTTTTGTAGATTTTGTTTTTAGGGGTTTTTGTTTTGTTGTTTTATGTTTGTTTGTTTTACATTTTATATGCACAGGAAAGCCAAACATCTACAGTCTTAAGACAAGGTAAAAGCAGGATCAGGGTATTCCATTGAACAATTACAAATTATTTCTAAACCAAGGCTAATTCTGAATTCATTTCTCCTCCACAGATTTCTTAACTTATTAAGAATACTTCACCTTATTTAAATTAATATGTATCTGATCCAAGATTGGGATTTTGCATGGCAATATCAAGTTATCCATCTGTAGCCATATATTCATATTTTCCCATTCCCGATCATTTGAATTGATGAAATACAGTATCTTCTGCTTATTTTGCATACTTAAGTAAAACAAAAGCTAAAGGAATATGCAATTAGTTACTTCACTCTTCACTTCTGTTATTAAGGTACCCTGGACTGTGTTGCACAAAACATCAAAAAACTAAACAGACCAGGGCATTGTGCATCCCAGCCAAACCCACGTAGAAATGGCAGGATTCCTCCCCGTACTTCCAGGCTCAGTTGAAGCTCTGTGTTTTCGGGGACCAGGTTTTCCCAATGGCCACTAGAAAGGCCAGGCAACACAACTTAGAAATGCAGGGATTTTGTCCTAACTTTGTGGGACAAAATTAACCACTAAGAATCAAGAGACAGGAGTTAAATTCTGCTCACTTACTGGAAAGAGTGTTCTGAGTGGTAGTGATCCCTCAACTGGCTGTGCATTCTCAGAGAGTTGTAGACAACTCAGAATGATCTTCCTTAAATTTCCTTCCCCTTCTTTCCTAACTCATTCCCTGCTTCATGCCATACCTCCTCCTGCCTTGAGTCCACACTCCCAACAATTTATAAGGTTTACAGAGTCTATATTTGAGGTACATCTGGCTATGATGCTTGGTCACATCATAATTACTCCTTTGCATATCCTTCCACTCTCTTCTTTAAAATCATCACTGTATGTTGGCAAAATCACAACCCTGGTTAGATCCAACAATGTCTACTCCAAATCTACATGTATGTCATTGAATATGGGTAGAGGAGTGCATAAAGTAAACAACCTTAAATTTAAAATTTATATTTAATTTTAAATATATCTCCATGAACCTCATTAGGGACCACATACCTATTTTTGCATCTGTTATCACTGATAACTATGATGCTTCTATATAAATTCAGTCCCCCAACATATATACTATTAATAAATCCCATCCTTACTCATTTACTTAAAGACATTGCTTCAGCAAACCTCTATTTCCTTCAAAGTTGGCTTTTTTTCCCC
This sequence comes from Cheirogaleus medius, assembly GCA_008086735.1. Lineage (NCBI taxonomy): Eukaryota > Metazoa > Chordata > Mammalia > Primates > Cheirogaleidae > Cheirogaleus > Cheirogaleus medius. The sequence continues at coordinate 16,763,023 of VBSM01000483.1, forward strand.
TGTAACACTGTTGAATGTTTTCCATCAGCATGCAAACATATTTGTATCATCTGTCTTAAAAACAATACACACAAAAGATTCTTCTTTGACCCCTTTTACTCTATAGCTATGATCTTATCCCTCTCTTCTTTTTCATGGTAAAATTCTCAGGTGTTGTCTATAATTCCTCTTCTTCCATTCTCTCTTGAATGCATTTCAGTCAGGGTTTACAAGATTAGCAATGACCTTAAAGTTGCTGAATCCTATAAGTAATTATATGTCATAATTTATCTTGACTTAATTCATAGCAGTGGCTTATTTCTTGTTCTTGGGAAAAACATATATGTGCATGTGTGTGTTTGTATGTATAGGTATTTTTAACTTGACTTGCAGGATATCAAAGTCTCTTTGTTTTCATTCTGTCTCACTGATTGTTCCATCTTAGTCTTTTTTTGATTATTTATTCTTTTTGCTTTAATGTCACAAAGCATATGTTATAAGTCCCCAAAACTTTATCTTTGACTCTCTTTGAACTACACTCACTCATTTCTTTGGTTATTTTATCCAGATTCAATGGTTGCAATAAATTCTGTATGATGATAAATCTAAGATTTATAACTTCAGCCAAGTACTGTTCATCCCAGACTGCTGTTGCTTATGTGCAGATATCTCTAAATCAAAATGACCAAAATGAAACTTCTCTTCCTTATCCTGGAACCGGCTTCACCCACATTATTCTCTATAGCCATGAATGACGTCATCATTTCATTTTTCTTAGTAAAAAACCTTGGAGTAATTCTTTACTTTTTCTTTTTCTCACACCCTCTAATAAGGGAGGATATAGTAAACCTTTGTTTTTTAGAGTAATATGTTCTAATAGCGGTCCCCAACCTTTTTGGCACCAGGGAGCAGTCTTATGGAAGACAATTTTTCCATGGACAGGAGAAGGGGCAGGTGGTGGAGCTCTGCAGCCCAGTAGGTACTTAACAGGCCTGGAACAGCAGTTCTAGAAAGTTGCCAAAAACATTGAGCAAAAATTAAACCATTGCTTCCAGGGGAACTACAGAGTTAGGTTTCTACAAGCCTCTGGTCCCAACGTTTTTGTTAACTTACCAATATATAACCTTGTTTTATGTGTATTTCTATATAAAGGCACCTTATTTAATATACACTGTTGATTCGTTAACATTGAACTCACAGCCATCAGCACTATAACTCATGCCTGAACAAAGGTTATCTAACACAGGCATGTTTTCCATTAGGCACATCACAGCCTTCTTGCACTTGGGAGCATTAGACAACACTTCAGCACCATGCCTGGGGCCATTTTAAATAGCAAAATAACAAACAAAAAAGCATTAAAAAATGCAAAAACCATGGTACTGAATGGACTGTGAAAAGACTTACTTACAATATGATAACTGAAACATGGAAACAGAGCATTGGACTTATTTGACCTCAGCTGGGCCCATGCATGTTGGGCAACTCAAATTTTTCCTGGCTTTTGCACTTTTCCATGAATGTCTGTGAAAGCACCATGAGTATTGCTCTTGAGGTTTTAAAATAAATTTCAGTGAGCAAACCAATTAGTAAATATAGAATTTGAGAATAATGAGGATTGGCTATATATTGAAATAATACTTTCCAAATAGAACTAGAATGTAAAAATGTATTATCATTTGCTCCAAAGTATAATAATCTCTCATTAGGACTGTTCAAATAGCCCCTTTTATAGTTCTTCCTGATTCTGTACTCGCTTCTTTACTGTCTACTCTCAATGCAGCACTGTCTACTCTCCATATGTAATGTATTGCTTAGAGAATGGGAGGTCGAATGGGGAGAATCAACACTGCTAATTGTTATGGTAGGGTGCCTTAGATTATGAGTTACTTTAATTTCAGAAATGCTAAAATTCTGGAAAAATGTGTTTCATAGAATTGATAAAATGCAATACATCCAGTTTATTTTCTGTGCTTAAATACAAGAAAATCTAAAGGCTATGTAGTGACTTTTATCAATATCCAGTTCTTTTTTTTTTATCAAAGTATCAGTGTAATTTCCTTTGATTATTATGACTAAAGAAAGCCTGATTTTTCTCCCACAGCATTCTTCTATGATATCCATACCTTGCCTCAAATATGTAAGTATCAAGTCCCTGCCTTTTCTTATGTTTGTACCAGAGTATAGAAGCTAGATATTTATCAATTATTTCTGGGATATATATTTCTTCTCTCACCAATATGCTTTGAAACAATGCTTTCTGTGGCTGTGTCTTGCTCCAGGTCTTTATCTCTCACTTAAGGATCCTGTGTCTCTTTTGTTTTTCTTGTTTTACATAAAGAACAATAGGCACAGATAACATTTATTTTTAATGTTTGAGAAAAATCACTTTCTGCTTATATAAGATAAAATATTTTGTATCACTGAAATAAAATGTTGTTTAATACCTTTTACAGCAGTAGCTCCTGGGTTACATACTGTTAAAATTCTTTGGCCAAGTATTATACGCACTGTATCAATAGGCCTTCTTACTAAGACTATCTGAATTATGGCAAAATGCATGCATATAGTTAACATATAATTATTCAGTCAGACGCTTTAGATTTCATTTTTAGTTCTAGTTTAAGTCGAATATTACTCTTAATTACCTCCCACAATCTCCATGAGGTTTTACTATGATTAAGTCCAAATTGCCAATTTTGGATGAAGGCAAATTAGTCGATAGGGTTTGATATATACTGCCCCAATGAATGGGTTTCAACTGAATGCAAAGAGGCAGAGGGCAAATAGTGATAGTAATAAATCAACCAATAAAAATACAACTCCTAGTCAATTAAAATCAAAGAGTAACCTACTTAAATCTACATAGAGATCAATAGGCTTCTTGTCTGAAGATTATCTCTTTTAGATGAAAAAGGCTGATTTTATATGACAGAAATTGAATCCAACTTGCCTGAACACTTACTCTCTCATCTCTCCTTTATTCCCTACCCCCTTCCCTCCTTCTCCTCCTCCTTCCTGCCTTTCTTCTTTTTCCTTTTTTCGTTTTTATAACATTTATTCATAGTGGTTAGATACATATGCCTTAAAACCAGAGAGCTTTGGTTGCATTCTGGGAAAAATACTTACCATTTGACCTTGGACAAATTGTTCATTGTCCTGTACCTTAGTTTCCTACATGCTATTTAATGGTAATGGATAATATATTTCTCAAAAGTTTATTGAGATTTTCAGCATTAATGTAAATAAAGAGTACTGCACAATGCTTAGCACATAGGAATTGCTCAGTTAATGGTAACTAAAATTTCTCACCGCAAGTGGATAGTACATAAACATCTTTATTAATTTTATCATTTGCATGCTGATTATTATTTAAAATGATGTAATAGTTCGTATACATTAGAGATTTCATGTGGCCTTACTTACTGTCTTATGATTTTATACATTAAATGTCCTTTACAACAAAGTGATTTTGAAATAGATGAAAAGCAAAAGTAATTTTCATAGTTTTACTAAATCATTGCATATGGTAATAATGATTAATTATTAATGAGTGCTTACAAGATGGCAGATACTATGCTAAGCACTTCATACAAGTTTTCTTATTAAATCCTCACAATAAAACCATAAGGTCAATACTAAACATTGCTTGAAGATATAGAGGTGTTCTGTAAATTTTTCTTTTTGTTTTAAAATAATTCCACTGGGCACCGTAGCTTGCTCCTATAATCCCAGCTATTCAGGAGGCTGAGACAGGAGCATCATTTGAGCCCAGGAGTTTAAGGCTGCAGTGAGATACGATCGTGATTGTGCCACTTCACTCCAACCCGAGTGACAGCGCAAGAAACCCTATCTCTAAAAAAAACAAAACAAAACAAAAAATTTTGTCCTTTCTTATCTTTACATATGTAAATGTGTACATAACATTTTTTAAAAAACACTCTCCACTTCAATTTTTTCCTTAGCATAGTTCATTTTATTGTATGCGTATAAATTTAAGAACAAAGTTCCTAATTCATTTGGCTTATAAGTATTTTTTTTCAAATATAATTTTGTGTATTATTCAGAAAAAGTCAAAAGAGTAATTGTTAATGGTCACTAAGCAGCTAGATTATATTTAAGTGCCCTTACTATGTGTCAGGCAGTGTACTAAAAGTTTTACTCATCCTTTCCTCTTCATTCTGAAGAGGAAAGTTCTGTGAAAATAAGTACTGTGAAAATAAGTACTTCAAAGTTCTGTGAAATAAGTACTATTATTTTCATTTTATCTATTAAGTAAAGAAAATGAAGTTCAGAGTATTTGAGTAACATTCCCAAAAGTTGCACAGCTAGAAAATATAATAGTTTCAGGTCTATTTGATTTCAAACTCTGTGATCTTAAGCATGATATATTCCATCAGTCTCAGCCTGAGTTGCCCAGTAAACAGAGCCTAAGACAAAATTATGTATTATGCATATATTAGGAAGCATAAGAAAACATTCTAGGTTGTTTATAATTGGACAGCATGTAGTTCTGTGGCATCTAATACATCAGAGGCAACAGGGAAACCCCAGGGTACAGCTATAAGTCAAGACTGTAGACATGAAACAAGGGGCTCTTGCTATGGACTGAACAATGATGTCTCCCTGACCCCTGCCAAAATTCATATGTTGAAATCCTTACGCCCAAGATGATGGTATTAAGAGATGGAACCTTTGAGAAGTGATTATATCATGGAAGCTGAGCCCCCAGTAATGGAAGTAGTGCCTTTATAAAAGGGGTATGAGAGAGATCCTTCACTCTCATTTGTATGGGGCTAAAGTAAGAAGACAGCCATCTATGAAGAATCAGGCCCTCACCAGACACTGAATCTAATAGTGCCTTGATGTTGAACTTCCCAGTTTCCAGAACTGTTAGTAGCAAATTTCTGTTGTTTATGAGCCACCCAATCTATGGTATTTTGTTATAGCAGCCTGAGCAAACTAAGACAGCTATTGCCAGCAAAACCTGTCAACCCACACAGGGCTGCTGCTGTGGTGGCTGCAGTAACACCTGTATCTAATGGCAGAAGGTGATGTGTACGAGGTGCTTGATAGACCCACTTTATATTTCGTTAGTGGAGCTGATACTCCAAGAGTTTCAAATTTTATTTTGGGAAAAACTTAATTGTCTGACATACAGGTTGCATGATGATCAACATGAATCATAAGTATAAAATCTGCAGGTGTTTACAACAAGAGAACAAACTAATGCTTCAAACATCCATAACTGGTAATGAAGAAATGCTTTCAGTAACATAGGTATTCTTCATAGAGCAAAAAAATTTCTCTGAATTGTCTACTGAAAACCATAGTGTTATGCGGAAAAGTATCAATACAAATTATCAAATATTTCCAATTCCCCCTTCCCCTGTGATCTAAGAGGAATGGGCTCTGAGAAGGATACAATTGCTTCCTAAGCTACAGTGAAAACATAGGCTACTTCATTCAATTCACATTCTTTCTGTTGGTAACTAAGAAAAAACAAAAATCTAGAAAAGGAGAGAAGGAGGGATAAAACTATTGGCTCTTCCTGCCATGGTGGCTTTCATTTTTCCTCCTTCTCCTCCTCTTCCTCTTCTTCACTTCTTAACAGACTGTGTAGAAAGCAGAACACTAGAATCAAGCATAATTTTAAAAGTGTGCTCAAGATAGGTTTGATTGCTTAATTTTCTTCTAATTACCAATATAGTGAGAAAATACTAATTATCCGTTAACCTAGAAAATATAAATACATCATGAGCTCCAATTCTGTTTAGCCATTAAAGAATTTGAAAAATTTGCAGTTACAATATAACATACATCTGTTAGACTTGTTATATGAAGATATTATTTAGCAGTTATTTTATATGATTTTGATTTTGTGATTAAATATTTTGTTAGTTATTCACACACAAATTATTCATTCTTTTTATATAAACTACAGTTTGTTTTCTAAATTATCAACATCAGAAATTTTGTCTTAAATTATGCTGAACTTTATTTTGCAATGTGTTAGATGTATCATGTTTCATTTTATTATTACAATCCACAAGTGTCACTTTGAATTTGTCCAAATTGCACTTATAAAATTTGTGAGTTATAATAAAATGCACTTTAGGAACTATTATCTAACTCCTATAATCAAAATTACTGAATAATATAGGTTAGTCAATTAAATGCAAACATAAAACAATAATATAAATTTAATAAAATGACTTAAATGTTCATAAAATAAATGTATTCAAAGATTTTTATCAGCAAATTATTTGCATTGCTGATTATCCTTAGTGTATTTTTCAGATTTGACTAAATTTTATTCAGAAATTTCTAGGAAGGACACAGCTTCACTTGACCAGCCTTTAGAAAGAAAGAAAGAAAGAAAGAAAGAAAGAAAGAAAGAAAGAAAGAAAGAAAGAAAGAAATTTCTAGGACTTCTGCCTTATTTACTTAATTATATTATTTATTTACTTAAAATAATAGCTATTAACGTTTCAGAGTGGAAGACTCAAAAAGCTTAAGTAATATTTACAAAATTATACAGTTAATAAATGGTAGGACCATGGTCTTCTGATTCCAAACACAGTAATAACTTCACTGCATCACAAGAGAAGATAAAACTATGCTCGTGTGGTGTCTAAATATAGAGCAAGTTGCTTTATGCTTCTTAAGTTTGCATGTTTTTAGTAAGTGAAACAAATAAATCCTGAAAAACAATCATAACAAAAGCCCAGTCTGTGCTAGGCCTTTACAAGATATTGGTATAAAACACATACACACAACACACACAGCCCCAGCCCTGAAGAATTTTATAGTATTGTAGAAAAGATCAACAAATATACAAGGAATTTTTATGTCATGAAGGTTTTTGAGAGCACAGAATGTTAGGAAACAACTTAAAAGGAAACCTACTTGAAATGGCTGGCTTAGAAAAGGCAAGCTGGAGAAAATGGCGTGTAAGATTAGAGGCAAGTGAAAAGTTGCTAAGCCCTTAGAAAGAAGGGAAGAAGGTCAAAAAACAATGAAAACAACAACACACATTCTAGTGGAATGGAAGAGGAGAGAGGCTATGCAAAGAGTTATCCCTGAAAAGATCCTGAATAGCCAAAGCAGACTTACGCAACAAGAACAAATTTGGAGGCATTACTTTACCAGACTTCAAGCTATACTGCAAGGTTATAGTAAGCGAAATAGCATGGTACTGGCACAAGAACAGAGACATAGACAAATGGATAAGAACACAGATCCTAGATATAAAACTCTCCTCATATTACCATCTGATCCCTGACAATGCATGCAAAAACTGGGGAAAATAATCCCTATTCAATAAATGGTGCTGGAAAAATTGGATAGCCACATGTAGAAAACTGAAACAGGATCCACACCTCTCACCACTCACAAAAATTAATTCACAATGGATAACATACTTAAACCTAAGGCATGAAACTATAAGAATTCTGGAATAAAATGTTGGAAACACTCTTATAGATATCCTAGGCAAAGAATTTAGAGAGAAGACACCAAAGGCAAGCATAGCAACAACAAAAATAAATAAATGGGACCTGATTAAATTAAAGACCTTCCGCATAGCCAAGGAAACAATCAATAGAGTGAATAAACAACCTATAGAACAAGAGAAAATATTTGCATGCTATACATTTGATAATAACCAGAATCTACGAAGAACTCAAGCAAATCAGCAAGAAAAAATCAAATACTCCCATGAAAAAGTGGGCAAATAACATGAACAGAAGCTTTTCAAAAGAAGATAGACTAATGGTTAATAAATATATGAAAAAATGTTCAATGTTACTAATCATCAGGAAATGCAAATGAAAACCACAATAAAATATCACCTAAATCCTGTGAGAATGGCTTTTACCAAAAAGTCCCAAAAGAACAGATGCTGGCGTGGATGTGGAGAGAAAGGAATACCTATACACTGTCGGTGGGACTGCAAACTAGTACAACCTCATTAGAAAGTAGTATGGAGATACCTCAAAGAACTAAAAGTAGACCTACCATGTTATCCAGCAATCACATTATTAGGTATTTTCCAAAAGGGGAAGAAAAAGGTCATTTTATCAGACAAACAATTCACAATCACAAAGATGTGGAAACAACCCAAGTGCCTATCAATACATGAGTGGATTAATGAAATGTAGTATATGTATATCCATGGAGTACTACTTAGCCATTAAAGGAATGGTGAACTAATAGCATTTTTAACAACCAGGATGGATTGGAGACCATTCTCCTAAGTGAAGTATCCAAACAATGGAAAAACAAACACCACGTGTACTCAATACTAAATTGGAACTAATCAATCAATACTTATATGCACTTATGGAAGTAAAACTCACTGGAAATCCAGTAAGTGGGAAGAGGGAGGATGGGATGGGTAAATTCATATCTAACCTATACAATGCACACTCTATGGATGAAGGGCACACTTATAACTTTGACTGAAACTGTACAAAAGCTATTCATGTAACCAAAACATTTGTACCCCATCATATTCTGAAAAAAAAAAAGAAACTCTCACTTGTTACTTTTTGGGAAAAATCAAAGAATATTCACAATTACCTCCCTTTTCTAACTTTCCAAACTACATATCAATAGTTGCACAAATTTTCTCCAAATAATTCCATGAAAAGAACATATTTAATAGAGAAACACATGCGAGAATCTATCTGACTTTGTAGATATTTGCAAAAACTATAAGACAATGACAGCCTTATCATTAAAAACTTTGTTTTGGAAAACGCATATTTTTTAAATAAAATTGTAGTGTTTGTACCATGATAATTAATAGCTAGTAAATGTATTATTGTTCTTAAATTAAGTCATACTAGCTTGTTACTAGTAAATTGTAGCTAGTAAATTCATTATTGTTCTTAAAGTAAGTCATAAATTGATATTGAAAATTTCTATCTTTATATCAATATGGTAGAAATTTATAGACATAACCCATAAACAAAAAGTCTGATTCTTCACTAAGTTTTTAAGAGTGTAAAGATTTACTGGGACCAAAAATTTTGAAAACTGTTAGATTAGATGGGAGGCAGAAAGTCAAATTTCTGTTCTGTAATACATCTCATGCCTCATGAAATTTACAGATATGTTTAAATTACATCTATAAGCCATTACATATTTTTGTATCTTTTAGGTAACATCAATTTCTCCTCTTCACATTAAGAGTCTTTTAAAAGCAAGGCATTTTTGAGGTTAAATTTAGTCAAAAATTTTATCTTATTATTATGATTGCTATTTTATACAAAACTAATTGGTTTATAGTATCAAAGAAATAAAATGTTGTAAAGGATCACTAAATTAGTCTTCTTGAACCTAGGCAGGGCTATAGCACTGTATCATTTGTTCTGGTAACCATGGTAAACAGAATGGCGAGGGAAGTTATAGTCTATCCCTTAGGTGTTTGTTTACAATGAGGAGGTAATGACAGAGGACAACAGAGAACATAAAATATTTATGGAATGCTACTTGTTTTGCCCATTTGTGAAATCAATATTTTAACAATCGTATTTTACAATACCCAGGATCATGAGTCTACTGTGCTAAAGGTAAGAAAGTTTATAGAAGTGAGGGCTGAAAACAATTAGTGTATAAAACTTCTTCAAAGTATACATCCTGGAGCTATAAAAAGAGAGAAAACATAAACTAGCAGAAGTTAAACTAACAATGATCTTGCTTTTTACCTGATATACATTAAAACACTGTTTTCCAAGTTCTTATGGTCTCTTTTTGGTACTTGATTTCCTTCCAACAATATTCTGTAAAATAATAATATCATATACTATGTTTTATAGGCTGTTTTGTAAAACATCTAGGCTATAAGGTAACTACTCAAATTATACAAAGATGGGAGTATTATTTTCTGCAGAATTATATGAAGATCATTTTTTGAATAAAATATTTTATGTTTAATGTAACTATTAATTTCAATGTTATTTTTTGATGTTTTATATATATAATTATATAAAACTTCAAAGAATTTCCTTGATTACTATAACTTACAATATAATATAATGAAAATATTCTGTCATATATGTGATTTAAATAATTAATAATTATGTGGACATTTATTTTTCTATTTTTGAAAGGCAAAATTTACCCTATATTCAATTTACTAAGAATTTTATACTTTAAATGCCATTTTCAAATATGAAATTTAGTAATACAATATTTTAATACTAAAATAATGAAAATATACAAGGCTATAAGAAAAAATGCAACAATTAGGAATAATTAACTATTTCAAGAATATTTATGTTCTCATCTTATTACTTAGAGTTAGAAAATTGACATAAATCTGAAAAGCAAGAGGGTAATCCAATATATTTTCCATATATGGGCTATGGCAAATAAATTTCAATTTTGTACAAAATCCACTACATCATTGCATAATTCTCTATTCCATTTTTGGGGGGTTAAAGAGGATAGTTATATAAAATGGTCTCTCTTTTTTTCACTTTTATAGATTTAGGGGGTACAAATACTGTTTTATTACATGGCTATATTGCATAGTAATGAAGTCTGAGCTTTTATTGTACCCATCTTCCAAAGAGTGTACATTGTACCCGATAGGTAATTTTTCATCCTTCAGCCCCCTTGCACTCTCCCAACTGTTGGAGTCTCCAGTGTCTATTATTCTACTCTGTATGTCCATGCATATCCACTGTTTAACTCCCATTTATAAGTAAGAACATGTGATATTTGCCTCTCTGTTTCTGAGACATTTCACCTAGGATAATGGCCTTTAGTTCTTTGTTGCTGCAAAAGACATTTCATTCTTTTTTATTGCCAAGTAGTATTCCATGGTGTGTGTGTGTGTGTGTGTGTGTACGTCACATTTTCTTTACACCATCATCCATTGATGGGCACGTAGGTTGATTCCATGACTTAGCTACTTTGAATAGAGCTTCAATAAGCATACAAATGCAGATGTGTTTTTAATATAATGATTTCTTTTCCTTTGAGTAGACACCTAGTAGTGGGATTGCTGGATTCAATGGTTGTTCTATTTTTAGTTCTTTGAGATATCTCTATATTGTTTTTCATAGAGGTTGTAATAATTTCCACTTCCACCAATTATATAAATGTTCCTTTTCCTCTGCATCCTTGTCAACATCTTTGTTTATTTTTATTTTTATTTTTTTACTTTCTAATAATAGCCATTCTCTAATTAGTGTTGTTGAGCATTTTTCATATGTTTCTTGTCCATTTGTATGTCTTTTTTTTGAGAAATGTCAAGTTCATATCCTTTGCCAAGTTTTTAGTGAGGTTTTTTATTTCTCTTTTTTTAGTTTAGGAATTGTATTTTATTTCTGTTTTGAAAGATTTGAATTCCACATTTTGAATTTCTACATACTAGCTGCATACCATATTTGCAAATTTGTGCTAGGGAAAGGAATACATAGATATTTTATTTTATTTTCAACTTATTTATTTTCTTTATAAAAAAATTTCAGAATGTTGTGATGGTAGAACATTTGGTTACATATATTGTCTTCACATCGCCCAAGCCAGAGACACAAGTGTGCCCATCTCCCATACAGTGTGCTCTGCAACCATTAGTTATGAGTTTATTCATCTCAGGAAATAGATTCCACACTATGATAATTTACAAGTTTTAGGATACTTGAAAGAGGGGCAGAAAACATGTGTTCAGTCATGTAACAATTAGAGCTTTTTGATCAAAAAGAAGGCTTTGTCAGACCCCTGCTGCTGGTATCATCCAAAAGCCTTATGTTGCTCTGCTCAGCTAATTTTGATATACAAAGCTTGATGTTTATTAAGCTCCCAAAGACAACTCCACCACCATCTGGATTTTTTTAATTAAAAATTATTATTATTTTTTTTTAATTTATAGAGACAGGGTCTCACTCTTGCTCAGGCTGGTCTTGAACTCCTGAGCTCAAGCAATCCTGCCACCTTGGCCTCCCAGTGTGCTAGGATAGCAGTCATGAGCCACTGTTCTTGGCCACATTAATGAATTAATGAAATATTTATCATAATGATGCTTGTGAAATATCAATAGAAAGGAGACAAACTAAAGTTGCATTTCAGAATTCCATTTAAAAAATTAGAATACATCTTAACAATAGACTATCTCATCACCTATCTACCTACATAATTACTATTTCTATATAAAACTGATACGAAACCAAACAAGGCTCAGTGAAGTGTGATATCTATGCTTCCATGTATGCAACTAGAAATAACAGATATAAAAATGATTAGACAGATGCATACTTCTTTAGAAAAGATTAAAGTAAAACTGAAATGTAGCTGAATATGAAAAAAAGGGAAGGAATGTGGATGTGGAAGAAATATTTACTTTTCATTGAATATATTTTTTATAATATGGACTTTTTAAGTAGTTTAATGTGCTAATTTTCATTAAAATAAAAAGAACCCACCAGTGCCCAGTTCTTGACTTCTAATACCATTGTTCAAAAAAGAAACCAAGTTACCGTGGAGAAATAGCTGATTCTAAGGTTGAGGAATGGGAAATCAAAACAGAACATGGAGCAATTTGCTATTCCAGGAAGTGAGGAAATACACAATTATGGGAGTATTTTAAAGGACATAGGATCCACCTTAAAGAACTTTGAATGTCTAAAGCTAGGAAAATGTAAGCAATAAAACATCTAATATAGTATTAAATTATAAACTAAAGTATAAAACAAATACTGATGAGTCCGTATTAATACAAATAAATGATTGAATAAATAAATAAAATGGGGGTAAATAGGCAAATTTGTACAAAACAATTTAAAATAATTTACTCACAAATGTGGAACATAACTCTCTTGTCTTTAATTGTGGGCTGCACACAGTGACTTCCTTTCAAAAAATTCAGTATGCAAATGGATAAAAAAATAGTTAATTTACAGTAGAGAAACATGACAAGCATTATGTCATCCAGATGAAGGTTAATATTAATAGTAATAAGTGATGTTGACAGTATCTACCTTGGATATGATGTGATGAGAATGGCACATTACCTCTGTGATTTCCCCCCAACCCCAAATCCATAATTCTTGTTTAACATTGAGGGGAAAAAAAACTAGTCAAACTCAAATTAAGGGACATTCTATAAGATACCTTATCAGTAATCATAAAACTGCTAAAGTCATCAAAAAGTCTGAGACAATGTAACTCACTGTCTAGAAGACCCTACAGAAACATGATAACTAAATATAATGTTATGTCCTGGATGGAATCCTGGAACAAAAAAGGACATTAACTATAAATGAAAAAAATCCACATAACTATGGACTTTAGTTACTAATAATGTATCAAAATTGACTTGTTAGTTGTGATATGCATTATATGAGTGCAAGATGTAAATAATAGGGAAAGCTGGGTGTAGGGTGTACTGCAATTGTCTGAACATACTGTATAAAAAGAACAAAGATATGAGAATAATATTAAACTCTTTTCTATATCAAAATAGATATAAATGAAATTATATCCCCCAATAAATTAATTTGCACTTTTAGTTTATAAAATTTTATTACATATTTTCCTCATAAATATTTTCAATAAAAGAATGAATGCATTTTAAGAATGAATATTGCCAGTAATAAACTAAGCAAAATTGTCATGCACATATGGTTTCTTTCCCTGTTTAAATGTGTTTTGAATAAAATCTTCAGGAAGATTTATATAATAAAGAGAATTGAATATTGTTGAGAGAAAGTTTTTGAAGTTGTTAAAAATGGATGTGCTTGTTTTTTTTCCTCAAAGCGTGATCAAAATATGGCATTTTATTCTTTAGCAGAACATATTGTATTTAATTCAAAATACTTATTGGTTTTTGCTATAATAGCTTACACAACTGCCATTTAATGCTGATTTTCTTGTGCAACAGCCATATTATAGAAAAAAATGCTACTTCTTTTGCCATGTAACTTCAAATGAGAGATATAAAATTAAAGATTAAGTTTCAAACATACCAAAATAAAAACAGAGTAGGAATTGGGGGCATACCTTTCTTCCACTGTGAATAATTCTGAAGTCTCTGTATATTTACTCACATTAAAAATCTTTCACTATTAAAATTCAAATATTGATGCGTTGCTATTTTCAACAAAGGCATAAAGGGATTTAAAGTTCAAAGACAAAGAATTTTAAAAGTAGCTTCAATGATACATATACAAAATAACTTTATACTTTCCTGTAAATTAACTGAATGAAAGTTGTGTCACACACACACACATTATTCTTTAAACTGGATAATAACCTAATGCTGCCTATAAAGTTCATGTAAGTTTATTTAATTTTTAAAGATATCCACATATCCTGGGATTTGAATTCTATTATAACCTTGTAGAATATAAGACTTCATCTATATTTCACCTTGAATTCTACTGTGGAGATCAGGTTAATCAGTTTTCTTAATCTGTATATAAATACAACCCAAATAACAGCACTTAAATATAAAAGGGTTTATTTTTATAACTTGAAAATGGCCAGATGTGAGCAGCCCAGTACTGCTGTAGCAGCTCAATGAAGTCGTAAGTATCTCAAGGCTTTTCAGTATTTCTAGTTCACCATTCTTAGAGCTGTTTTTCAGTCTCATGTATGCAAGATATTTCCCACTTCTGACCTAGCATAATATTCCAGGCAGAAAGAAAAGTTTAGTGGAAAAAGACCAAAGAGGCCAGCCACACAATTCGGTTTCCCTTTAAAAGACTTTCAAAGAACCACTCCTGCCCCCATGCCACCTTTGTGATTGTTATTAATGGCACTATGCAGAACCATGTCACATGGATACCTCTAATTATAAGGCAAGTTAAGTGTTCAAATGTTTTTACTGAACACATGAATTAAATTATCATTCTCATAGTAAGGGAAAGGAGGAGAAGAGATATTAGATAGGTAACAATCAGTATCTGCCACAAAAAGTATCTCTAAAAAGAATGCTACAGTTCAAGGATTACATCCATGACCCTTTAATTGCTCTCAATATCCACATCATTTTTGTTTAAATTGCTCTCAACTTTGGTGATGCATTAATAGTCATATTTTAAGAAGTTAAGTAAATAGAAAACTCAAGGAAAATTAAAACTAACTACAGTTCTACAACTTAAGAGTTGATTATTAAGAATTTTTTGATGCCCATACACTTTTACAGAATAATGCAAGAATGTACATATATTCATATGAATAAATGTCATTTGTAACTAGGATTATGTCTTGTAACATTTTTGTGTTTTTTCCTTATTAAGATTTTTGCTACATTCCTATGTTATTGTATTGTTTTGTAGCATGATTTTCCATAGTATTTTATCAAACATATTCTAGAAAGTAGACTTATCATAGATTGCTTTACATCAGTGTATTTATGCATGCTATCTAAAAGTAATCTTATTATAAAACAAACATAAATATGATACTACCTGTATGTAAAGATTTCTTTTCAAGCCCAAAATATACTTAATATTGCTCTTATTAGTGGCCTTTGTAACTATTTTTTAATAAGAAGTGGTTACCTATTTTGTTGATTGTTACTAAATTATAATTAATTGTTGGATGATTTATTTTGCAAAAGATATATTTTTTAAGTATCTTTGAAATTTCTAGGAAAAGAACACATAAATCTGTAGCAATGAGACTTGCTGTAAAATTTTAAGAATGGATAAATCCTGCTGGGTTGTTGTGTTGATTCTACCATCTGTTCAAACTATTTTCCAAACAATCTGTTTTAATAGATTACTAAATATGTCTCCAAAGCCCATATCCCACAGGCAATAAAGACACAGGAGATTTCTTAGCATAAAATTACTTTTGTTATAACTTTATTAATTGAAATCAAAATATGGCAATTAGCTCAAAACTGGTAAAATTGGTCTTCTTCTTCTTATCTTTATGTAGATGACCAATATTTTTAGTCTTTAATCTGTTTCCTTTCACTGTTTGAATAATCACTTTTTAATTTTTATATCATACTTGCTGTGAACCTTCTATTTTCTGCACTAGGGAATAGTATCCAAGTAACAATTCTGCTTTCCAAATTTTACATGAGAGGATGTTTTAAGATGAGCTCTGCTATGGACTGGAGGTTTTTGTTCCTCCAAAATTTATATATTGGAGACCTAATCCCCACTGTGATGGCACTAGAAAGACAATCTCTCCCTCCACCATGTGAGGATACAGCAAGAAGGGTTTTTAACTCAATGTTTTTCAAGATTTTCACTATGTCTTTGCTTTATGCAGTTTGTATATGATGTGCCTTGGTGCAGATTTTTGGTATTTATCCTGCTTAGTGTATTCTGAAATACCTTGATCTGTAGTTTGGTATCTGTCATCAATTTTGGAAAGTGCTCACCCATTATTCCTTCAAGTAAATCTTCTCTTTTCTGTCTCTTCTTCTTTTTCAGATATTACTATTATACATGTGTTATACCTTTTATAATTGTTCTACAACTGTTGGATATTCTGTATTCTGTATACAGTCTTTTTTTTT
>VBSM01000483.1:16785625-16803406 GCA_008086735.1 Cheirogaleus medius
GCTAGAAATAGAAATACCATTCGACCCAGCAATAGCATTGTTAGGCATCTACCCTAGAGAGCATAAGATATTCTATTATAAAGACATCTGCACCCAAATGTTTATGGCAGCACAATTCACTCTTGCAAGGACATGGAAACAACCCAAGTGCCTTTCAATTCATGAGTGGATAATTAAAATTTGGTATATGTTCACAATGGATTATTACTCAATTCTAAGAAACGACAGCAAGCTAGCACCGCTTATACTATCCTGGATTAAGCTTAAGCCCATTATCCAAAGTGAGGTGACACAAGATCAGGAAAATGGGCTCCACATGTACTCGCCACCAAATTGGTACTGACTGATTAAAACTATAGTGCTCAAATGGTGGTAGTGTTCACCAGGGATGGGGGGAGGTAGACCCATCTTAGGGATGTGGTGAACATTGTGGAGGGGAAGGGCATACCTCTAACCCTTCCTAGGGAGAGGCAAAGATATAAAATGTAACCAAAATGTCAAAAAAAACCCCAAAACATTTATTGGGTGTTGGGCAGGTGGGAGGGGAGTGGAGGTGATGGGTGTATACTTACAGGGTGAGTGTGATGCGCACCACCTGGAGGATGGATGCGCTAGAAGCTCTGACTCATGTAGGGGGGTAATAGATGTAACCTTAACAATATTTGTACCCCCATAATATGATGAAAAAAAAAAAAGAAATTGGGGAGCCCAACTTAAAAAAAATTTAGTTTTTAGAGGGCCTAAGTTTCTGGGTTATGACCTTTTGAGTACTTCTTAGCTTTTGGGGGTCTTTTTCTTCCCTTATCTGAGACATGAAGGTCAGTGGGAGGTGAAGCTGACCAATTTTCCCTACCCCAGGTCATACAAGGCTCTAGTAACATATCTTTCCTTAGAGAGCAGAATGTTGTAATGCAGATGGTTTGAGCTTATTTCAAAATGGTTATTTCCCCCTTTTGCTGACTGAAACAAGAGGAGATTTTGTATTTGATCTTGACTCTGAGAACTCGGTGTTGTTCTTGGAGGTAAAAGACACAAAAGTTTGGGATTCCCATAGTACTGAGCCCTCTGGAATTTTAAACGCTTGATCTTTTCCACACTCAGCTTCCAGCAATTTGTCAAAATTACCATTTAAGTGTCATTAAGAATTACTGGATCCAGCAACTTATACTTCAAGTATGCTAAACTCAGCTGTGATTCTCTGTGTTAGCCTGTCTCTCCAAATTTTAGGTGGTGGTTCACCCCGTGACCTCCGTTCTCTGATGAATCTGAAAAAAGTCATTGATTTTTAGGCTGTTCAGCATTTTTCTATTGTTGTTGCTGTTTTATTGTGAGTTAACTTCCAAGCTTTGATCTTGTTGAAGCTGAAACTAGAAAACTGAGGAGCCACTTTTTTAGAACATTGCTGATTGCCATAGTAGAAAGAATTAGGACCCCGAGGGTTTTACACAGGTAACTGAATGCTTTGCAGAAGTAGTACAAATTGTTTTCACTCACAACATTGCCACACCTGGTCATATGTCTTCCCTCAAACACAAGGCAGCCAGAATTGCAATCTATCTTATGCCTAGAAATCACAGAGCTAGAAATATTTGTTTACACCACTTAACAACCAAAGAGAAAAAGAATGCTAGAGATGCCAATACCACACAAAAAATATTTTTATTTCCATCATCACAACTCTGGATTTGATGATCTAAAGTCACGGTATATAAAGAGAAATCCTTTCATCAGTGGACAAACATCAGAAGCTGAAACTCTTATGTGTAATTTTGGGTCCTTTCGCCAACAGGATAATGGGGGGAGGGATTGGATTATTGTCTGTCTAGAATCAAGTTGATATTTTTATTTTTGGTACTGAAAATGTATAGGTAGAAATCAGATATATCCCTATATAAAAGTAGGAACTGCCAAATTAGGAAAGGGGTTGATAAACTTTTCCTATAAAGGGCCCGATGGTAAATATTTAGGCACTGTGGAGCACAGGTCTCTGCAACAACTGCTTATCTCTGCCATTGTAGTGCTAAGTAGCCATTGACGATAATGAACATGATTATATTCCACTGAGACTTTATTTACAACAACAGGCAGAAGTTTGGATTTCTCCATCTACTTTAGTTTGTCAACCTCTGTCAGAGATCTCTGAGGAATAAAAATTTGGAAATATGTTTTGGTGAAAATATTTTGAAACTATAATTTAAATGAGGATAAACTATAGTAGTTATTAATTTTTCTGTCTCATACTTTTTCCCATCTTTTTCTTTCTTTGCTTTCTCAGCTCCTTATAATTGGCTTTATTTGTGCTTCCACACTGAAGACACATTCACTCCATTTGCTAAGACATTTATAATTGACCTTGCTTATGCTTTAACTCCTCGAGAACTTACATTCAATGTGGATTAGTAATTAGTCACCATTCCAGTGCTCTTTCCTTCCCATCTGTTAGACTTTATTTCTTACAAAATATAAAATACATTGTTCTATTTTAACATCATTTGAAATATCACTAAAGCAGTGATGTCAATTACTCAAACACTAACAGCCAATTCTAAATGACCTTTTATGAGTTTAAGAAAAAAGAAGTATGTACTTGTGCTGGAGAACTATATTTATATACAAATAGTGGAAATGTATAGGGGATTATGGTTTCTCTGGTTGTATAACTGATTTAATCAAGAAACAAGGTACCCACTGGCATAGATTAGTCTCCTTAGGCCAGGGTAGTGTGGGCATTATAGGAACAATTGACTCACTGCCACAGTTTAAAAATATCACAATGCCTTCCATTTTGATATTCTATTTGGTATTTTGTAAATACACAGTTTTTAAATATTTCTTTCCTTTCTTCTTCCCAAATTGACATCTGTGTTAAAAGGAAAGCTTAGATGCTTTCATTGTTAAGAGGTGTCCTTATATCCACGTGCCTGTCCTTTTTCTCTCCTCTGAGGCTTTGCTAGTATCTGTAACAATAGATCATATTAAACACTGGTTTCCCTGCCAGCTTCTGCCGGCCACCTCTTGCTAGCACTGCAGGTTTTCCGTGATCCAGTCTCAGCTTCTACTGTATTTATGACTTACGCCATCCCACTCCACAGCCTCCACTTTGGGGTCACCGTACCCCTTACCACCGTGAAGGATCCTCACAATAACAGGTCCAGTGACACTTTCTGTCTCTCTCATAAGAAGCACACAGGAAAAACTCTCTTTTCTAAATTGCAGGAGCCTTGGGAAATTGTGGGCATTATCCCTTGTCACATTTCTCTGTTGGACCCATCCCAGATTAACATAGAGACAACTAAAAGGCAGGCTCCTCACAGAATCCCAAATGGAGAAAGGGCAAGTGTCTATTGTATTAGTTTGCTGGGGCTGCCATAATAGGATACCACAGACTGTGTGGCTTAAACATCAGACATTTATTTTCTCACAGTTCTGGAGGAAGTTCAAGATCAAGGTGTCAGCAATGTTAGTTTCTCTTGAGGCCTCTCTTCTTGATTTGCTGATAGCTGCCCTCTTGGTGTCTTCTCACATGTCTCTCAGTGTATGCACACACCCATCGATCCTTGTGTGTCCTAATTCCTCCTGTTATAAGGACATCAGTGAGACTGGATTAGGGCCCACACTAAAGACCTTATTTTAATTTAATTATCTCTTTCGAGGCCCCATCTCTAAATACAGTCACATTCTGAGGTACTGGGGGTTAGGGCTTCAATATATGAGTTTTGGAGGAACACAATTTAGCCTATAACATCTATCTATCTATCTATCTATCTATCTAATAATTTCTCTTTTCTCTAGCCTAATGGTGAGATGTAAAAAGGGTCTTGTGTTTTCCTTTTTCCTTGCTCCATTCTTTCACTTCTATTACTCTAAGAAACACAAAATTTTTAAACATTCCATTCTTCCCCCTCTTGATTCCTTATATCATACCCTCTTCTTCCAATTACTCAGAAACATGGATATAGGGGAATTTAAAACATCACTGACAATATTATTGTAATTACATATCTTTTCATCTTGAGGATAAGACATCAGATATAAAGATATCAAGCAAGCTTATGTATATAAAATTTTTTGATAAACAAATTAAAACTTTCTGAAATAATGTATAAGTTTTGAAAAACAAATATATTAGAAATTTATAAAACATACTAATGGCAGTTATAAATTATAATTAAGCCAAAATATTTTCTAAACTCGTTTGCTTTAAATATTTTGAAAGCTCCAACAATTACGTTTTTCATACTATCAAAGAACACCACAGATAATTCAAATAATTCTGCAAATCTCAAGGGGAATTATACATTTTTCCCTTGAGTAGATAAATGTTCATCTTCTTCTCCTGAATATAGTTTCCTATAATATTCTACACTTTTTCCTCACATCTCACTTGCATCTTTAAACATAGTTTAAAGTTTCTTATACACTGAGAATTTCAGTAATTAAGTTTGTGTCAAACACAGAATTGCATTTTGTGAGAATCTGCACAAGGAGGATTAAAAATAAAAGAGGGTTTTAAAGGCATAAAGCTATCAGATCTAACTCTACCTTAGAATTTTTCATCTTTATTGTTAAGTATTGTACAAATGCCTTGAACTGAGTTTAGAATAAGAAAAATATTCTCATCCTATTAAGAATAAAATTAATTCAGCTCGAAGAATAGCAGATTCAATTAAATAAGAATAATTTTAACTTACAAACTTAAAGAAAATAGTTTCAAATAAGGATAAATATTTGAATTCAGGCTAATATTAAAACAAACCAAAAGGCTTTACCCAGCAAGTCAAATGAAAACAAACAATAGTCATATATATCAATGATTTCTGTAAAAAGTGATTTTAATGTTATTTTAAAAAATTTTCCTGAGTTTTATATAATACCTTCAATGCACCTCAATTTTTTAAAAAGGTGCAAAATTATAAAAGAAATTACTTATTCTCTACTTATTTTTAAAGTAGAGAACTGTCAAAATAGGACAATGGGAAGCAACCATGTTAACCACTGTTTAACAGAAGATTACAGAGGTTTCAGAATCTTAAAGACAACCAATGAAGAATAATTTGTATTAAGGTATACCATATGCAACTCTTTCTTGTTGAGGTGGACATAGATACAGATAGATGATATAAAGATAATTAGATAGATAGATAAATGATAGGTAGAGGATAGGTTAGTGGGCAGTTAGAAAGATAGGTATGTGGACAGATAGTTGAATATATAAACTTATAAGAAAAGAAGAAGCTGAAGCGATACACTCTTTGAGAATGTTTTAGAAGCATACATACACCGAAATAGATAAATATGTCTGAGAAGAACAGAAAGAAACACTCAGGTTGTGGTGATGTTCTTTCCTATACATGAAAATTAAAAGTGTCAAAATTGAAAAGTAGAAGTCTTAGGATGAGCACATGAAGACTGGAATTGGTCACAATAGCAACTACAGAGCCCTTACTTCTGATGACCTTAGTTCTGCTAAGGATACGTTTTCTCCAGTAATTATTCTACAATAAAGGAGGGATATTTATTTATAAATGATCATTTTCCCCTGGACGTGTAATTCCTTTTTCATTGAACTATCATTGGTTTGCTCAATCAAATAACATTTTATTAGTAGTAAAAATGATAAGTTTGACAATTTCTGATGGAATGTCTAACGTCCCTAAAAGGGCTAGACAGTAATGCTCACCTGTCCTTTGGGCCCATTACATAGATTGTCACTAGCAAGCATATGCTCTCCAGGCTTCCTGAAATATTGATTGGAGTAATGGGTTTTTGTTGATGTGTCATTTTCCCACAAGACACATTAGAGGTCTCAAGAACCAAACTGACTAGTCTCTGTGTGCTCTGGAGGCTACTGGTGGGAGTTATCTTATGACAAATAGACAAACTTTAAAGGGGTATAGAGGTCTTTCAAATGATCTTACTAAAACATCAGCAATCAGTTGGCATCCTCAGAATCATATCCTGGGAAATTTCTTGTGAGCTACCTCTTCTACTTTCAAACTAAGTCAGCTAAGTCCAACAATTCATATTCCTGCTTTTCTCTTTCCCCATCCTGCCTTTACTTATTATAATTCTACATACCTAGCTTGAGGTTCTTTCTCTCCACTTCCCCTTTTAGATGAACCTACTTTTCTCTCGCAGTGTGTAATTTCAACATATAATTGCATGAGCAGGATTTAATGCCTGTCTAACAAGACTATGTACTCCCTTTCTAGAGATATTGTGGTCCTGCATCATTATTTCCTAAGACAAGAGTCTAAAGACATTTGGGGTACTTGGTCCTCTTATTTTCTGTCCTATAAGGGAGCAGAAAGTATAAAACAAATTGATATTTAGAGATCTTCTTTCTCTGCACCCACCCCTGAGACAACGTTTACCTTTTCTCCACATTTATTGCCTGTCTAGAAACTAAGAAGAATATGGATATTTCTTGTTCCCAGAAGCTATCAGGTAAATATCAGCTTAACATACTGTGTGTGTGTGTGTGTAGTGGAAAGTTAAGGAGCAGCCAGGTTAAGTTATTCTTGTAACTATAAATAGTAACTCTTGATCCCCAGCTCTTAGCCCCTAGCTACTCCTAAAATTTCAGGTCAAATTAATAACATTCCTTTTCACCCCTTCCTTTTTAATCTCTCCTAATAGCCTAGAAATAGACTTGTTAAATATTAAAAGGTTGAACTTCTTTACTGGGGGCAAGACAGAAGAGAGAGGAACGAAATTTTGAGCTTAATTGTGGAGTCAAAGTTAATGATTCTATGATTTCGCAAAGGTTAAAACCTACGTTCTCCATGTAACAATGCCCCAGAACACTGTCTCCAGTCCTCATCAATCCTGACCCACTTCCCACTTCCTTCTCAAATGTACTGGAATCTGGTTAGTATCAGGTACCAATTAATGAAGAAGCCTTTTTTTTGTTAAAGAATAGAGAAGTAATTGAATCTATTGACTTATGAAAATGTCATATTGGTGGTAAATAGATATAATGTCACAATGAATTATGAGAACAATCATTCATTTAATTTCATTTTTGTAGAATATATTGCTTCCTTGCTCTGTGAAAGTTTAATTTTTAACATAATTTTATTCACATGTTTTTTTTCTCTTTCTCTCCTAAAATAAACATTAGTGTTTCTGCCTTGTTGGTTTGCTAAGAGTAGTGCTAGCCCACAGCTGTACAATCATCAGTGTCCTAAGGCCAATATTTTATTGGACTTCAGGAACCATTTTATGCACTTATGACCCTGTGCTGTTGTTTTGAAAAAAATGCCATGACAACATTTGTATAGCATACAGAGACCTAAAGAAGTCTATATGGTGTTTTCACTCTGATTGATTTTGGGTATATAATAGCTCTCCAATGGATAAAAAGCAAGAAAGTAATTTTGCTTTATCAAATAGCTCTCAGTGAAAGTGATCTTTCCTTAAAAGAAAAGAAAGGAGGTCCAGGGGATTTCTTTTTTCACTGATATCTGTCCGTTCACTTAATTTCCTACCAAATAAACTTGTAAAAATCAGAGAACTGAATCTGCCCACTCCCAGTACACACATTTTATTTAAACACATCAATAAGCCACTCACCTAGGAAAAACAATGTGAACTTAACATAGAAACATATACATGTGTATGTGATCTTTGCCCATAGGCATATGATCTCATTTTAGAATATAGAAATTCAACTTTGTACAGTGTAATTTTCACTCAACCAAATATTATGAACATTTTTATGTTTCTCATTAAAATCCCAACTACAATACAGTTTTTACTATGGAATTGTATTAACATTCATTAAACTAATTTTCTATTGTTGAACATGTATGCTGTTTCTAGATTCTTATAGTCAAAACAAAGCTTCAGTGAACATTGTTTCATATAAAGGTATTTATAATTCCTAAGAATAAAGACATAGGAGAGATATTTTTCATATGAGCCATTTTATAATTTTTGGCACAATCACCAACCCTGGTATAAATATTATGTTTGATAAATTATTGACTTTAGAAAGAGAAATGTAAAAATACTGATGTTTCCATTTGAATTATTTTGATTAAGTGTGAAGTAGAATATTTTGGTATGGTTAATTACTACATATTTTTGTCCTTCTAAATTGTGTGTATTCATTACCTTTTCCAAGTTTAAACAGGAACATTTATTGTTTTTACATAACTTTAAAACTGTTTTTAGTCTGCTAGACATGTGGCAAATAGTGTCCGTCATATTCTTTTGCTTTTTATGTTTATGCTAGATTTTGCTTCACATTGAGAAACGTTCCATGTTGATTTCTACCAAATATTTTCTGATGATATATTTTTATTTATATCCAATTTTGAAAGCTCGTTCTGTCCATGACCGGGTGCATGCATATTCTAATTTATATTTTCTGTAGTTTAATTTAGCATTGGTTTCTTTCATTTTTAGTTTTTGCTCCTTTTTGATATGTTTGAAATGTACATGGCACATGATATAAGGTAGATATCAGAATTTGAATATTTAATCTATATACTTTTGGAATTTTATTTTTCTGGTTTTATAAATTTTTTTTCTAGGTAACTAACTGATAGCTTAAAGGCCCTTGAACTAATTTCTATTTATTGATATACATTTACTTGACTTTTTTCTACCAAATCAATGTTTTTACATTCCTTTATAAAACCTCATTGAATTTTTATTAGAATATCATTAAATATTTACATTAATTTGGTAAGTGTAATCTTTATGTTCATACAGGTGTTTGGAAGATAATGTCAAAACTTTTATAAATCTCAGTAAAATTTATATGAGTTTTAGAATTTTTCAGTTTTTGTTTTTAAAGGTATCTATATTTTTAAATCTAGAATGGAATCTGGAATTATAATAATTTTCTGAAAATTTACATATATAATTCCATTCCTCATTCCTTCTTATTGCTCTATTTTTCGATTTCTCCTTGAGGCAATATTGTTGGTTTATATTTTATGTAAATCAATCTACTCTTTTCAGCATTCATTATCACTAAATTACACATAAATTCACTTGTAATTAAAAATACTTGTGGTTCTGCACAATGCCTGGTCAGTCTCCTTAGGTTCTGAAGATAGCACATGCATACTTTGTAATACCGCTCCAGTGTAAAAGATGATGAGAAAGGTGGCCAACTTTGTGTGGGGCCTGGAACAGGAAAGGATTGTTTAAGTGCTAGATAGAAATTTGTATATTTTACTGGTCATGAAAAGCAAACAGATCTTGATATTTTAAAAGAAATTCTATAGTTCTTTTTTCTTAATGTTGCCATCATTTTTTATTGTTTTCCTTTGTCACACTATCATTAATTACATTAATTAGGTTTTCTACTTTATTGAATTTAATACTCTTTTTCTATTCTTTTTTATATAGAAATACAAAATTTGACATTGCTAATATTTCCATGTGTTTCAAAGTATGCTATATGCCATATGTTTTGAAACATGGTGTTCATATTGATATTTTCAAAATATTCATTTTTTTTCATTGACCTAGTTTTTCAAGAAAGTTTTTTGTGTTTGGTTCATTTAAACGTCCAAACAAAATTCTTCCTAAATTGATCTATAGATTTAATGTGACCGCAAATAAAAATAAAAACTGTTTTATATTAATGATACTAAGCTGATTTTATAATGCTTAGTCTTCTAAGGATAACTACATCTAATGTGCTGTGCTAGGTCAGGTCCTCTGAGAAGAGGCATAAACACGGCTTTAGATGAGCAAGACATTTTTAGGAGGAAATATCTCCAACGGTTAAAGAGGAGCAAGCAAGTGAGGGTGGAGACAACCTTCAGCCTGCAATGCAGGTCAGACAAGTTAGAAAAGAGGAATAATTGGGAAAGAAGACAATTCAATTTAAGCACAGTTCTATGAACATTTTGGTCAGAATAAGGAGGAGTAAGTAAGAGGGATAATTGGAAAGAAGAGAATCAGATTACAGCACAGTTCTATGAATATTTGGGTCAGAATAAGGAGAAGTTCTCAAGTCAGAGTTGCCAATTGTAAGAATTCCAAATTTTGCAGGAAAAGGGCTGTGATGGTCCCATTGACATGCTCAGTCAGCCATATGCTGGAAGCAGGCCAAGGGAAGTATGGCCTTGGTGAGAATGCATTTATAATTCCCAAAAGGTGGCTGCTGGGACATTTTCTTGGCCACCACACTCCATGTCTTGGTTGCACAAATTTACTTCTCTATGTATATTTATGCCACAGCTCCATGGCATCTACGTTCTCTCTTCCTGAGGAAACCTTGGAAGAGGTAGGTCAGAAAAACAATACACAGCTCTTCTCACTGCATGCGATTTCTGGGTCACAACTGGTATTTATCCTCTTCCTCCTACAGTATCTATTCAAACTTTCTCTCATCCTACCACCTTGGTAGATCTTGGTGGCTTGCCTGGTGCTGTGATCCAAACATTCATTTGTGATGTCTCTAAAATTTTGGCAATCATATCCTTCTCAAGACAAGGTTGCATCTGCCCATTTACAGTTATAATGAGTCAAACAGTACAGGGAGTACCTAAATGGATCACCTGGATTTCACACATATATCTTTCTGTCCTCGTTTTGTTAAGGCAGCCATGATGTTGATTTCTTTTCTTATCTGCTTGTCAATGCACATAAAGATTTCAAAGAGATCCTTGTAATATTCCATTGTAATAATGTCTCTCTTTAGGGACCAGGACCTTCAATTCTTTAAGGCTCAGAGTTATGGAAACAGGAAGCACAAAATTCTCCAGTGGATAATTGGGAATGATCTTAGTTAGGTAGGACTTCTCTTGTTTCCAACTCTAGATTTCAGAATTCATATATCATTGTTATTTAAGATATAGCACTACATTGACTTTGATTTCATGCAGGTGCAGTCAACCCTCAGTGTTCACAGGCTCTGATATCTGCATCTATAGATTCAACCAACCACATATCAAAAATATTAAAATAAATAAATAGTAACTATAAAACAATGAAAATAATACAAACAAAAAATACAGCATGACAACCACTTATAGAGCATTTACATTGTGTTAGGTACTATAAGTAATCTAGAGATGATTAAAATTATACATGAGAATGTGCATAGGTTATATGCAAATACTATGCCATTTTATATAAAACACCTGAACATCTGCAGATTTTGGTATCGAGGCAAGACCTGGAACCAATCCTGCAAGTGATAATTGTGTTGCATTCTAAAGAATGGCACTGTATCCTTTAGAATGCTGTCTACAAGTATAGACTCAATTGTGCATTGAGAAGGCTCATTGTATGTTAAATGAGGCTAGCTTCTTCTGGAAGATGTGATGTGTGATATGATTGGTTGACACTATATGGACTTGGGTCCATTCCTGCACATTCTTTGCTATGACATGAGTCACTTGATCCTATTCTATATTGTACGTGATTCCATACTTGTAGATAAGCCATTCCATAGCCTCTGGGTAATATCACTGATTAAGGTGCTACTGAAAAGAAAGGCAAATGCTGATCCAGAAGAGATATTCTCACTTCTTAAGACAAATGACAGTCCCTTTCAAGATGTAAAGAAATCAAAGTTAGTCAACTTGCCATCAAGTGGCCATTGGTCTCCTAGAGGGGTAGTGCTATATTATGAGTTTAACATTAAACTCTAACAAGTTGCCAATAAGTTAAATATTTAAAGGCATCAGTTGCTAGATTCACATTGATAAGAGACAGTTCATGCTTAGGATCTCATATATAGTTTCCATCTGTGTCACCTTGGCATTCCCTCCCTATGCTCACTCTACCAGTTTAAGAGAGGCTAACAACATAGACATACAAAGTGGATGAGCAGATGCATTGCTTATATGTTTGAAATTGTGAATACTGTCCCTATTTACTGTCATTTAAGGCCACACTGAAGTGGGATTGAAATTCAGCTGCTACCAGTTTTTATCTTTCACCCATATACTGAGATAGACAACCCATAACCTAAGTTTAGGCCTTTTCCTTCTTCTTCAGCTGGTTGACTGGGACCTCTTGCTCTCCAATAAGCCAAAAGTAAAAACTGGGCAAGAAACACAATGCAACTGGTAGGTGACAGGAAGGTCTAGGATATCTACTTCTATAGCTTACTCATGTCTACTTGTCCTACCGAAGCTTAACCCAGATGCACCTTTCTAACCTGTAATGTTAAAATTTTGTTTATATTCCCCAGGTCTTATGGAACTGAACTCATAACAGGCAATTTTGCAAACACTGTCACTTATAGCAACATGATCAATCATTCTGTTTCTGCTAGGACTGTTTCTTGAAAGGCATGTAATTCTTTGGTGCAGACGGTTAGCCTTGTTCCCAAATTCCAATATGCTGTGTTTTAGAAATGAATGAGGGGTCATGTTTTTTTTGTTGGAGTTGCTACCATTAACCTCTTGTTCCTAGGTTTTTACCTCTTTCTGATTGTACATGTTTAGTAGACTCTTGTTGGCTACATGACTATTTTGTTCTTAGAAACTTCTATCCATGCTCTGTGAACCATTTCCACAATTCCTTGTGGGTCAAGTATGTTTGTCTTATGGTGTTTGTGTTCTTCTGGTTTCTGGTGTTCAAGCTCTCATCACCAGGCTTCTACTGCTTTGTGGCCTCGTCATACCTTGAATATTAACAATTCCCACTGTGTAAATGCCTATCCTTCTGTCCACTCTGGTCTTCAGAGAATTGCTGCTATTAAACTACGTAGCGGTGCTGATACCCATCACTGGTACATTCTTGAAGGCCTTGGTAATTTGTGCACTTCTGAGACCCTGGGTAAAACATAATCCTCTGGTGATTTAGCTGGGTTTACATATTTCCTCAGCCTCTTTATCCTTTTGACTTTACCCCACTTAGACATCTTTTTATCTAAGCTTCTAAGAGATACTCTAGTAATGAGACCGATCCATCCACTGGGTTATTTTCTACGTGTACCAAAAAATGCCCCCAAGTAAATGAATTCTTATTTAATCCAATCTTACATTTTGCCTCTCTTTATGTGGCATTCTCAATCTATTCATAGTCCCCAGGTTCCAACGGAAATATGCCAGTTAATTCTTATAGCTCTCTTAATGAATAGTGCCTTTCCTCCATCATCAGGCCCAGCACCTATTCAGTAGTGTTATGTTGGGATTTAACTCTAGCTATTGGCCTTGCAGTCAGGAAAGGAGGTGGGGAAATCTTTGGAAAACACCTATTGACTTAGGAGAGAGAGACATCTGTAGTATCTACTGGCACTGGGTGTGTTATAATTGCTACTAAGGGAGAATGTGTCACTTGTACAAACTTGGAGGGATCAGATGTGATCCTCAGAGCAAAACATCCTCAGAGCTTCCTTGTGAGCATCTCCTTATCTCATATTTCAACATCCCAGGAATTTCTAACAACAACTCTGATCTTAACATGACAGATCTGCTTTGGCTGAGGATTTTACATTTTACATGTAAATATCTCTGGAACTCTGTGACTCTATCAGTTTCTCAGCTTCTTAGGCCACTGTGTCTGTTCTCTCACAGGAGATAAAGAGTCTCATATTTAGCTTATAACAGTTAATGTTCCACAACAGGTGTTAACTTCATATAAGACTAATGAGTCAAGCCCACTGTCCTTGCAATAGTAACAGTGCCGTTCCCCCCACCACCACCACCTGTCCCCTCTCCACACCCCGCCACCGTCTTTCAAATGCCTGAAATATTAGGGGCAGTTCCTCAAGCCAGAATGTTTTCTCAGGTCACCCATGGACATGTGAATTCTTCAGCAATTTGGTCACCACTTTTTTCTAGAGACTATCAGTGACCACATACCACTCAGAATGGCATTTTCTTGGCTGTGAGGTGTGAGTGAGCCAGTGCCAAGTCCCTATCCTATTGCCTATATTCTTGGAAAACTCTTGTATCTTCTTCTTAGAAGAAAACAAATATGGGATTACATGCATAAGATATTAATATATAGAAATGATTGTGAAGGATGAAGTAGCAGGAAACCAAAGAAGGCAGGAAGAGCCATCAGATACTAGGTAGGTCTCCCATTAGTGAAGGAGAGGGGAAAGGAAAGAAACCTAGATAAGAAGAGACACATACAGAGATGCAATTCTAAAGCAGATTCAGCCAGGCTTAAAGGAAGTCCATGAGCCAAAATTTCCAGTAGGTGGTGTCTCTTGTCTCATGGGAATGGAACTTCATTAGGACCATTGTTGTGCCTGCTCATTGGCTGGAATGTGTGACCACAGTGTGGAAGTGGTGATGGATCCCAAAAGGCAGCAGCTGGGGCTATTGATCAGTCATGCTGTCTGTGGCAGGTGATACGAGTAGCCTATTTTCATGCCTTCTCCGGATGCTATCTAGTGTTCCATAGAAAAAATGTTTAAATTGGAATGTCCCACATTCTCTCAGAGAGTTTTATTCTCTCATCTTCAATTAAAAACATTTTAGAGAGCTCTGCTAGGTTTTTCTCTACATACTTCCTGCTTTCTCTTGAAGAAAAGTTTGGGGGTCCTCTTGATGGTGGTCTTTAATGTAGACCTAATAGGGCAAAATTCATAGAAGCTTGGGGTAGGGAGTGGAGCCTTTTCTGATTTTCACACTTATATAGGTATAGATCTTTCTCTTCTTTCTTTCTTTTTTTTTTATCATTAAGCTCCAGCTTTGAAAAGGGAGCTAGAGGACCTTTCCAACTGTATTATAATCTTCCTTTGATGTCCCTCTGCTCCACGTTGAACATGCCAGCTTATTTAATCAATTTATCTGACTGGAGGATGGATCCTGTCCTCACAAGAAATCCTGAATTCAAAAGAGTGAAGTCTCTGAACTAAGAAGGTGATTTATTTTAGGTAAGTTATCTACTGGGCAATAAACACAAGGATTGAGTAGATAAAGGGAGTAAAGTGAACTTTGTTTTATGGAAAGATTACATAAGAACATGGATTTGACTAAACCCAATAGAGGTATTCTTTCATGTTTTTCACAATGAAGTATTTCTGAAAGATTATTTGTTCATGTGTTGATTAATTTATTTGGGGGATTATCTTTTTAGAAATTTAATATGATCAAATTAAATTCTTGGAATATTAATTCATCTTTTAAGAAGTGTATTTTACATCCCTGCATTTAAAAGATCTGAAAGAACACAGAGAAGAAGCCATTGAAATTGAGATAATTACATAAAAGTTGATTTTTAAAAGGTCATGCATATTTTGTAGTGACATTTAGTATAAAACATGTTCATGTATAGTTATCAGCAAATATTTTTAAATAGGACCAAGGCTTTTTTAAATTGAAAATATATGTATAGATTAGTATTCTCCCTACTTTATAACCCAATGTGGTATCAATAATTTTCAAGTTTAATAAATGAGGTGGTAAAATTCATATGGAACCCAAAAAAATAGCACAAATAGCAAAAGCAGTCCTAAGCAAAAAGAAGAAAGTGAGAGGCATTGTATTACCTGACTTCTAATTATACTACAAAACTATAGTAACCACAACAGCATGGAAATGGTATAAAAACAGACACACGGATCAATGGAAAAGAACAGAGAACCCAGAAAAAGCCACATATTTGCAGTCAATTCATTTTACACACATTAGTCAGAACATACATCAAGGAAACGGCACACTTTTCCATAAATGGTGCTGGGAAAATTGGATTACCATATGCAGAAGAATAAAACTGAGCCTCAATTTCTCTCAAAAAGCAACTCAAAATGGATTAAAATCCTTAATGTAAGACATGAAAGAATAAAAACACCAGACTTAAACTTAGGGAAAACTTTTCCAGACATTGGTCTAGGCAAAGAATTCATGAGTAAGACCTGAAAAGCACGGGCCACAAAATCAAAAGTAGACAAATGGGACTTAATTAAACTAAAAAGCTCCTGCACAGAAAAAGAAATAATCAAGAGTAAACAGACAACTATGCAACTGACAGGGTACTAATATCCAGAATGTACAAGGAACTTAAACAACTAAAAGAAAAATGAAACAAAACAAAACTCATTTAAAAGTAGGCAAAGAGGCTGAGCAACATAGCAAGACCTCATCTCTTCAAAAAATAGAAAACTGACCTTTGCATGGTGACACATGTCTGTAGTCCCACCTACTCAGGAGGCTGAGGCAGGAGGATCTCTTGAGCCCAGAAGTGTGAGGTTGTAGTGAGCTATGATGATGCCACTGCACTCTAGCCTGGGCAACATAGAGAGACCCTGTCTCAAAAAAAAAAAAAAAAAAAAAAAAAAAAAAAAAAGGCAAAGGACATGAATAGACATTTGAAAAAACATGAAAAAATACTCAACATCACTGATTAGCAGATAACTGCAAATTAA
This sequence comes from Cheirogaleus medius, assembly GCA_008086735.1. NCBI lineage: Eukaryota > Metazoa > Chordata > Mammalia > Primates > Cheirogaleidae > Cheirogaleus > Cheirogaleus medius. Next base: position 16,801,929 of record VBSM01000483.1, read on the forward strand.
AAATGCAAGGAGATGTCATCTTATACCAGTCAGAATGGCTATTATTAAAAAGTCAAAAAATAACAGATGTTGGCAATGATGTGAAGAAAAGGAATGCTTACATGCTGTTCTTGAGAATAGTAAATTAGTACAACTTCTATGGAAAACAGTCTGGAAATTTCTTAAAGAACTAAATATAGAACTATCATTTGATCCTGCAATCTCACTACTGTGTATATACCCAAAAGAAATAATATCAAAGAAGATACCTGATTCACATGTTTATTATCACAGTGCTATTCACAATAGCCAAGATATGGAATCAATCTAAGTGTCCATCAGTGGGTGATTGGATAAAGAAAATGTGACAGATATACACAATGCAATACTATTCAGACACAAAAAATAATGAAATCATGTCTTTTGCAGCAACATGGATGGAAGGGGAGGCCATCTCTTAAGTGACACAATTCAGACACAGAAAGACAAATACAGCATGTTTTCATTTATTAAGTGGGAGCTTAATAAAGTGTATAAATGGACATACAGTGTGGAATGATGGACAATGGAGACTCAGAAGAGTGGGGAGTGGTGAGCAGGGGATGTATGAAGAGAAATTACTTAATCTAATAGGTACAATGTACATTATTAGGGTGATGGATATGCTAAAAGCCCTGATTTCACCACTACAAAATCTATCCATGTAATAAAATAATAATTGCATTCCATAAATTTATATAAATAAAAAATAAGTGAGATGAAATGTTTAAAGGGAAAAATAAGCAAAATAAAACAAAAAAATTTAAAAATTTACTTGCCATTTTTAGTATAGAATTTTTAATGTCATTATTTTCTTCAATTTTTTAGATTGTTTTAATGACAGCTAATTTAGCAGTATTTTAAAATTAATTTTTTACTGATGCTTTTTAAAGCATTAAACAAGGTTTTTATGTATATACCCACACAGGTGCATGTACACACACACACACGCACACACACACAGTTTCATTGGCACATATATATCAGCAAATTTTATGATAATCAAATCATCTCATACCTTTCCTATTTTCATTTGGTAAAACTGATTTGATAATAATCTCAGTGGATTCTTGGTAAGCACTCAACTCCTGGCTACAAGTGCCAAGACTTCTTCCAAAGTAGCCTAATATTCATCAATATTCCAAAGACATTCTCATTAGTAAATATTTTACAGAAGGAATGGAGGAAATAGGTTGCAATCCAGCAAGTTGCTTGATTAGGAGATGATTAAGGAAGAGTCTAATGTACAGGCAATTTCCATAGTTTCAAGATTTCATTTTTATAATTTCTTTGCAAACAATATGAAAATGTGCTATATCAAAATAATATTAATATATAAGGGAAATATATAGTCATATCCAGAAACACTTAACAAGATAAACCATTCATTTCCAAAATTTGATATTAAAACTTATTAGGTACCTTAAGCTATATAATTGTATTTAACAATTACATATAAT
>VBSM01000483.1:16803506-16815845 GCA_008086735.1 Cheirogaleus medius
AAAATGAACAGAAAAATACTGGCAAATAAACTTCATTATCCATTTTTATCACAACTTTGTTGCCTTTATGGCCATTATTTCAGCTCTAAAATGAGGATGCTCGATGAACTGGGCATGAGCAAAACTATTAAAATTATTCTGTGTGATACCAGATTGCCCTTTTCTGGACCTGTGTTACTGACTCTGCTTGGAAATTGCCAAGAATTTTAGAACAGTCGCTTTGATTTTATTACTATGCTATTGGAGATGCTTAACCTGTGGCCCTCATGTTCCTCTTGCACAATCTTCTTTGTGGACTAACAAGCCATTAATGGTAGGGCTGGAGAGTTGTGTTCATCTTATGAAATTATTTCCAAAAACAACCCTAAAAGTGTCCTTTCCTCTTTAAAAAATATTAGTTCCTTTCTCTGTCTCCCTCTCCCTCCTCCTCTCTCCCTGCCCCCGCCATAACATCTTAGTGAAAAACCTTTTTTTCTGATGGGTTCAAAAACCTAACACCTGAAACTCATATATAGGAGGAAGTAAAATTTTAACACTGAAAAACCATGGCCCTAAATATGGCATTTTATGATACAAAATGCTGCATGTTATTGAGATCAGTTCCTCTTTAACGTAGAGAGGCAAGAAGTCCCAAAGAGAGAAGGTATTTGTAGTTATGTCCTCTGTAAAAGACATCCTTAAGCTGTTTTCTTAGCAGAAATTTTCCTGGGCAAAATAAATAATTCTTCTTTACAATACAGTAGGTTAGTCATTCACTTGGATATTAAAAGTAGATTATATGGGATTTTCTAAACTTGAATACAGACAGTATGTTTGTAAGAGAATAAGTGGCTGCAAAGTACATTGCATGGGGGAAAAATCTCTCTAGACATATAGCTGAGGACAAGCGTAAGTGATGAAGCAATGCCCAAAATTTTTATTTTCTTATTGTTCTCTCTCAGTATAATGCTTAGGTCAGCCATTGGGTGACTGCTTTCATGGCTCTCCACTTCCTCTTCTGCTTGTCATTTTATTCTCTCGTGTGAGCAGATGACTTTACTGCTAACACACTCACCACTCCACTGTAGTGTTGGGTCTGGGGCCTCTGTGTTTGGCCTGGGGCTTTTGTAGTTGTGGAAGAAGATTGAACATGAGAGCTGAGATATTCTTCTTAGTGAGAGAAGATGCATGGGATAGAGAAGAAGACGGGACATGCTAGGTGACTACATTCTTTCTTTTGACTTGGCCCTCCAAACACAGAGGTTATGAGTGGGCCTAATCTCCATAACTATGTCTATGAACTTCTTGAAGGGCAAAAAATATGTTAATTATTTTTATGTCCCAAGGTCTGGCATTTTAAAAAATTATTTAGTAGTTTTTCTCTAACTTGAGCTAGAAAATTTATCATCCTTGGGCAAGATCCATCCCTCAGACATTTTGTGTTGGGTCTCCATAGTATTTAAATTTTATTTTGAATACATATTTAACATTGGGGCAATTTTGCCTAATAGTCTTGCTTCTCTGGGAAAAAAAAATCTGAAAAACACTAAGCTCATCCACATTCCCAAAAGGTATCATCAAAGTGCAGCTTCTTCTTCAACTCCAACAGAGCTTGGGTAGCTAGTTCACTTTATCATGATCCAGAGACTTTTTTGTTAACTCTTGCAACCATTTTGATGGTTCATCTACCTGCCTGGACCCTATCGGCATCTGAATATGTTATATCTGCAATAAACATGTATAAAATGAAAGAGAAATTAAAACATAGAGGATATAAGAATGGTATTTACATTCTGATCATCCCTGAGTGGTGATTAAAACAAAACTACCCCGTGAAGAGGGATTGATTTTCACAAGTGAACTTGTACTAACTCTGTATCTGTGAAGTTTATTCTTAAATTTGGTAACAAATTATCTATAGACTCATTAGTCTTAAACAACTCCTTAATGTTAAGTGTCCCCATTTAAGATTCCTAATTCATAATTTCTGAAAGAGAAACTTTTGAATATGATCTGTTTTGTACCTGAAATAAATTCCATCTATTTAAATATCTTAGTTGTCTAAAGTCCTGTTAGAGCTTCATGCTTCAAAATGACATGATAACATAAATGTATTGTGCCTTCTCAAAATATCACTTTATCCCACTGGATTAAAAAATTGTATTATTAATACTTTTCTTTTCAAAATTAAATGATCAATGATTCATGTGAGAACCAAATGGTAGGTAATTTATTATATATGGTTTTATATTTCATATTTCAATTATCATGGTAACTTTGAATGTGTTATGTGATATCACTTATTATAAATTAAATAGTCCACCTTTATGTTACATATCTTACTTAAATAAACAGTTATATAATAGTGTTATAAAATATGTGATAGTTTGCTATTGATGGCATTTGTATTATAATTGTGACTATCAGGTAGAAAAGGAAGTAATACATAGGGGAGATATTTTAAACACATTATGGAGTAGTTTTGTTCTATGTGTGATGAAAAGATAGAATCAAAGAGGAAGCCTTATTTTTAAAACTGGAGTACAAATACTCATCCATTATGAACTACTTATCCAGTTCCCTTCCCAATGCTATCAAATAAAGTTTTCAAATACACTATTGATTTAAGAAAAACATTATATTCAAGCTGAGTAACAATCAGAACAGATAAGCTAAATACAATTAAAGCCCTATAACAAAATATAAACTTCATGCAGACATTTTGTAAAATCTCAGCTATGTATTCTAAATGGTTGGGTTTCAAAGTAACAGATTTATAAGCTATTTGTTGGTTGTATTTAGTTATATTTCATGGAACTCTTTTCTGTACTCTAAGTAGAAGATTTACTTAATGAGAAGAATCCTAAGAAATTTCAACCTCAACAATCCTCCCCTGATTGTGTTAATATATCCTCCTGGTTTGTCTAACTCTAGCAATTCTCTTCTGCCTGGACAGCTGGAGGATAGATCTGTGCTAACAGCAGATTTTTTTGATTGGGAGCTTCATGCTGCATTGAAGCCACAGTCTGTCAGTGGATCTCCCAAAAGACATGAGCATGGAATTGATCTGGTTTTCCTTCATGTTATCTTTCAATTCTTGATTTCACTTGACTTTCAGTGAATCAGTTAAAAGCTCACTGCTGAGGCATGAGAATTCAGTGACAGGTTTTGGTGCTGTATCCCTTATGAAGATATTTGGCTGTATGTAAGACACTGTGTAGTTGTCAGTCCTTAGCACACAGCTGACACTTTAAAATGATCCATAATCTGTTACAGGACCATTCATGTGAGGGCTTTTACATGGACTTGCCTGCCTGTTGGGATGACAGTGTCAATGCTGTACTCTATACACAGGCATCTAAGAATAAGCTGTGCTGTGATTTAGGATACAAGGCTAAGAAAAGGACACTTTCAGAGAGCAAATATTTTATAAAAATTAGATTAAAGCAAATGGCATAACCATCTGCAGGGGTGACCTTTCCAAAGGGATAGTTTATAAATATGTGGCTAGGAAGACTTGGTTAAATAATCTAATAAGTTTCCACTATAAACCAAATTTGAAATATAGAGGAAGAGAAAATCTAATTATAATTCGTGGGTATGAATAAAGATGTATGAATATATTGTTGCAAATGATATAGTGGGATAAATGAAACTTATTTTTATCTTTTTTTCCTAGCAATCACTCTGGGAGATGTAAAGTATTTTCAGAGATTCCCATGGATAGCTATTAAATCCAAAATAATAATATTCTGAATTAGTTCATGTAGTTGAAGGGTAGAAATTAAACTGTAGCTTAGAAGATCTTGGGTGTATACCACAGGCAATGGATTCTTTTGTATTATTTTATAAAGGAAGTGACTAAAGTTACTATTAAGTATACTAGGTGGCTGAGGTTCCAGCAAAATTATTTTTGGAGATTCCTATCTATATGAAAAGTTGATTTAAAAACTTTTTGTTTTTTTCAGTATATAAAATTGATTTTATTTGACATGCTTATATATCAAATATATAATTAATTTAGCTTACAGATCTAGGTTGGTTAAAACTCCTATTTAGATCTTATAAAACAAAGATTGGCAACCATTTCTTATGTGCTTACAAAATTCATAAGCCCATGTGAGCTATAGCGATTTATCAATAAGGATTAAGAATAGTTGGTAGAGAAGAGGTTGTTTTATCATCCAAGCTGGACATATAGGGTCTTCAGAGTGCCCATGCTTCATCTTATCTCTATTGTCCATTGTACCATTACTGGTTAATTTCATATCTTCCATTGAGAAATAAAGGTAGCAATGCTGTCACCATTCACAATGCCATGGTTCTTTAGAACCTGTCTGTATTCAAACAATGTAGATCCTCTTGCCTCTGAAGATCCTTAATGCAGTGTACTTACTACTGTGTACTTAAGTATTCATTGTAGTAGATAGAAGTGTGTTCTCCCCAACTAAAATGATGTGTTCAAGTACTAATCCCTGGTTCCTCTAACCCATGGTGAATTAGACCTTATTTGGTAATAGAGTCTTTACAGATATAATCAAATTAAGATGAGCTCATACTGAATTAAGGTGGGTCCTAATCCCATGACTCATGTCATTGTAAGAATAGGAAAATTTGGACCCAGATGCAGGACAGAGGAATGACATGTGAAGTTGGAGTCAGAAATTGGAGTGATGCATCCACAAGCCAAGGGACACCAAGGATTGTTAGTAATGACCAGAATCCAGAAGAGAGGCATGGAACAAATTCTGCCTTAGAGCCTCCAGAAGGAACCAACCCTGCCAACACTTTAATTTCAAACTTCTGGCCTCCAGAAGTGTTAGATAATAAATTCTTGTTGTTCTAAGCCCCCTATAATTTGTTATAGCAGCACTAGGAATGAGTATATTCATGATACTGCATCACCTAGTATGTCATTTGTAAATGCTGACTCTCAGTGATTTTCTCAAAGATTGCTACTGTGATTCATTGATGATGGCTGTGAATATAAATCTTGCCCATAGTGTGTAGGAAACTATGAATGATAACTCATTTTGTAGTCTTGTTAAATTTACCATCTGGAATCTTTTATTATAAATGTAGAGCAACGCATCTTCCCATTATGTCTTCTCTTGAACTCTTTAGACCATACTCATTGCATTGCTATAATGTGATACATCTTGATACTGATGGTACCCCTGTCTTCCTTTAGGGAGGTGGTTAGGCAAAGGGCCTATAGGTAAAGTATGCAGAGGAGTCCAATTTGCACAAGGAATTCCAGTCTACCTTTGGTCATGGCTTAAGACTGACCCAGGAGAGCGCATCACTACCACATCACTCAGAAGCAATTGAGGACATCAATTGGAAAGATGCTTTGGATTTTCAGAGCAACAATCTTAAAAGTCCTTCAGGGAAATATATATATATATGGCTTTTATATATATATATATATATATATATATATATAAAGCCATGGATATATTATAAACCATATGGCACAGAATCTGCAGAAGACATGAGATAAATATTCGAACTCCCAGCAATGGGGGCTGCACAAGAAAAATGATGTGTTTATCCACAGGTGCTGTAGACTGAAAATGGCCCATACCTTTGCCAAAGGGAAAGGCAAGAGCCAAGACAAAGACTACATGTATGGCTCAAGCCCCAGGGGAAACAGAAAACTAGTCACTTCAGGTCTCAGAGCCCTAAAATTTCCCTGTGTGATAGTCACCCCAAATACATGTGTCAGCAACATTCTGGTGAAGCAATCTTGTATGACTCCACTAAAGAATACCATGCAAGCTATGACTGTGATCTGATCCCATCTTTTCCTTGGGCTGGCCTCACAGGTAACAGTCCCAAAGCTCCTTGGAGCATCTGATAAACCCACATTTAAGGCAGAGAGCTTTAGAGTGCCCCAAAGGGGAGAAAGGGAAACCAAGCCATATGTAGATTCAGGTCTGGTTTTGAGACATATCATTCAAATGGTGCTCTTGGCTTACATCATTCCAGGCACAGGAAAATAATTTAGAAAATTTTAATAGGATCCCTCCTAATAGTACCCCATCTTGTGGCATGAAATGTAGGCAGGAACCCTACTTGTCCAAAACAGGTCTAAGAAAGGTACCAAAGTAATACTGTAGGAAACATTTTATTTATTGTGAATATTAGGTAGACTACATTTACCCTCTTCCTCATCCTAACAGATAACATGCAGCTCAAGTGTTTAAAGGCAAACTGTACTTTCAGCTCCAAGTTTGAAAGTTTTTATTTTAAGTATACATTAACCCCAAGAAATTGGGTCTGTTGTGTATAATAACCAATTCTATAAAAGCACTTTTCCTCTTTCCCTTGCCAAATGTAAACAAGGTCCTGATTATTATCAGCAGTAGAACCTTGAAGAAAAACTACTTTATAAAGAATTCAGCAATTTTGGAAAAAGAATAGAAAAATGGAACAAATTTGTGTCTTAAATGATGAAGTTGGACTTCTGAATTAATCAGTATGAAGCCAGAACAAGTTTTGGACTTCCATCTTCCTATTTATTCCATCCTAGTAGGGTTTGAGTAGCACAAATGTATCCTAATTGATAGCAGCATAAAGGAAGTTTGGAGAAGGTTGTATTAGGGACGAGGAGACCAGTTAAAAGATTATGTCTATTGTTTGAATTAAGGGTTTAGATTATAGTGATGCAACTATGATATCAGGGCAATTAAATTAAACCTGATATGTTATATAAAAAACCCCACAAAACAATAGTTACTGCTGTTTATCGAGCATTTATTCTGTCACTGTTAGACACTTTCCATATTTTATCTTAATTATTACCTCCTAAAATACTACTTCACAGACATTTTATCCCCATTTTGCAGATGAGGAATCTGAGGCTTACTAAATTTAAGCAAGTTGCAAAAATCATGTACCTAATAACAAGCCGAGCTTAAATTTAATTCCAAACCTGTTTGGTTCTAAAGACCATGACCTTTCCATCATGGAATCCTTTGAAGAAAGAGATAGAGAAGACTCACAGATTAGTTTTGAAAATATCAATAATTATATAAAATATAACATTTTGTATTTTCATTCTCATATTTTATCACCAGTCTCATAATCTGTAGCAAACACATATATACAGCACTGCTTGAGGGGAAAGGCATAAATTTATTTATCCATTTTTTCCTTGATATTTATACTTTAAAATTAATCTTGTTGGATTGGCAAAGAGCTAATGCAAACATCTTGCAACTTCAAATGAAAATCAAAAGTTTCATTACTATGTACTCAAAATATAGATGTTTTGAATTACATAGAAATTAGGGGCTGAAGCAATTGAACTTCAGATCACCTAATATTATTTTCCTGAATTTATCAACCTGGTTTGAGGTTTTAGTGAAATACTGCTGTGTGTGTGTGTGTGTGTGTGTGTGAGAGAGAGAGAGAGAGAGAGAGAGAGAGAGACAGAGACAAGACAGAGATAGGTACAGAGGTGGAGATTAGCCTAACCAAACACTTACCTAATGCAGCAGAGAACATCTATCATTAGATTAAACAGAGGAAACACATTAGCTTCTTGGCATTCTTGCAGTGTCTGTTAAACCACCATATATTCCCAACCCTGAGGTCAACTCACACTACTTTTTTCATTTTAAAGATGGCATTGACTTCTATCTCCTGGGACATGAGATTCAAGGCTTAAAAATGTGACTTTAACTCTGTGACCTTAACACTCCCTGAACCCACACCTTCTGCAAATTCAGAAAGAATTATTTACCCTCTTCTCTATGAACCATCTTCATCTGGTGTGTATATTTCTGTAGAAATACACCCTCTCTGGTGCGCCCCGTTTTCTACTGATTATCTATAGCAAGGGCTAGCAACTATTTTATAAAGAGCCAGATGTTAAATATTTTAGGCTTTATGGGCCCAGATGATCTCTGACATGACTATTCAACTCTGCCATTGTAGTATGAAAGCAGCTATAGATAATATAAATCGATGTGGATGTGCTCTGATGAAACTTTATTTAGATAAACAGGTGGTTGATGAAATTGGCCCATGAGTCATAGTTTGCCTTGATATTGGGCATCACTAGTCATCATCTTTCACCATAAATATATTGTTTTGAATTATCCTGAAATAAAATTTCAAGATAAAAATTCTGGAAATAAAGTAATCCTGAAATCATATAGACTGCCTAACTTTTCAAACTGACTTTCGAACACTTACTCCCAGTATATTCCTTTCAAACCCTATCCTCAGCCTATTCCTTCTACCCCTTCTTGGTGCACAAACGGACACACAGATACACACACACACACACACACACACACACAGAGTCTGATACTAACTGCCTTTTCAATCAGTCTATTTGTAACACCACCCAACGATAACATAATTTTCATATTATGCCTTTATGTCGTTCTTTGTATAGTCCCTATGGTCTGACCTGAAATGCCTATGTAGATTTTACCTACCCAAATGCTGCTTATATTTCAAAAAATCAAAGTGTAAAGATAGAATGAGCATAAAAATGTATAAACTTTTTTCAAATGTCCTAATCTTTGGTGAGACATATTTCAGCTAATATCTTATGGCATTTATGATCCATGACAAATCATTTATTGTGTGCATGTGTTTCACTGCTGGTCTGGGCTCTGGGAATTCAGGAATGAATAAAAAGTACAAAATTTCCTCTTATGTGGAGTTTATATTCTTGTGGGGAGACAATCATCTGAGCAGTTGTTTCCATAAGATCTTTTACTTTTATTAAACAGTGCTGTACAGTATATCATTCCTTCTCATTAAGATTATAATGTACATGGGAGTTTCCAAATAGCTGAAAACATGGAGGTTCCTGAAGCACTGGTGTATCTGGAGAGAGCATAGAAGTTTCATGCCCCTTCCCATATAACATCACCCTCTGCATCTCTTCATCTTCACCAAATACTGCTTCCCACTGAAAGGACCCAGGGTTCCTTGGAGAAATGGCTGATCGTAGGACTGGGGCAGGAGAAGTACAAGATGGGCCTGGAACATCTTTAGTACCAGAGAATTAGGAAGTGCACAAAGAATGTTGCACCAATTTTTTTAAATAAAAAGTCAGAAAAGCCCACCTCAGGGCATTCTAATAGCCAAAGCTGGTATAATTGAGCATCAAAATAACTAATGGTAGTAACAGATTATAATACATAAAGTAAGTATAAGAATACAGAAGTCCATCCATATAGGAGAATGAATGAATGAATGAATGAATAATATGAGAATGAAAGCACTTCCTCACAATAGAATACTGCCAAACAGGTATAAAAGGGGTGGTAGCATTAGGACATCACTGTTTGGCAGCCACCTTAGTATTAACTCCTACAAGAAACATTAGGTATGCTGAAACAAGTGGGTAAAAAGGAGTGAAGAATAGACTTTTACATGGTCTCAAAGTATCTCCCCACAAAACATTTATTAAATACAAAGGAAAGAAATGAAACTTTATTGTGGAAATACCTGGAAATATCATTTTTATAAAGTGGACAGAATTATAACCAACAGTCATAGGATGGAGAAATACCAGGTGACACCTAAGAGATTAAAAAGGAAAGGGCACAGCATATATATGATATACAGTCCCTGGGTCTAATCTTGAGGAACCATTGAACAAAACTAAACTGAAGGGTGTTCTATAAAATGACTTGGCTATCTAGGGGAGCCTAAGATCTCTTTCAGTCGTCTTAGTTCTTAAGTGGAATCATCCGTGTCTAGGAACCAATTGGCACAAGCCAGATGAGCAGGAGAAAAGCATTCAAGTTTTACATGTACATGGAGATCCTCACAAGAGAATGAAGACCTGAAGAAATGACCAAAGCAGAAATCTTTTATTATTTTTAGACAAAGAATGATTTTCACAATTTTTGTGAAGAAATCACAAGACAAAGGGATCTGGGATAGGAGTAGTAAATTCTAGGGAAGTCACTAGGATGTATACAGAGGGGTATAAAGCTAGTGGAAGATAAGGGTGATTGTTGTAGGTTTATTTATTCAGATCCATTGCAGCAGCACTTCTCAGTCACTGGTAATAACAGTTATCTTCTCATGTTAGTACAGGAAGGCAACTTCCTCACAAGAATTCTCATGGCTTTGCTATAGGTAAAAAAAGGGCAGTTCACATAGGCCTCTCTGCTACTGCTGCTTCTCAAGTGCTTTACACTCAAAATAATCAATATGCTATGCTAGGTCGAGGCCATTTGGGGTTTTATATCCTTAACTCCTTCAGCTATACTCTTCAAAAATGTTAAAGTGGTACAAGTCAAAGAAAGACAAAGACCGACTCATGGAAAGTGACTGGAGAGATGAGACACCCAGGTGCAACGTGTGATCCTGAACCATACCTTTTCCCCCAAAGGATGTTACTGGGACAGTTGGTGAAACTTGAGTAGAGTCTCCAGCTGAGGGATACATAGGAGTTCTTTGCACTATTCTTGCAACCTTTCTGTTAGTTTAAAGCTGTTTTACATTAAAATGTTGAAACAATATGAGGACTAAAGTGCCTGCTCCAATGAAGAAGAGTTTCTGATTCCTGTGTCAAGAAGGTAGGACAGTTCTCTCATATGCTCCTAACAGAAGCTAGTATGAGATATAAGACGAAATATAAAAACTAGTATATTTAACATTGGGAAATAGGAAGCACAGTAGAAAAGGGAAAAAAAGATCCAGCAAATCTTACTATTGGGTATATATCTAAAGGAAATGAAATTATTATGTTGAAGAGATATCTGCATTCCTACTTTTATTGAAGTGCTATTCACAATAACCAAGTATGGAATCAACTAGATTGTCCATCAGTGGATGCATGGATAAAGAAAATGTGATATATATATATATATGTAATGGGGTACTATTCATCCATAAAAAAGGATGAAATTCTGCCATTTGCAACAACATGGATGAACTTGAAGGACATTATGTTAAGTAAAATAAACTAGACACAGAATGACAAATACCACATGATCTTACTCATATGTGGAATTTAAAAAAGTTGGTATCGTAGAAGTAGAGAAAAGAATAGTGGTTATTAGATGCTTGAGAGGGATGTGGGGAGGGAGAATGGGAAGAGACTAGTTAATAAGTACAAAAAAAAACAAGTTAGGAAAAATAAATGTTGGTGTTCTAGTGCACAGTAGCATGACTATATTTCACAGTATTACATATTTCAAAATAGCTGGAAGAGAGAATTTTGAGTGTTCTCACCACAAAAAAATGATAAATGTACAAGGTGATGAATATGCTACCTAACATAATTTTATCATTACACAATGTACAGATGTGTGCAAACATCCCACTGTACATTAAATATGTACAATTACTATGTGACAATTGAAAACAAAAGAAAAAAGAAATATTTTTTTAAAAAATTTTAATGTATATGAAGACCAAAACCTATTTTATGTTTCATAACACATCTTATACAATAACTAGTGGATAAGTGTTTTTATTTCCAAGGCTCAAAGACAAATTTATAAATTAAATTTAAAAATGAAGTTTTGGTTTTAAATTACCTTCATTTAAAAATTTTAGATATTATAATTTATCAACTCTTGTTTTGTTTGTAAGAGCAGGTGGATCTTATAATTGTAGGTTACTACTTATGTTTCCCAAAAAGTTGCACGCAAGAGTAAACTAAATTTTAACCATGACCTAAGAAAGGAATAAATGCAGATTGAATGAAAGGACAGGGAGGCCTAATGGAAAGCAATATGGAGATACCTCAAAGACATACAAGTAGATCTACCACTTGATCCAGCAATCCCATTACTGGGCATCTACCCAAAAGAACAAAAGAAATTCTATAAAAATGACATCTTCACTCGAATGTTTATAGCAGAACAATTCGCAAATGCAGAGATGTGGAAACAACTCAAGTGCCCATCAATATAGGAGTGGATTAATAAAATGTGGTATATGTATACCATGGAGTACTATTCAGCCATAAAAAATAATGGTAAACTAACACCTTTTATATTATCCTGGATGGAGCTGGAACCTATTCTACCAAGTGAAGTATCATAAGAATGGAAAAATAAGCACCACATGTACTCACCAGCAAATTGGTTTCACTGATCAACACCTAAGTGCACATATAGGAATAACATTTATTGGGTGCCAGGCAGATGGGAGGAGGAGGAGTGGATGGGTATATACATACATAATGAATGTGATGCACACTGACTGAGGGAAGGACACGCTTGAAGCTCTGACTCGGGAGGAGGGTGGGCAAGGGCACTATAGGTAACCTAAACATTTGTACCCTCATAATATGCTGAAATAAAAAAATAAAATAAAATATTTTTTTTTATTTCAGCATATTATGGGGGTACAAATATTACGGTTATG